>CM030858.1:7180300-7227800 GCA_018105865.1 Metaphire vulgaris
CATCTTGGATTGCGGTCATTGTGCCACTCGGAGGGGCGCATCCATTGAACTGACAATGGGTGGAAAATCAAAAGAATCAACCGACAAGACCATGCGTGCCTCCCTTGAAGATCATAGACAGATTTCTCGTTCAATTTCGTTCAGTTTGAATCGGGTTCACAGCGTGACCTTCTGATCAACTTAGCACGAATGGCCACACAGAGAAAAGGTACGTATTAGTAGTAGTAGTAGTAGTAGTAGTAGTAGTAGTAGTAGTAGTAGTAGTAGTAGTAGTAGTAGTAGTAGTAGTAGTAGTAGTAGTAGTAGTAGTAGTAGTAGTAGTAGTAGTAGTAGTAGTAGTAGTAGTAGTAGTAGTAGTAGTAGTAGTAGTAGTAGTAGTAGTAGTAGTAGTAGTAGTAGTAGTAGTAGTAGTAGTAGTAGACTTCTTTAGCGCCATTGTAGTAGTACATCTGCACCAGTCGATGGTCGCTTCAGTGAATAATCGTAGTCGTGAATCATTGTCCGTGGTGAATCGAGGTTGTAATCCAAAGGTCAGTCCGTACTTCCAGATTCCAGGTTAAGGCGGATATTAAGGCGTATTTTGACATTTGTGGTCAGGAAATTCTCCATTTGTCAAAAAACACGATTTCGCCTTGTTCAATCCAAGTATAGCGCTTCGATTAGAATTCACTTTCGGTAATTTAAAATACGTCCCGAGTGCTAACAAGCGAAACGCCGTCAAGTTAACTTGAGCCGTCGATAAACGGTTTATCGAGCAGTTGAAACAGACGGTAGATGATGGATTGAAAAAGCAGAGATTAAGATGGAAATAACAACACACTGAAATGACCAAGAAAAAACATCATGTCCGCTGTCATGAAACTTTAATTATATATTAAATTAATCTTTTTCGTTCAATTAGGGTTGCCAACCGTCCCGAATTTTTCCGTATCGTCCCGCCGAAATTTTGGTCAACGTCCCGAAAAAAGAGGATGGACCATTGACATCTATAAATAGCCTAGACTGCTCATAGGCCCGTTAATCTGAGGCCACGGTCCTGACCTAGCAAGATGGCTGCCGCCACCTAGTAAGTAAGCAAGTAAACACGAAACACCTAGCGAATGGATGCTCAACTATATTTTTGTTTGCCGCTACAACGACAGTCCAGTTAAAGGACACATTATTCTGAATTGTTTGGTCTTTTTGAATACCATTCCCGTCTATAATGGTTCAAATAATTTATTAGTCTAATGAATTAGTGTCATAATTCTACTTTATTGTATTTCGCCTTTGGTAATAAAAGCGCAGACTGTCTAAAGTAATTTATCATTTTTATAGCGCACGTAAAATACGCATGATAAAGCTATCTGATCAGTATCTCTGTGGCCAACTATTTGCCGTTTATGTACAGCACTATAGCGGTCTTCGTATAATCTTAGTAGACAGCTACGTAAGAATAATTGGATTATAATATAAACTTAACTACTTTAGTTACTTAATTTATATTCGAGTTTTAATTTTGACTTCTCTAGTATAAGTTAGATAAGCTTCTTGCGTCATTATGTATGTCTATGTATGTTGCTGAATTGCTGAATAAATAAATTGCTGCTGCTGAATAAAAGTAAGAGGTTCAGACAGTAGGATTTCTTCTGTGTTGAAAGCCACATCCAAGTCCACTGTTTGACGTTATAACACACATCAGAGAGGCTATTTGACTTTCATTTAGTGTTTGAGCATTGTGGTAGGAATGGCAAAATTTATAGCTATACTGTTTGCTGACTTGTCTACTCTTTAAATAGCCAATGGAATGGGAACTGGGAGGTGACAATATCCCACAAAGACAAGGAGTCAGACTCCCAATGATAATCATCTTTATTCGTGACAAGCACAGCATAACAAAAGTAGTACACAATCAGAAGTACACAACCAAGGAAAACACAAATCAGCTGAACAAAACTAAATAATAATAATAATAATAATAATAATAATAATAATAATAATAATAATAATAATAATAATAAAAACACAAACCTAATAATAAACAAATAAGCTAAGCACAAACTTTACACAGTACAGCCTCTGCCCTCAGACAAATCCTAGTAATGCACTGAGCAAAGTACAGTGGCTTCTTCTCATATCTATTAACAAAGGATGCTTGTCGTTTTTCTACAATAGCATGCATACTATCCAAACCCGTCAGGATTCTGATATACTCAACATTATCTGCCTCACATGTTTTACCCTAAGAATGTGGTAGTAACTATATATATATATATATATATATATATATATATATATATATATATATATATATATATTTATTTATTTATTTATTTATTTATTTATTTATTTATTTATTTATTTATTTTGCATTACAGTGATATTTTGCCTCGAACCAATGCCAAAAATCTTGTATAAGCACTTATTTATACAGTTATTCAGCAAATTCATGTCAGCTTTACTAGTTGTGGTTATTTTAACAGCATGCATAAGGATTCGTAGACAAAACGACTTAAATAATTCAACAGTCACCAGCTCAGAGTTTGATGCTTTTTTGAGGAAATTTGTGGGGGGATGCAAAGTGAAGAGGAAAAAACAAAAGAAAAGAGACAAAAAGGTCATTGTTAGTGTTTTTACCACTAAATGTTAATAAACCTTGCAAAAAAGGCTGACAAGCAAAAAAAGAGAAGGTAATTTGTAGTATTTTTCACTAAATTTTGTTAAAAACTCACCAGAAAATAGGTTGACAAGCAAAAGAGGTCATCCGGAACCCCAGTGGGGAGGATGCATCCCCAGTCATTAACATGGTGGAACTGCCACTGAACTCATCTATATACACAGTACAAGGCAGACGACAGCAAACCTCCCTGTCGAACCTCTGCGTGAATTACAAAGCATGTGGATAAAGCACCACAAGCATCTAACAACACTATCATACAAACATCTAACAACACTATTACATTTACTAAAGCAATCTGAAATAATTGAAAATACACACCTTGGAAATTGGCGTTTCAATAATAAACACATTAAACCATAATGATTAACTCGATCAAAAACCTTCGAAATATCTAGAGCACAGAGAGAAACCGTAGAAATCTAACTGGCAATGATGAGTCACAGTAAGTCACAGCATTTGAACTTGCAAGCAAAGAGTTTGCCTTAGGTCCATATTGTAGCTGATCTGATTCTAATTTATTGCCAACCAAACTCTTTCAACCCCCCTAAACTGTTGACGTAATTAATGGACAGCCCCTTTGTCATGTTTACAGAAGCTCTCTGCAGTGCTGAATTTCTCTCCAGGCATTGAGGTGTCTGACCACGCACAGGTGAAGCGTCTCCAGCTAAAATCAGACAGTCCACCTAAGCGTGAAAAAATTGTAGTTACCCAAGTTTTGTCTGCAATATACAACTGATATTTGAATTTGGACTTTAAACAAGATAAATAGCAATACACTTCACGTATTAAAATTAAGTGCTACAGAAACACCCCAGGAATCAAATGGTTTGACAAGATCAATAACAAAAAAGGAAAATAAAGAACGATCATAAAGAAAAGACATGACCCAAACAGTCATTCAAAGTAAACACCAACTATTTGGCCATATCTGCAGAACTGACTTCGGGGGGGGGGAACTTACAAGGCCGGAGGAAGTCAGCTAGTGGGGCTTGAGGGAGTGCTGTAAGTTGATGCAATATGTCAAAATTTTTGGGAGGAAAGGGCAAACAGGTAGTGTTTTATCCAGACTCCAGGCCTTGGGGGGGGGGAATTAAAACTTTCGGGGGGATCGACTTGTTAGGAGAGGAAAAGACACAGTTCAATGCAAAATTTGTGTAAGTGCTGTGATTTGGGGGGGGGGAATCTCCCCTCCTAACAAGCCTGTATAAAACACTGGCAAACGGCCTTGATTAAACCCTGAAGTATACAATGAAATAAATCGCCTTACAAAAGATCACCACAAAAGAATAACAACAACTATAACATATTCACCACTGGTATAATGGCTACAGGCCTGTATAAAACACTGGCAAACGGCTACATTAATGACTACAGCAGAAATTGAAAAACTTGACCACAATAAAATACAGGTTTACAGCAAAATGGCAACATACAACTATGGCTATCAACTACTGGTGCTTGAATAACACTAATTTGGTCAGCTGCTTACGCACTTTGGTACCAGTTTTGTGTTCAGTGTATCTTTTTGCAATGGCATGCATTCTAATCTTAATGTAACACTGACTGATAACTTTGATTAGTTTGTATACATGATTACTTTCCGGACTAGAATCAAACATGTGATCATAAAGATCAGCAAACACACTTTTTGATTCCCCAACTTCACTTAACACAGATAGAGAAACTGTTGCCACTAATTTTGACCCAAGAGCCAGAGGCAAGTTACCTTTACAAGAAGCCATCATTCTACTTATTGCCTGCTCTGTGATCTCACATACTTTGACAACACTCTCAGAAGGCTTTATCAAGCCCCCTTTGTCTTTCAATTTAACAAACAACAGTTTCTCACAAAGTGGTGCTGCAGTTAGTGACACAAGGCTATCAGGGCAGTGTAGAATTCGACGGACCATTTTTACAACATAACCAGCCACATACGCCACAACATTTACTCTAAACTCTGACAATGAAGAAAAATCACACTTTTTGGCATATTTGTGCTCAAGCTGTAACTGTGATACCTCATCACTCTGACTTGTCACAATATCATAATGACGTGCAAGACAAATGTCTAGAATATCAGTATCAACTGTATTAACAACACCTTTATTTCTATGCACATCACGTGTTAAAAAAAGGATATCAGTACCATCCAGGTGGGCACAGTTGCCACCAATACCCTTCACTTCGTGGCGTATCAAAAGTCGCTTGTATGCTGCAATAAATTGCCTTGCAGTCGGATTATTATTATATCCCATTGATGAACGAACAGCAGAAAAAAATAATTCGATGTGGTCTTGACTCAGCTTATATGTTAATAAATATTTCACTGGTGCATCAGCACCAGCAACATACTGGAAATACAATGCCTTAACAGTCTGTATCGCTCATAAAAAACCAATAAATGGTGTCTTCCTTCGGGTGGACGTCATCGACTGACCACTAGTGTCTTTTAGGCTTATAATATAAGCAAATGCTTCATCTAAAAATGGATCCCACAGATGATAATTTGAAGGCCTCATTGCGGCTTTAAACCCACGTGCAACAGGATTACGTGAATTTAGAACATCAAACAGGTGATCAATGAGTTTCAAAAATCTTACTGTAGGCTCAGATCCAGTAAACTGTGGTAAATGTAGATATGTGGCACAGAACTCAATAGCTGATGATGTACTGGCACTCAACGTCTGTGCTGCTAAATTTACTTTCATCTTCTGTGTGTGAAAGTTAATGTGAGCTTTAGTTAATTTATTAGCCAGATGCATACCCTCATTTTGCTGCACCTGATGTAGAGCAACAACATACTCCCATTTAATTTTGTTACCATCAGCATCGACAAGTATTCCGCATTCAGCGAGAGTGTTTCGAAGTAGCTTCAACATATGGCAAACATCAAACACCACATGAACTTTCACACAAGCATCACTAGGGTGCACAAAAAATGCCTGAAGATTCAATGGATCTAAACCCGCACCCAACTCATTCATCATTTTGAAATGACAGTGGGGTCCATCACATGTCAAAGAAACAATTTTAACACCAATGTCATACAATTTTGACAAACATTGCTTAACTAGATTAGCACGATCGGAGCCAGACAATCCTTTCACAAAGAAATAACCTACTGGAATTTTCCAGTTTTCACACAAAGATACTACCATAAAAACTAGCACTTCAGTTGCAACAGGAGTTGAATCATCACAAATGCCACTGCCTAAATCAACACAACCACGAAACTTACTTCCATTCCACTCAACATGCTGACGGATTGCCATCTCGTCAATCATTAATGAACATAAGAGTGGTTTGGTGTTGGCTGAAGCATGTTCAGCTCGTGCCTTCAATGCTGAAAGGGCTTCCTGTGTAAATCCAGGCTCACCATTAACACTTTGGTACCAGCGTCTAATAGCACTGAGACTTGGTAAAGCAAGATTGAAATGTTTGCGAACATAATTATAAGCTTTCGTAGAATAAAACTGGAGCGTTAGTGCAAATGCTCTCAGTTCACTAGGATAAGATTTGCGTGTAACGTTTTTACCTGTTTGTTGCACAATTCGCTCCATCAACTGCTTAGAAACACCAGAAAAAGTTTTCTCCAACATTTCAACACACTGCTCATTTACAAGATGCTGCTTTTGCAGATTTTCAACAATGATTTGCAGAGAATTGACTCGTTTCCTCAAACGTGATGTTCTCTGTCGTTCCAGTTTCAATTTCTTTTTCATTGCAGCACATCTGTCGTGAAAGGTAGTCAACTTTCTTTTGAGTCGACGTGGACTCTCAATGGTGTAGTAGCAGTGGTCGGCGACAACAGTTTCTACTTCAGATTTTGTCAGTCCACTTGGCTCTGGTTTGACTGTCTGCTCATTCTGTGCATCTGATGGTACAACAGCTGTACGAATTACAGGCAGTTGTTTGGAATTCATTACCTGATCACAAGCAACAATATGTAATCAAATTGACTTTGCATATTAATCATTAAAGAACTGATTATGGATCATTTCCTATTAAGATACAGTAAATCATATTGACACGTGACCAATGGCATTGTTCGGCAGATTGTCATAATACCGACATGGCCTACGTGTGTTAGAATTTCTTACTTATATGTGACGTTTACTTTGACACTATGTAAAAATGTCACTCAGGTACTGTAATTCACTACTATTACTTTGTCACAAAACAGTAATGAATAGTAAAATTGTTATCAAACCTTTCTCAAATGTTTAGGAAACTTGAACAAAGTTGGAACTGCATTTTCTCTGAGTCTTGTTGTCTGGCCCGTACGATCAAAGCAGTTCTCAGTAAAGTGATCAGAACACAGACATGACCAAGTATTAGGAGTGAAATCGTCACGTCTCATGTTGTAAACCCACTGCATTGTCAAACTTGGGTTCGACAATGGAAAACTGAAAACAAATTATAAATCATGACAAATAAAATGTATGCATGATGTTCACAAATTATATTTACAAACACTTTGGTATGTACTACATTCTTCTCCTTCTTCTTTAGTCCCATGCATTGCTGCATCAACAATGCATGACACCTGAATAGAAATACTAAACTGTGTACTAAATTATTTGACTAAAATCAGATATCCATAACAAAATCAAGTAGGCTTGATGAGCTACTGCATAATATCAACGTAATAACTGATTGCAAATGTGAATTCAAATGGTGCCAACATGTAATTACAAAGTAGCAAGTAGAGATAGCAGTTAAAAAGTGGTAAGGTTGTGAATAACACCATTGATGAACAGCGATGTATCCAAGATTTTAGGTTTGGGGGGCCAAAAATTCACTCCCTCCTTCCCTTTCTTTTGAGCCCACAACGCTATTTTGGGCTTGAATTCATTTGGGGGCTAGCTTCAGGCTTGGGGGCTTAAGCCCCCAAGCCCATGCCTAGCTACGTCCCAGGTGATGAAGTCAGCCGCAGAAACATGTCCATTCTGGTAGCGCTGACTAGCCATGTGTGACCTCGGGTGTTCCACGTGTTTTGAAAATTGTGTGCGGCTGCTTTGTTAGGCATTTATTATAGCGGCCTTTCCTGGTAGACAGCTACATTAATAGTAATAATACTTCCTGGATAGAGTCAGGTAGTCTGTAAGATGCCCTGATAGAGATTGAGCGTTCGTGAAGAAGCTGGTGCAATGCGCCAAGCTTCTGGCAGCGCTATAGAAATTTCGTGTTTACTTATTTGTCATGGTAACAATTCCGGACGGTGGCGGTCATAACGGGAGCGATCATAACGGGGGCGGTCATAACTGGGGCAACTACAAAGTGATACCATTTTATCAACGTCTTACCGGTGGAATGTCCGTCCAACAACCGCATACTTCTTTCCCGTTCTGCTTGTACAGCTAATCGCTGTGCATGATGGCATTTTTAACGAATTTACCACATTAAATCCTTAACGTGTAACAGACTTCTGCTCCTAGCAAGATGGCGGCATTTTAGCCTCAGTGGTTGCAATGACAAGCTATAGGCCATGAGCAGTCTAGGCTATTTATAGATGTCAATGGGATGGACATTCAAGACAATGCAATGTCCCGATAAGTCGGAGTATACCTGTACACTGTACAGTAATAGAATTCGTAAATCAATGCAAACAAGTTATTTAACTGTAATTATTTGGTTGTATATGTCCATCGAATATTCAAAATCCTCAATTCGATCACACCTTCTGTTATAGGACAACGATATTTGGTTTATTTGTCTAACTGCACGTAGGCTGCACACTGTCCGTTCTCTGTTAATGCTTGAGTCTGAAAAAGAAGCAAGTTTGAAGTAGTGTTTATTCTAGGCCTTCTTAGGGGGAATTTCCCCCAAAAGTTTGAAAATCCCCCCCCCCCAATTTTTTTAGATGTTGGCTGGGGAATGGAAATTCCCCCCCCCCCACGTGTGGAAACTCAAACCTTGCCCCCAAACATTTCACCCCCCCCCCAATGTCAAGGGGGCTAGAATAAACACTGGTAGTGAAGCAAATAAAAATTCTTTTCCCCACTGGTCTGGCACTTTTTCACCCATTGGTCTAGCTCTCAAAATATGCCCCCAGATAAAAAAAGCGTGCACTATGGTACCACTGTTATCAAATCAACCCAGTTGTTTCATCTTTGATGAATTTTTTTATCCCTGAAGAGATACAGTCGAACTCCAAATACAAAAAATTCCATTGCTATTTCTATCGTTGACTATTCGAAGAGAACTTTAAAACTTGAATGGCGTTTGAAGCGCCTGCTAGGCTCTGCTACTCAATCGGCTGTTGTATGCAGGTCATGGAGGACCCTTGGTCAGCTCTTTCAATGTTCCGTGTCCTTATAGCGGACGTTTAATGCTTCCTTCTACGAAAGTTCCGACGTAGGTTTTCTTGCTGCTGCTGCTGATCGATCGATTCGAAGAAATCAAACGAAATGATTGCTAAGCGCTCTGTTCGCTGCTTCAACGTTTCCTATTCTGAGAAATCTATCTTACGACTTATCGGAAAATGATGTTAGTGGAAGGACATGAAGTGCTTTTATAGTTAAGTGTCTTTAATAAAAGACACTCGTAAAGAAGAGCTGCGTGTTGAAATCCATGTTGAGGGCAAAATTTTAGAATGTTAGCAGAACACTTATTCAGGCGTTGAGGTTGAAATGATATCGTGATTTTGACTTGATTCAAATTAAAATGCTGCAGTTCAAATTCGAGGTCTTTTGCATCTATAGGCTACCTATCGTATTGTGGCTAATATATTGATCATTCGCTAGAGGGACGTGCAAAACGTTTGTTCGTTGTCCGTATGCCTAAATTGAGTTTTCTTTCACTGGATCAGGGATATTTCTAGGATTGTGAATTTGGTGTGTGCGTGGGGGAGGGTGTCGACCTCAAATTGGGGATGTCCGGAGCTAATTAGCATGCATTTTGTATGCATGCCATTGTCGCATTACCAAATTTTGGGGAGTGTCGACCTCAAATTGGGGCGGGGGTGTTAGGGGGGGGGTGTAAAATATCCCTTCACTGGATGAAGTTGTCAAAAGAAGGTTATTCTTAGTTCCAAGATATCAAGCGGTGTCTTAAATGTACGCCTACAGTATATCACAGAACCAGTGGCGGTTCCAGGATTTCTTGGCGGGGGAGATGAAATGAATTCATAGGAAGTTGGTGGGGGATGAAAAGAGAGGGAGAAAAATCAATAAACTTTGCCGAAAAAGAAAAAGGCTGACAAGCAAAAAAGGCAATTTTTCCCAGAATTTTCCTAGACATTTACCCAAAAATAGTTTGACAAGCAAATAAAAGTCACCCGCAGTTTTTCTCCCGTAATTTTGCTCGACTTTTACCCAAAAATAGTTTGACAGACAAAAAAAGTTCGGTGGGGGATGCATCCTCACTCATGCGCGGTTGCCAGATTCAGAACGCTGATCATCCGAAGAAGCGTCTCATTGAGGAGAGGCGCCATTTTGATGAAGGAGAATATTAGACGAAGCTGTAAACCAGTGGCGGGATCGACTGTGCAAAATGCATCCGAGCGAAAGGAGGACACTTTGTTGATTATCTCACTTGAACGCCTTTATTGCCCGCATTGACGTAAACGAAGAGGCAACTGGAATATCTGGGGGTGACGTCATTCAGAATTTAATTTCTTAGACATCTTGCATCAAATTCATACGAAACTGCTCATTTTGCCAGTAATCGGTGCCTGCTTTAGCATGTACAATTTTATATAATTCTATGCAGAAACAACAAAGTTATTACAAAAAAGTTTAGGGGTCAATTGTTTGTGGACATAGTATATATATATATATGTATATATATATATATATATATATATATATATATATATATATATATATATATAGAGAGAGAGAGAGAGAGAGAGAGAGAGAGAGAGAGAGAGAGAGAGAGAGAGAGAGAGAGAACCAAAGGGTCAGCGCCCTCTTGCGATGCGTCGAAAAGAGTCGATGACACCTTTGCCCTCTTGGCCAGCCGGCCGGCCGCATGTTGAATGCGCCGGGGGCATCAAAGAGCAGACGATCTCTTAATCACTGTACCGGTGTAAGCTCTCTTATTCTCATATAAGGCCCCGCAAGTGGGCGCCATCGTCTGGTCGATTTGTTTGCGGTCGACGCGAGATCCGTGTTTCGCCGCGATCTTCCCGCGCGCGCACTTGCTGTACGTGTCTGTCATCGAGGCAATGTGGCGCGAATCCATCGGCGGTGCTAACCAGACGCCTCCGTCTCTCTCCCTCTCTCCCTCTTTCGCGCCGCTGCTGCTGCTTCCCTTCTTGATACGACGCCTCCTCGCTTCTTTCCGCCCCCCCCCCACTCCCACCCGCGGCTAGTTCTCATCTCTAATTCTGTCCGTCTGTTCGTCCTGCCAAATTTCTTGATACATCGTCCGTCTGCTGGTGGAGAGGATGAGGATGATGGCGGTGATGATGATGACGATGATGATTATGCGAGTCCGGCTAATAGACGGAACGAAATGTTCACGGTGCGGCGCGTCAAAGAAGTCGGCGACTTCAAACGGCGGCAAATTCAAACGATGACGGACGCGCAAGACGACGTCAGGCGGACGCTGATCGCCGGAGTGGGAGAAGGTGGGGGATGGGGGATGAGGATGGGGGATGGGGGGAGGAGGGTGATGGGATTAGTCTGTTGCTTTCCAAGCTCCAGCCGGTCAAACGGAGCGGCCGAACGAAGTACATCACTCAGGGCAAGTTTCCTTTCGCAGCGGGGCACTCTTTCTATCTCTGTTGTTCTCTCTCTCTCTCTCTCTCTCTCTCTCTCTCTCTCTCTCTCTCTCTCTCTCTCTCTCTCTCTCTCTCTCTCTCTCTCTCTCTCTTTATCTCTCTCTCTATCTCTATCTCTCATCTCTCTCTGTATCTGTCTCTCTCGTTGTCTCTCTCTTTGTCTCTCTCTTTGTCTCTCTCTGTCTCTCTCTGTCTCTCTCTGTCTCTCTCTGTCTCTCTATCTTTCTTTCTCTGTCTCACTGTCTCCCTCTCCACTCTCTGTCTCTGTCTCTATCTCTATCTCTGTCTCTCTGTCTCTGTCTCTGTCTCTCTCTCTCAAATTCTTTTTCGTCCTGCCTCTGTCTCTTTCTATTTCTCCCTGTCTCTGTCTCAGTCTCTCTCTCTCTCTCTCTCTCTCTCTCTCTCTCTCTCTCTCTCTCTCTCTCTATTTATATATATATATATAATTCTGTCTCTGGCTTTCTTTCTGTCTGTCTGTCTGTCTAATAATCTTTCTCTTTGTCTTTGTCTCTCCTTTGCTCAAATTTCCTCTGTCTTCTTCTCTCTGTCTCACTCTGTCTCTGTCTCTCTGTCTCTGTCTCACTCTGTCTCTGTCTCTCTCTGTGTCTGTCTGTCTGTCTGTCTCTGTCTGTCTGTCTCTTCTCTCGGTCTCTGTCTCTCTCTCACTCTCTCTCCGCTGTCTTGTGCAGCTCCTTTGTTCTGCAACTGTGTTGCGCTCGCCTTGAAGCTGTCTACGGTGTCTGTGATACAATGTTTCGCAATCGACGTCTCTGTCGGAAACAGTTTATCGCAGCCACTGTTAATGGCGTCCGAATGATGTTCAACGTCAGTCAACTGCTGAGCGCTCAACGACTTAAAAATTCTCATGCCATTCGGATCTATGCACGTAACGCTCTCTTTCTTTCCCTCCCTCCCTCTCTCTCCCTCTCTCTCTCTCTCCTTTCCCTCCTTTCTCTGTCTCTGGCTCTCTCTGTCTCTCTCTCTTTCTCTCTCTCTCCTTTCTCTCCTTTCTCTCTCTGTCTGTCTGTCTGTCTGTCTGTCTGTCTGTCTGTCTGTCTGTCTCTCTCTCTCTCTCTCTCTCTCTCTCTCTCTCTCTCTCTCCTTTCTCTCTAACAGACACACGCACCAACATCGCTGCAAAGGTCAAGGGGAAACCTTCTAAAACTATCAGTGACAAATCCACTACTCTCACTTTATAGATTTTTTGTGTTCACTTAGAATGGTTCGGCCGATTCTCAAACTCCTCACGGAGCCTGCCTGCTCGCTTCCCCACGAGAGAGAGTTCAAGACGTTTCACTGAATCCAATGCGCACAAAGCAGTCCTTACTTACTTACAGGTGATTGTGCCTGATATGTGCCTGCTTATACTGTAACCAACGACACAAGTACAAGCTGTTACAGAGATGGCAATGGACAATGGGTCAAATGGGTCAAGACCCACTGACCCATCACATATCACATTTTTACGACGGCGGGTTCGGTCACGCATCCTGTGAAAATTCAAATTATCCTTTTTTACACCTGGGGTATTAGTATTACTAACTAGGTTGAGATCTATTCGCTCTGTGATGAAAGAGAATTAGGGTCTCTAGTCACTATTGAAATCTTCTCCATTGAAATCGTCTTTAAATCTAAATTGAACTCTACTCACTGGACTTTGACGGTTACACCTTTACGTTGTTTGAAGTTTACAGTTACTAGTAAATTTAAAGAGAAATTGCGTCGCTATCACAATTATTGAATTCTTCTCTCACAGGGCTTTGAAGGTGGTTTTATGGTAGCTTACTGTGCCGGGTGGGGGTATGCAGGGCCGCCGAGAGAAATTTCGGGCCCCTGGGCAGAACAGTCACGAGGCCCCTAAAGTGGTGACGCCTTTTTCTTGCTTGTCGGTCTTTTCAGGATGCAGTTAAAACTTAAAACCTGTCTTGTGCCTTGTTGACGGGCTAGCCATAACTGCGAACCCGCCCGGACCCTCTACAGATCGCCGGACCCCTGTACATTTGCCCCGCCTCCTCTCGGCGGGCCTGGGAGTATGTCCTGACGGGTGGAGGTGGGTAAATGTCCGGAGGTTACATTGGGGGGGGGGCGGTTATATCCAACAACCGCCATCTCTGAGCTAAGACACTCGGAAGCAGAGAAGAATCGTCTACGTCATAACAATCTGGCGTAATTTCAAAGCTTACAAAACAAACAAAATGCCATTAGAAACAGAACCTATATTCGAGTACGCAGATCGACCCATCATATGCACAGATACAAAGCTCAAGCACGGGCAGTACGCACAGGGACGAACGCACGCACGCACGACCATAGGTACGCACAGGTAATGCAGGTGCTCGTATTTATTCTGTGCCGTCTGCTGGCCATACACACGCCAGACGATAATTTTGCAACGGATTTATCTTGATTCGTTTGGCCAGAAGTCGTTGTTGACTCATTTATTTTCCTTTCGCTCACATTTACCTACCCTGGTAATAACGTAGATAAGGATCACTGATGCTAGACACCAGTGGCGTAGCCAGGATTCCCGGAGAAGGGGGGAGGTTGGTTTTGTGGTTTTGATCATGACCAACTTCGAAAAATCTTGACAAACAAAAAAGGCCATATTATCCTGTTCTACTTTTCCCTAAATTGCAGATGTGCTGACAAGCAAAAAGGGTCGTAACCTTACACCTCTTTATAGCGCTTACAAATTATTTTGCGTCGGGAGCCAAAGGGGGGTTTGACCCCCAAAACCGCGTTCGAAATTTAAAATGTATGGAAACACATTAGAAAATTTTTTCGTCAGCAGCCAAGGGGTTTTAACCCCCAAACCCCCCTTGGCTACGCCACTGCTAGACACTTTATTCTACGTCCGGAATAGATATATTACACGCATTAAATGGATCGTAACCTTGCAGTGTTTGGGCAGCCTTCGACGTAATAGCGTTGCGTCGTTTATATAATGGCAGAATTTACGGCGACATTAGTCAGCATATTTTACGCACCCAACGATAGAAACACAGATCCGACGAGAGTTTAATCTCACGTGTGCTAACAGTTCCCGCTGTGTCGATATACACCTGCAGTTATTCTTATGAAACAGTTTCATTGGCCGACTGCGGCTGCTGCTGCTGCTGCTGCTTCGAGTGGATAGACTGTTCTCACAGCAGTGTGAGATCCGAATCATTTTAATCATTCGCAGATTGTCGTAATAACGGGAAAGATGAAGTCTCATTGAACATTAGAATATGATAGGATATAGGCATATATTGTCTAAAGATTATTATTGCTCAATTGGATGTCCGAGCGACATTGTATATTCTATACTAGAAGTAGTTGGATTTCAACGGAGCAGAGAGAAGCAAGCAGATGACAATTTATGCTACCATGGAACCGAAACTATTATTCATAAATTCATAATTAGGTCTATAATTTGCAGGCCGATTAGGGACAATTTGGACTGAAAAAGGCCTACAATACAGGATCATTGCAACTGTTGAGTGGAGAACTATTATACAATCTGGATTAATAGGGTTGCCGTATAACTTTGACTGGAGAAAAACCGAAGTTGCATCAGAAGTTGTATTAAACTGTGCGTACTATTCCAAGATTTTCGTCTTCTGGACTATCAAGAAGAAATTCCGAATTTTGTAAAATTAACTTCATCTATCAGCCGGACTTCTATAATTTGCGGATCTCTAGGCTTGCCCGGACCAAACTTCTACGCAGTCTGTACGCGGGAATTGTTTTATTCGAGTACAGTAAATGTGTCGGCCAATTCAGTCGGCTGTAGGAGACTAGATGCAATCGATTGGTGTTGGAAGGTATTTTGGTTGATTTGTCAAGTCCAAGTGAAAACTTAAGACTCGTCTGTCTTCGTAGACCTGTAGCTTCAAGCCGTCTTAAGCCTCATCCGCTGGACCTATGGATGGAATGGAAGTCAGACGTAGAGGCGGCGTGCTGTCGCATCGCAGTGACACAATTGTTGCGACTGTCGCTACAGTTGCGCTTCTGTTTATGTCGTCGGCGTTTTGCTCCGAAAGTTTTTCCTCGTCGAATCCTTTCCTCAGGGCTGACAATACTGGTTAGTCATAGTGATGATGATGATGATGATGATAATAATAATAATAATAATAATAATAATAATAATAATAATAATAATAATAATAATAATAATAATAATAATAATAATAATAATAATAATAATAATAATAATAATACCACTACTACTACTACTACTACTACTACTACTACTACTACTACTATTACTACTACTACTACTACTGCTAATAATAATAATAATAATAATAATAATAATAATAATAATAATAATAATAATAATAATAATAGCGTGATTTCGAGTGGTTTAGGAGTCACTATTAGCCTGTGTGAAATTAAATCCACTGTACGTTTAAATGGAAAAGGGAGTGAAGGCGAGTGATTCGGAGATGGGCAACTGAGCAGCTGGGCAGCTGAGCAACCCCCGGACAAAGGAGGAACGCATGAGCATCGAGACAGTGTGTCGCCGAACACCTTTCACCAACTTCATCCTCAGAAGCGATAAAACGCAGGACACAACATATGCGTCAACACTCAATTCCACTGCGCATGTCTTCCAGCTGTTAACCCGCGAACCCAGTATCCAGTACCAATACAAGCATGTCTTATAGTAAATTATGCATAACAGGTGTGTGCATTTATATGTATATATGCG
The DNA here is from genome assembly GCA_018105865.1 of Metaphire vulgaris. Taxonomy (NCBI): domain Eukaryota; kingdom Metazoa; phylum Annelida; class Clitellata; order Crassiclitellata; family Megascolecidae; genus Metaphire; species Metaphire vulgaris. The sequence continues at coordinate 7,196,384 of CM030858.1, forward strand.
TGCAGATATGGCCTACTGTATACACGAGGGAGAAAGGACGATGTTCCCCATTCCACACTGACTCAGATAACCGTTGACCTGCATGGTGTAATCAAACCATATGTTTATGAATCATTGATTCTTAGAGACGAAACGTCTGGGCGCACAGGTGTCGTTATACTCAGGTTAGCCATTTCTGATCGCACGTGGCGGTTGGTGGTCCGCATTAATTATTTCGGATACGAAAAATCATTTTCATCGTAATCTCGGCTCCAGCTTGCGACCGACCGACTGCATGTGTTTCTCCAATATTACCTGAGAGGCAATGAACAGGTCTAATGTCTAGACCGTGCCTAGTTATGGATTAGGCGTACTATACGTGAGAAAACCGTATTATTCAACGAGAAAACATAATGTGTGACCAATGGCGTAAACCTGTCGTCAACATTGGGGGGGGGGAATAAAATCGTTCATAAAGTCAGGTCAGACCCCCTTTCCATCCCCGAAAAGTCTTGACAAGCAAAAAAGGTCATCCACAATGATTGATTATACCAGATTTTACCATAAGGCACAAAACATTGGGGGGGGGATAATTGATACTCTGTCCCCCTCTTACTAATTATTGGGGGAGGGACCGTCCGTCTCCCGCCGCCCCCCGTGTTTTACGTCCATGTTTGTGACGAAATTAAATACATGTATCGAATGTCTGCACTAATATTTTAGTGGTACATGGTGGTGCTAGAATCCGGTTTTGTTTTTTGTTTTGTTTTTTTTCTGGTCATCAGTTATTTTAATTTTTGACCTGGAAATGTCGATGTGCCCCTCCCCTATTTCGAAATCCTGGCTACGCCACTGCTTTAAAGTAGTCTAGGCTGAAAGCTTTAGACAGCGTGCCTTAATTGCAGTGGACTCGATTGTCAGACCCAAGATCAAAATTAGAGCTGTACCGATTAATCGGCAACATTCATAATCAGACCGATTATTAGGACAATCGGAAGAATCGCTAAAATTTGCCCAAAATTTGCAGAAAAAATTGCAAAAAATCCCCCCAAAATTTTCTAAAATTGGCCAAAAATTGTCAAAATTTGCAAAAAATTATCTCGCCCCCAAGAAAAGTGTGAAATGACGCTACTGCTTTTACCTGGACAAAATCTGCGCCCCCTGCTGAAAATTCGTTCCGACGGACCTGCTTTTAAATGTTTTCTCTCGGAACAATGCAAAGAATATCATGGACAGAAAAACAAGCAAACGAAGAAGTTATTAAAAGAGCCAAGACCAAACGTAAGTTCCTTCATATCTGCCAACGACGCAAATTGACTTATGTCGGTCACACACAAAGAAACACCCAGAGATAACCCACAACAAACAATTCAACAAGGCATCATGTCAGGAAAAAGAGAGATCGTCCAAAAAGATGATGGGTGGATGATATAGAAGAATGGACTGGAGTGAATACCGGTACAACAGCAGAAACACAAGCATCGATAGGAAGAACTGCCTGGAAATGCTTGATTAATTACGTCACCTTATCTTCAACTATTGAAGGAAAATGGAAATGATGATGATGTTCATATAAACAATGCACTAGAAAATTGAAACGATGTACGGAAAGGCTAACAGGTTTACGTCAAAACACATTATTCATCACTTGGACCTTCTCTGCTTATCGTTTGGACAATTAGTCATCCAAACGTCTTTCGTATGTTTCTGTCTGACTAATTGACTTGCTTTTTATCAGCTGATAACACAAGCCATATTTAAAGCCAATAGGCGTTGGACAGATATCAGTAGGGCCTATTTGCTGCTGTAATTTACTTCTGGCTTGAGTAAGTGCCTGTTTGAAACGACGAATCGTTTGCAGACCTGAAATGTATCTCAGAGTTCAATGGCACCGATTCACAGACAAGGGCGCAGCCAGTTATTGTGGAATTTCAATTGGTTTCAAAAGTGTCAGCATAGACATTTATCGTCGTCGTCGTCATCACCACCGTAATAGTCATCATCGTCACCACCACCATCATCATCAACCACCACTATCATCATCATCATCATCATCATCATCATCATCACCACCACCATCATTATCATCACCACCACCACCACCATCATCATCTCATTGTCATCATCACCACCACCACCATCATCATCATCCCTACCATCACCACCACCACCACCACCATCGTCATCATCATCATCATCATCATCATCATCATCATCATCATCATCATCATAATCATAATCATCAACAACAGCAACAACGTCGTGGTCGTCGTAGTCGTCGTTGTCGTTGTCGTCGTCATCGTCATCATCGTCATATAATTTATAATTATCCTGATTATTGTTGCTAAGTCTGAGCCCAGCATATGTGATGTGTTGATGTTTAGCGATGCAGTCTTCTTCTTCTCCTCCTCTGTCTCTCTCCGATTCTCCCTCTTGCGTAAGCTTCGACGGCGGATGCAAGCTCATCGTCAGCACCGTTCTTGTGAGTCAACTTAATCACCAGAATTCTAGAATTCAAATTGCTTAAACTTCTAATTAAGCAATTCGAAAATCAAAACGAAGCAATAAAAGCGTAAGACTTAAAACAGCGAGAGAAAATAAAATAAACCTATACATCAAACATTTACGACTACGACAATGATGATGTACTGAACACGGCTAGTTATGGATTGGGCGTACTATAGGCGAGAAAACCGTATTATTCAACGAGAAAATATAATTTGTGGCGACCACGACAATGGTGATGATGATGATGATGATGATGATGACGATGTAGGGGCCTCGAGTCTAAAGGCCTATACAAGAAGCTTTCGCATATCTATAATATTAAGATCCTTGCTCTGTATGTCTCTCTGTTACCTTCAAGCGTTCTGATTGGTTGGCTGTGTGAGCGTTCTGATTGGTTGGCTGTGTGACGTTCTCAACGTTCTCATTCGTTACCTTCAAGCGTTCTGATTGGTTGGCTGGGTGAGCGTTCTGATTGGTCGTTCTGGAACCTTAGGCGAGTTTGCTTCGCAAAGCGAACAGCGACGCAAAGCGAACGGCGGCGACACAAAGCGTTTGACGAAGCGTACGTTGCAGTGTCATGATGTGTACAACGTCGCGATGCGTTGGTGGGCGAATCAAAGATGACGTTGCTATTGGAAACTTCGAAGAAGCGTTTGACGAAGCGTACGTTCAATTGTTCATTGCAGCGTCATAATGTGTACAACGTCGCGATGCATTGGTGGGCGTAGCTTGAGGAAGTTGCGCAATTTTAACGTACACAAAAAATACGTGTACAGCGTCACAAATGGTCACAGTTGCGTGATTTTAACGTACATAGGCCTAATTGTTACGTGGCGCAGAGCTTGGCTAGGTGGCGTGTATACATCATTGAAACGTTGTTCAGCATGAATTCAATGATTGGGTTTTAGTATTATCCTGCACTGCGAGCGAAGCGAGCATCTTTCTAGTATATATATATATATATATATATATATATATATATATATATGGCTGTTCCAGACCAACTACATGTCTCAAGGTAATAACTAACAATGTAATGTGTTCACGCAGTCCGCTACCGGATAAGTTACCACATAAATCTTAAGTTGTATTAATATATTATATATATATATATATATATATATGTGCACATATATATGTGTGTGTGACATGTGTGCATATATGCATATATATATATATATATATATATATATATATATATATATATACATGGGCGTGGGTGTATGTGGGTATGTGTGCGGACTATCGCATTAGGCTTCATTTGTACTTGTTTGTTGGGTTGTTTAGGAGGCTCCGTACGTGATGCTAAAGACTGACGGAGCTCTTCTGACCGGAAACGATCGTTTCGAAGGCTACGTGGCCGACATACTGCAGCGTCTGGCGTCTTCAATCGGTTTCCAATACGAAATCCGATTGTCACGCGGCATCAACCATGACGATGACGTCTACTTCGACCGATTTCTCAACGGAGTCATCTCAGAAGTCAAAAGAGGAGTAAGGAGATTCGAATGACGTTGTACCGTAGTCAGTTCAGTGAATTTATATAGGCTTTGAGGGGTTAAACTTAGCATGATTTAAAGTGGCTTAGAAGGCATTACTGCCTGTGTTGAAAGCCACTAGGGGGGCACTAACGGGGCTTGAACCCGCTCCGTCAGCCTGACGCTCCAGCACGTAACCCACTCTGCCATCTTCCGCCCCCCCAAAAACGATATAATCACACACACATATATATATATATATATTCATAATATATATTCATTATATATATATATTCATTATATATATATATATGGGGTTAAGATGTTACACCCTCTCACTGGTTGACGACGACACAAGTTGAGGTAGTAAAAAGAAGGCAGAAAATTTGGGGGAAAGAGAAGAGTAAAACAGCGTTGCACACATGACGAATTTGGATATTAAATTCTTTAGAACTATTAAAATAGATACATATGACTGTACAGTGGCGTAACCAGGATTTCCGGAAGGGGGGTTTGGATTTTCGTTTTTGATCGTGACCAGCACCAACTTTTGAAAAATCTTGACAAGCAAAAAAGGTTATTATCCCCAGATTTTCCTGACAAGCAAAAAAGCTCCTCGCCTCTTAGACACCGTTACATTCTATATTATATGCCCAATGGGGTTTCACCCCCAAAGTCACATCAGAAAATAAAGAATGCATGGAAACTCATTAAAAATATTTTGTTTTCGGCAGACAAAGAGGGGCTAGCCCTATAACCCCCTTGGCTACGCCACTGTGACTATAAAATGAATATGACATAATATAAGATATGCAATATGAATATTGCAATCCTTGATTGTTCTGTGTTTTGATTTCATACTGATAAACAATCAATCAATCAGTAATTCTGAAAGAAGAGCCCGTAAATTGTCAAGGTGCAGACTTATATTTTGCTATAACGGAGGTTTTTTGAACGTTATAATTGAGTGGCAATTTGATAGCAGCGTTAGGCTGCGAAGGTTAAACGCGGGCCTCGTGAAAACAATGCCAAACTACTCTATATTAATGGCGTAAACCATTTGGTTCCCTACATGCCTCGTACACGGAGATCAGTGCTCGTTCGAGTACGACACTACATTTACCTTTTACCAGTTCCTCCCGTTTCGTGATAATATTATAGTTTGACGAACTGAATTTAGAAATTCTTTCTTATTGAAAGGTAGACTGGGCGATGACAGTTGATAATAATAATATAAGTCATCAATCAGTTTATTAGTATCAAAGTCAGAACCAAAGGTCGTTCATATTACAATTCAATATCTGAAGAATAGTTGTGGAGACAAATTCAAAAATATTTCATATTTCGATATTGGATATATTAGATATTTGATACATTAAAATTGACGTTAAAGGATTAGGATACTAAAAGGGAGAAGCAGGAGAAGAGAAACGATCTCTGCCCAAAGCCTGCTTTCCCTAATAATAGCCTGAAAGACGAAGAAATGAAATGAAATAAAGCGCGATTTTATTATTATTATTATTATTATTATTATTATTATTATTTTTATTATTATTATTATTATTATTATTATTATTATTATTATTATTATTATTATTATTATTATTATTATTATTATTATTATTTGATTTGTTATTTGAAGACCGCCCATATTGGGGCTGGGCCATTAATCGTCTCGAACGCAACTATGCAATTCGTCGATTTCACTCAACCGTTTCTTTCTCTGCGATCGTCTGCACTCATCCGCCGATCCTCACCCTTCCACCCGTCCATCCGTCGCTCCTCCTCCTCCTCTTCCTCCTCTAACCGACGTCCAATCAACCGTGACGACGACGACGATGACGACGACGACGACCGCGTGATCGCCGATTATCTCCAGCTGCTGCAGTCGAATCTAACGTACGGCGTGATTCACAGCGGCATCGCCTACCAGATGATGTCCGCGTCGTCGGAACCGGTCATGCGCGTCATGTGGTCGCGCATGACGACGCACTGGCCGCGCGCCTTCGTGCACAGCGTCCAGGAGGGCGTCGAGCGAGCGACGCGCGGCGGATACGCGTTCATCATCGACACCCCAACGGCAGAGTACCTGGCCAGTCGCCGGCCGTGCAACCTGTACGCCACCGAGCCCTTCCTCGACGTCATGACGTACGCGTTCGTGACGCGCAAGGCCGACTTCCGGTTGCGTCACGCCATCGATCGGGAGCTGAGGCGACTTAAGTGGAGCGACGACCTGCAGACGATGTTCCTTCGCTGGTGGAAGAGCGAATGTCTCGGAAAGGTTTCCCGCTCAGGTGGTGTCGTCGACGGCGGCGGCGGCGAATCAAAGGTGATGCCGGTGGCAGGAGGTGAGGCGCCAGGTGTCAGGTATTCCGATTACGTCAACGAAGGAGATCTGGGTTACGGCGAATACGACCCAATCGATGATTACTGGTCGTCAAAAACGTCGCATTTGCGCCTAGAAATCTTTTCGATGATAATAATAACATTCTGCTCATTGCTAATATTTTCCGTCAGCTTTGATCTGACGCGTTTCTGAGACTAATTTGTTTATCGGAGCAAATGAAAATGTGCACCGATGCTGCCTTCAAGCATCAAGGGCGTCAATTTAGAGAGAAGAGCTGAACTTGATAAGACTCGCAATATTCCCTGCTTACCTAAAATCAGTAAATCAGTGTTGGAGCTGTGAAAGTTGATATGCAATTTTTGGGAGGGTTGCAAAGTTAGCTGGGGTTCAACCCCCATAAAACCCCCACCTCCGGCAACATCAACACTGCCTAAAATATATAGAAAAACTACAAATGAGCCATGGATTCAGTGCTAATACTGTAGTAATGAAAACGAAAGGTCTTCGAAGGTCTTTAGCAAAGCAGATTTCACAACGATTTCAGCAATTACTGTACGCTGTGGAATGCAAAGCTCGATTATACGTATCGTTGGTGTTATATTTTTGTATCATACGCAAGTATTTTAACGTATGACTCTTTATCATTTGCACGTATTTTTACGTATTTTATTTTGCCATACGCGTATGATCGAGCTTTGGTGGAATGCTTCGGTTCTGCATTGTCCATTGAAAGTCGTGTTTGTCTCCTGGGGTGTACTGCGATATGTCCACTGTGGCAAAAATCCTCGAAAGGGAAAAGTCACTGAGATAAAACGTAGGCTACGTACACTGTTCCTGCTGGCAACACTGGTTTTGCTTTGATATCAGAGTTAGCACTGCACCTATCAGTGTTTAATCTAGACTCCTGGACTCCGGGGGGAACTAACTGACAAAGCCGGGGGAAACTGACAAAGCCGGGGGAAATTCTGCTAGGGTCTGCTGTTAGTTGATGTAGTAATAGTAGTATGCCAAAATTTCCGGAAGAAACTTGAAATTTCCGGAGAGAAAATGGCAATTTTTCCCCGGAAACGGCCTAGATTAAACCCTGGCACCTACAGTATTGCTTTTAACAGATACCTTTTATTTTCCCTCTTACCTTCACCAGTTCCTGCCGTTCGGCGCACTGGCGCCACACAGCGAGTGAAACGGATTTCGCCATATGCTCAGTTTTTTTAATGTTTGGCTGCGCTAAGACTACTGTCAAATAGGCCTCTCGCCTTCTAAACGAGAAACGCCTGCTACAACTTGCCTGTGTCAACAGTGTTTCTTCTCGTGTGTAGTAAACATTTATCCGGCCTATTTGGCGCTGTGCGACCGGTTCACGTCAGAACACCGAAGTTAAGCAACGTCGAGCGCGGTTAGTACTTGGATGGGTGACCATCCCGGGATCTAGTCGTGGTGCCGGCGGCCAACCAAGCCGTTCATCGCTGAGGCGTCGATATATTGGTATCAGTGCTAAGTTGCGAAGGTAAAACGCAGGTTTAGAGAAAGCAATGGCAGCCTACTCTAGACTAATGGCGTAAGCCACCTGCGTCGCTGCTTGAAAAGTACCCGGAGATCAGCGCCGGGCCCTACGCTCGTTCGAGTACGGAACTACCTTTACCTTTTCAAGTAAACATTTGAGCTAAAATCATAGCTATTGAAGGCACTTTTGATTCACTCACGACGCTTGGTGAAAAGTTGATAATTTTTAATGAAAGATCTGTGTTTTGACTGTGGTTATTGCGCTTTAGTCTTATCGAATCTTGAATATTAGAAAATTAGAAATCAGATCTTGGACGAAATAAAATTTAGAGCAGAAAACAAGAATAACCAATTATTTTTAAAAGTTTAATTTTTTTATTTCAGTGGGGCTTTTAAAGCCGGAGAATGTGACAGGTTGAAAACACGAGAATCAAAGTGGATATATTAAGAAGTAGACTAATGATCCAGAAAAATCATATTTATTGGCACAATGCATTATTCCAGGATTTTCCAAACATTTTGGAACCGCGATCCACTTCGGCGGGTTTTTAACGTGCCGCGACCCTAATCATAACATGTAATATAAAAAAAATGCATTACGCCATCTGGCGAACGTTAGTTGAAAAGAATTTTCTGAGTTTTTTTAATAAATGGCAAAACGAAAGCTCTGATTCAATTCGAATGAAAATATGGCAAATATATTATGCAGAATTATTTATGCTTTTGCCAAATTAGACAAAAGGGGAGAAGTAGATTGAAATTTCTGGGAAAGTATCTTTTTTAAAATTTTGCCAGGAACATACCTTTGTTACGCGTCTTAAAAATCCAATGAGTATGGCAAAATCGCTTAACCGTAAGGTTCTCCCGAAACAGCTAGTTCTCTATTGTTAGTGGAGTTTCAGAGCAAAATGGTCGCAATACGCTTCCTTGTTCTATTGCGAGATAAGATTAATTTTTAAAAGTACTATAATGAGGGTCTCCCCAACTTTTGGAACTGCGCGATTCACTTCAGCCGTTTTGTAACATACCGAGACCCTGCAAACTTATTTTGAACTAAAATTGTATAGAACAGTAATCATTTCAATATGAGCTGTGTATGGAGGATTGCTGGGGGGGAGGGAAGATGGCAGATTGGTAACACGCTAGACATGCACGCTGACAGAACAGGTTCAACCTCGCAGGAGCCCTTAAGGTCGACTCAGCCTTCATTCGCTAGAGGGCGGTGATAACTGAGTAGCAGCTGTGGTTGCGAGGGTAAAACGCGAGTCTAGAGAAAGCAATGGCAAACTACTCTAGATTAATGGTCTTAGCCACCTGCGTCGCTGCTTGCCTGACACCGAAGATCAGCGCCGGGCCCGACGCTCGAAATCGAGTGTGCGCGAACCTTTACCTTTAACTTTTTATGGATTGCAGGCTTATAAATTTCCTAAAAACTAAGCCTACTTGCAACTTTCAAGGCTTGTGACATTGACGTTCTATTGATTGTATTGACACAATATAGTTAAACTACAAATAATAATAATAATAATAATAATAATAATAATAATAATAATAATAATAATAATTAGAAGAAGAAGAAGAAGAAGAAGAAGAAGAAGAATGATAATTAATAATAATAATAATAATTAGAAGAAGAAGAAGAAGAATGATAATTAATAATAATAATAATAAATAATAATAATAATTATGCACTTCTATAGCACCAGTTCTAATACCTAAGGGTACTAATCTATGGGTTCTTCTTGCTTTTACCGATGCGAACTGGTCTACGATTTGTTCAAAGTCAGTTTTTCAGCTTCTTATCTTTCTACGCTGACTAGAACAAGATCACAGAGTTTTCTGCCCTCCCCCGTTTAAGTGGCCATTCATCTGCTCTAACTTCCACGTCCTAGGTACGCCACTGATTTCTCGGATTCGCTTAATTTGTTAATTTTACGAAATGGGCAAATATTTCCACACCCACGTGATTTGCAATAATGCAATGGTTAATGGCCTGGCCTAGGTCTTTGACCTACCGGTTGGGGCCAGTTGGCTCGTCCGCAAGGAGGGAAGAGAGACTCACGTTGGCCTGAACGTAGGCAAAGCTTTTAATCTTTCATGTAGAAATTGGCTAAAAATGCAACTGGTTGAATGCTGTTAGTATCGCATTGATATTCATGGATAAGTTTGTGTATTTAAGGGTTCTATTTTATACAGGGTGTAATCACCAGCAAATTTCGTTTCCAAGCAACAACTTTATGGGAACAAAATCCCAATTTAATGTTGGAATTTGCTTTTATTCAATAGTCATTTTGTCGTATGTGAGCTTAATGTCTAAGACATGCATTCCCTTAAATTATCATCAAAAGCACACCGTTAAACTACGATAGAAGATTTTAACCTATCCTGTTTTCAATTTGAAATTCACAAAAAGAACGTTTCACTTCTAGGACATTCATTGGCTATCATTAGGGAAGATCACTTCCACGATTATTTAGTGCAGCAGTTCTCCATACGCACTCTATAGACCGCACAGACAGGGGCGTAGCGACGGGGGTCGGGTATATCAGTATATATACCCCTTTTTCTAAAAATCAGCCTACCTTAAAGTTTTTAATGCGTTTTTTAGAATTTTTAAAGTTTTTAAAGACTCATACCCACCCAAAATCACATTATACCCCGAAATCAAATTCCTGGCTACGCCCCTGCGCACAGACATCAATCAGCCCAGTCAGTCTAAGCAACAGTAGCAACGACAAAAAGGTTTTAGTTATTTTATCTACTAGAAAAGCAGTAGGTTATTGAGTTAACTAAAAGTAACCTAGGCACGAAATCAAATCACGACCGAATGAATGAATGAATGAACGAACGAATGAATGAATGAATAAACGAATGAACGACAGATCTCGTATTTCTAGATTTTCGAAACACGGTTTCTTTTCGGAAAGCAGCGGATGGATGATGTCCATTAAAATGATTATATAACGGCAGATCGGCTGGAAGAAAACCGACTGAAACGAATGATGGAATGATGGGTAACGAACGAGCAAAGGGCGGCCTTGAGCCCCAGGTGCCTGCTTGGCCCACAAAAATTTGGCCAGGTTAATAAGTTCATTTATCTACGTATCCATATTAGAACGATGATCTTCCAGCCAATGATTTAGAGCAGTGGTTCTAAAACTGGGGTCCGCGGTCCCATAGGGTACCGCCAAGTTTTTTCAGAGGGACCGAAAATGGATTAATTTCTCAAGATGTCTCACCAACAACTCACAACACAGAACGCAAGACAACGTCACGCAGGTAGACGACAGGTGCAACGACACCGCACCTGGATGGTGCGGTGTCGTTTTTTTTTCTTAAAAGTCTCTGATAGTGTCGAAGGCTGTAATAATTCTATTCGTAGCTTTGTAGTATGACGTTCTGTATTTGTGCCAATATTTCACAAAGCAACTTTGCCTTTTATGATTTTATTCGAATTACTAAGAAGGTAGCGATTAAGTAATAATTTTAATTCATCTTACTATAAATCAATTTTAAGAACGGAAATATGCATAGGAAATAACGAAAGAACGAAGAAGCAATATTAAGCCATCTCGAATCTGCAGTTTTAGTCTGTGAAGAGACAAACTCAAAATGATCTACACTTTTTTGAACCCTATACTCGTTCTTGAAATAGGCCCACTGGAACATCTAGATTAACTTTTACGTTTCAATGGTGTGCTAAAAGACAATATTGCAAGAGCACTAAAGGGCCACATTGACGTAAAATTAGACCATTATTCGTTATCATTACAAACAGGGGCGGTTCCACGCTGGGGATGCATCCCCCACCGAGCTTTTATTCTGCTTGTCATCCTTTTTCGGGATTTCATTGCGTCCCCTCACCAACTCAGTGGCGGCTCCACCGGGGGGGTGGCAGGGGGGCCCGTGCCCCCTATTGAATGCCTGCCCCCAGTGGGCCCCCAGTTGGGACCCTATACTTACTGCTACATACATTAAACAACAAATGTTTGGCCCCCATGATTAGAGGTTACCACCCCAACGGCCCCCCACTTGCCAAATCCTAGAGCCGCCACTGCACCAACTTCCTAGAAATTCATCCCCTGCCAAGAAATCTTGGAACCGCCACTGTTTACAAAGAACTCGTGAGATCCTTAAGTAGAATGCATTGGCATTGCTTACTGCAAACCCAATTGCCAATTCGGCCACACCGCCAAAGTGACACGGACTGACTGACTGACTGACTGACTGACTGACTGACTGCATCGAGTCTCTGCTTATTGCGTCACGGCGTTCCTGTTCCGTCGATTGTGTTCCATCCAGGTGCGGTGTCGTTGCACCTGTCGTCTACCTGCGTGACGTTGTAGCAGTCGACGTCTAGCCAGCCGGTGATCGGAACTCCGCGCAGCCCGAGCGGAGTCAGGCACCGGCCGGGTACGAAGGGCAGACCCTTGGTTCGGTCCGACCACTTGGAGATCAGCCGCAGCCTGACCTCTCGCAGCCGGAACACGGAACAGTCGCAGTGGAACGGATTTTCGCGAAGATTCAGAAACTCGAGATGAGGATTGATCGAAACGTCGAACGCACAATCGTCGATCGTCTGGATCCGATTGTAGGAGACGTCTAGGTGCCTGAGGAGCGGAAGACGGCTTACCTCCGGCGGTATCTCTGCGAACTGGTTACCGTCGAGAGACAGATATTCCAGCCTGGGAAGACCGCTGAGCGTCCCCGGCGGTAACGTGGAAAGCCGATTGTCGCCCAGCTCCATCCTCTCTAGATGTTTCGTGTCGTCGAAGACACCTTCGTCGATCGTCTCCAGCGAGCTCTCGGCAAGATTCAGAAGTCGGAGATTTTCCAGGCCCTGGAAAACGTGGCGCTGGAGTCGTTTCAGGTGGTTGTGTCCGAGAAAGAGCGAATGAAGCAGCTGTAGGTTCGAGAAGGTGTTGTAGTCCAGGTGGGTGATGTTGTTGCCGCGCAGGTCGAGGCTGCCGAGGCTCCACAGCGCCGCGAAGATGTGTCGCGGCGGCTTGCCCGAGAAGCAGTATCCAAGGTCGAGTGCCTGGAGGTTGGTCTGAAAGCGAAAGACGTCGCTGGGAAGTCCGATCAGGACGTTGCCCGACAGCGACAGCCGATCGAGACTGCGCAGGTCCTGAAAGATGCCGCTCGGAAGCCGGCTCAGTCGGTTCTCGGCGAGACTGAGGTTCCTCAGGAGGATCATGCCGCGAAAGACCTTGGCCGGGAGCCGCGTGATGTTCGACCAGGCGAGGTTCAGGGCCATCAGGTGACGGTTGACCCGCGCGAAAGCCCGGCTTCCGATCTGGTCGGCGAAGTTATTGCCTTGCAGATCGAGTTCCGTCACCTGAGTCACAAATACAGTGGAACTTCGTTATTACGGACTCGGTTATAACGAGTACTCGGCTACAATGTTCCGTAATGTACGGTCCGGTGTGATGCACTACCGTTGGATGGTATTGAATATGACGCACTCAATTTTACAGAACAGTCACTTACGTTGTAATGAGGTTCTGCTGCATACAGCAACAGTATTAAACAGACGATGTTAACGTGAATACTTTTGCAAAGAAAACGATTACATTTAGTAACTTGTAATTCAATAATTCATTTTACGTGGTGTATTTTAGTGCGGCAACACAGACCGCTAACCTCCGGGACAATTAAGAAATACGCCAGTTTCTATAAGATCAACTAATTCAAACAGCGCTTAATTATTGACTACTACTGCTACTGCTACTACTACTGCTACTGCTACTGCTGCTGCTACTACTGCTACTGCTACTGCTACTGCTACTGCTACTACTACTACTGCTGCTGCTACTGCTACTGCTGCTGCTGCTGCTGCTGCTGCTGCTGCTGCTGCTGCTGCAACTGCTGCTGCTGCTGCTGCTGCTGCTGCTGCCTGCTGCTGCTGCTGCTGCAACTGCTACTACTGCTGCTGCTGCTGCTGCTGCTACTGCTACTGCTACTACTACTATTATTATTATTATTATTATTACTACTACTACTACTACTACTACCTACTACTACTACTACAACTATTACTACTACTACTACTATTACTACTACTACTACTGCTGCTGCTGCTGCTGCTGCTGCTGCTGATGCTGCAAAAGCAACTACTACTACTATTTGTACTACGGCTACAATCTAATATATTATAGTATATTGGTCATACATATTGCAATTGTTAATTCAGATATGGAGGTGGATTGGGTCCACCCACGGGGGGTTGGTTTGGTTAGAACTTCTCATGTTTGAGGTGGGTTGGATCATAAAATAAATCATGTTTAAAAAAACTGTATTGTATTACGGTGGGTTGGGTCAAGTAACCCTATTGTTTTCGTGGGTTTTGTTGGGTTGGGTCTGAATCATGACGGATTGGGTTGAGTTTTTTAAATGGACCATTGTCCATGTCTTCGCTAATTGAGAATGTAAGGCTAAAGAGTCTGACCCTCAGTTCTTGGAGTGCAAGGTTCGGGAGTTGAGCCAGTCCCGAATAGGTCAGCCACATCTGCTTGACGCTGGCCACCGCCGGAGCGAATCTCGGAAATCGTTTCTGGCGCGAAAACGCATCGCAGACGATACGCAACACGTGGCGACGCGCTTCCTGTTTCGTGGCACAGTAGCACGGCGGATGGACGGGACAGTCGGGAGACCGGAAGTGAGCGCCGTCGTCGTCTACTTCCGCTTCCGTCTTGGGCGAAGCGGGAGAAGGAGGAGGAGGAGGAGACGAAGAAGAATAGGAAGAAGGAGTCGATGATTCTTCTTCGGAATGGCATCGAGATAGGATGAGAAGGACGATGATAATCGCGACCAAGGGACCGTCTAGGCAATCGATCGCTAAATGCCGGGTCGGAGAAGATGGCAGATAGCTCCAACCGACCAGCTTCATTTCTCACAGAGGCTGGGTCCGATCCGCCTAGGCACGAAATCAAATCACGACCGAATGAATGAATGAACGAACGAATGAATGAATGAATGAATGAATGAATGAACGAATGAATGAATGAATGAATGACTGAATGAATGAACGAATGAATGAACAAATGAATGAATGAATGACTGAATGAATGAACGAATGAATGATTGAATGAATGAATGAATGAATGAATGAATGAACGAATGAATGAATGAACGAATGAATGAATGAATGAATGAATGAACGACAGATCTCGTATTTCTATATTTTCGAAACACGGTTTCTTTTCGGAAAGCAGCGGATGGATGATGTCCATTAAAATGATTATATAACGGCAGATCGGCTGGAAGAAAACCGGCTCAAACGAATGATGGAATAATGGGTAACGAACGAGCAAAGGGCGGCCTTGAGCCCCAGGTGCCTGCTTGGCCCACAAAAATTTGGCCAGGTTAATAAGTTCATTTATCTACGTATCCATATTAGAACGATGATCTTCCAGCCAATGATTTAGAGCAGTGGTTCTAAAACTGGGGTCCGCGGTCCCATAGGGTACCGCCAAGTTTTTTCAGAGGGACCGAAAATGGATTAATTTCTCAAGATGTCTCACCAACAACTCACAACACAGAACACAAGAGTTTCAAGGGCTCCAAGAGTGATGATTCCTTCCATTTGAATTCAAATTTGATGACTAAGATTTGTAATTTTCTGATGAAATAATTGATTGACAAAGCAAGTAGCCTATACCTTTCTCTTTCTTGCGGTATCCACTCAAAAAGATGGGGCTCCAGTCGAGAGCAGGGTCAATTTGGTGTGGAAACGGTTGGGAACGGCCAGTGCCGGATTACTCATTAGGCAGAGTAGGCAACTGCCTATGGGCCCCGCGACTTTTAGGGGCCCCACAAGACAGTGACGAAAGTGTTTTATACAGGCCTGCTAGGAGGGGAGATCCCTCAACCTCATAATTTCCTCACCCGAAAAAATCCCAGCACTTACACAAATTTTGCATTGACTTACACAAATTTTGCATTGAACTGTGTCTTTTCCCCTCCAACCAAGACAATTCCCCCCACCGAAAGCCTCAATTCCTCCCCAAAGGCCTGGAGTCTGGATAAAACACTGGAGGCCCATAGGCAGTCAAACTTTTGGGGCCAGTGTTATCTAACCCATACCACAATGTCATAAGCCTTGAAAGTTGCAAGTAGACTTAGGTCTTAAGAAATTTATATGCATTCAAACCTCGATACATATATTAAAATATATTATATTATATTATATTATATTATATTATATTAAATATTAATATAAATAATATAAATATTATTTTATAATAAAAATATTAGTGTTTTATGAAACTTTTACTGTATTTACTGTAATTTTAGTCGACAATAAGGTTGAATGGTCACGGCATGTTATTCAACCGCTGAAGTGAGTCGCACAGTTCCAAACAGATTGGGAAAACCCTAGTCCATAGTTACTTTGAAAAATTAATCTTCATTCGCAATAACGCAAGGAAAGCGTATTCCAAGTTTTCCAACCATTTTGCTCTGAAACTCCAATAACAATAGAGGATCTCGAAGATACAACTTCAGTTACCCAGCGGTTAAGCGACTTTGCCATATTCATAGAACTTTGAAGACGCGTAACAAAGGTATGTTTCTGGCAAAATTTTAAAAATATAATTTTCGATAAATATTAATATCTATTTCTCTCCTTTCGTCTTATTTGGCAAAAATATGAATAATTATGTCTAATATACTTGCCATATTTTTATTCGAATTGAATCAAAACTTTGTTTCGCAATTTCTTGAAAACGCACAAGATTCCTTTAAACCAACGTTCACCAGATGGCGTAATGCATTTTTAAAATATTACATGCTATGATCAGGGTCGCCGCACGTTACAAAACCGCTGAAGTGGGCCGCTGTTCCAAAATGTTTGGGAAACCCGCTTTAATTGATTCTTTCTCTTGTGCTTCAACATATGTATTAAGCTAAATTGCGGTTCATAGTTTGCGCTGAATGTCAGACATGTTCCTCCTATATATCCATTCGATTTGCTAGATCTTGAAACTGTTCACAATCAGGCGCAACCATGAACTTTTTCTTTCTTTTCACTTCTATTAGACCTCTAGACTCAAGTCCCCAACTTTGCGAGGTTACCATAGGGAATGGGGAAGGTACAGGGCCGCGGCTCCCCCACTTTTTCTTCCACGCTTAGTTCAATGATTTTAATATTCTATCTTAAGACATTTCTATCGCTGGCTTTCTGTTCTTTTAATTTTATCGATATTTGGAACCGCGTGCTTTGCACAAATCATTAAATAAAAGACATTTTGCGAAGTGTTTATTCTAGGCCCTTTTGGGAGGATTCCCCTCCCCCAAATGAAAAAAATCCCTTCCCAAAATTTTTTATATGTTGCATGGGGAGATGGAAATTTCCCCAAAAATGTGACGACGGGGTTTTTTATTTTTTGAACGTCAAACCTTGCCCACCCCAAACGTTTCAAAATCCCCTCAATGTCAAGGTGGTAATAAACAATGTCTTTTGCCCATAGTCTAAACCAGAAGTTAGTAATTGTATGGAGCCGTTACATGTTAAAAACAAAGCGTCAATCTTTATCAGTAAGTATGTGCAGGTCCCTATGTGTATGCTGTGAAAGCAATGGGGGGATGTGTGCGCTCCATTTTTTCTTTGTGCGCTTGCCTTGCGACCTCTGTGCACGCGCGCACAGCTGAGAGGGAACATTGGGGGAGGGCTACCTCGCCAAAATAAAATTAATGTTCAGCTCATGTTTGCTAGCTTTACCGGTAATCTCTCACTGGCATCAGTACAACCACAGGCATTTCTCTGACGTGGGCCAGTGTTTAATCTAGGCCGTTTCCGGGGGGGGGATTGCCCTTTTCCCCCGAAAATTTCAAATTCCCTCCGGAATTTTTGGAACACTACATGGACTAACAGCTGCCCCTAGCAGAATTCCCCTCCGGCTTTGTCAGTTTCTTCTCCCCCCCCGGCTTTTTCAGTTTCCCCCCGGAGTCCAGGAGTCTAGATTACACACTGATGTGGGCCTATCTCTAGCTGAGGTGTTCCTTTAAATCGGTAGACCGTAGACGAGTTCCGGTTCCGGTATCATGCAGAGGAAGTAAGTCACGTGATTTTGAATAAATATCTTGGCCACCACCACCAGCAGCAGCAGCAACGACAACAGCGACAACAGCGCCCCTTCCAAAACCACTCCACCACCATCACCTCCGCCATGCAGGACCTCTGTTGCTGGAGAATTCCTAGAATCCTCGGCAGACTTCATCTTTTCAGCAGACGAGAGCCATACGAGGAATTTATATCTTATCAGCAATCAAGCAACTATGCTATCTATAAAATTAGGGACAATCAAAGAAGCAACCCCTCCCACCCCCCACAGCATTACCCGCAATCAATGAATACCCAGCGCATTCGGTGGAATTTGGAATTAGACGGCGGCGGCGTTTGATAAGGACGAAACGAAGACACAATACGATCAATGCAATTGCCTTTCGACTTAGTTGAAAATCTATTGTATATATATATATACACACACACCAATATATATATATATATATATATATATATATATATATATATATATATATACACGTGCGGTATGTGTGGCATATTTTGTGAATTACAGTATGATTTATTATGCCTGGATAAAAATTGACAGAACAGTAGTTCAAAATGCTTGTAGACAATACAATTATCCTTGCGAATTGCTGTCCGTATACACAAGCACAATATGTAGACCTAGTAAGAACATTATATGATATATTGTAAATCTTATATATATATATATATATATATATATATATATATATATATATATAAGCGTGTTGTTCTTGTGCGTTTGACTGTGGCAGTAGTTCTACAGATTGCTTCTTGCAGTCTTAGTCTAAGCAAGATTATGGAGAGAGATAAGACGATCGATCGCTCTCAGACGAGAGGATTGTCGTCTGCTGTGTCGTGCGACCGTCGCATGCAGACGACACAAGAGAAGATTCAGGGAAGCCTCCTCGATTCCACGCCATTGAATCCGTCTGAAGGCCAGGCGTTTAAGTGGGAGAATTGGAAGGAAGGATTAATAATAGGCAGGGCTTTTGGGCCGGAACGAGGCGGAACGGCGTTTCGGAAAATCCGAAGACTTTTTTTTTGCAAAATTAAATCATTAAATAGAAAATTTAGAACTGTAGGCCTATCTATTGTCCGTATCATTTTTCAAATTTCTGATTACAAATGTGGCATGACTGATGATTTTGTTAGGGTTAGGGTTAAGGTTAACCCTAACCCGACTGTTGCGTTCCGGAAAATATTTTTTACAAAAAAGCCCTGATAATAGGCTGGAAGGATTAATAATATAAGGGAGGAAGGATTAATAAATTGCTGGCTGGTCGATAACACAACAGCAACCCATTTTCAATAATTATAATTAACCACTGGTTAGCTCATAAAGACACGGAGCAATGAAAAATGTAAACCAGAGCGAGATTTCCCCCAAAACCTAAACGCCCCCCTCCCCCACAAAAATTCAGCACTGGTACAAATTTGTATTTGAGCTACGTCTCTTCCCCTCCAGCCAAGTCAATTCCTCTCCCCCAAAGCCCTGTAGTCTAGATAAAACACTGATGTAAACTAATAGTTAATTCGCTTATTTAGATCCCTGCATTTCGATTTTGTGTTTTTGATTGAATAAGAACTGCAAAGAGGAAGAGTGAATAAAGAAATGGTATGGAAAATGAGAAAGTATGAGATAATATAATATATCGTATTATCTTTCTGTCCCTGGTATAGATGCATCATTTGGTTATCTAAAGGTTCGCAGGTGTTAAACAGATGTTATTTCATTCTCATGGCATACCTATATTATTCTAACATCGATCTTTTTCCCGGTCAGCGTATAGTCACGTACATAGCTTACTGTTGACTTTTAAGTTTTAATTTATTAAAGCTCTAAAATATAATTTCTCTGGAAAAATTTTAATCGAAACCGCGGCAAAATTTAGAACGACAGGGCAGGTCAGCCCTTTAAAATCGTGATGTCCCCTGTAATATTGGAACTGATAGTTTAGGCAGCTATGAATAGTTTGCAGGCTTTATATTATTTCACTCGACAGTATACAAAAGAGTTGTGGCTCGTGTGTTCCTAAAATTAATTAAACTATCGCTTAGAACGCAGCAAACCAGTTGAAGTGACCAAAGAGACCTCGTCCGAACTGTTTGCAAACAAACTAAATACGCACTTGTTTACTAGGCTATCTCCTACAAGTTCACCCTGTAAAGTGCTCTTGACTTTGGCCTTTGTTATGCTTATTGCACTATATAAATTGTCATAATAATAATAATAATAATAATAATAATAATAATAACGTCTGATTTAATAATAATAATAATAATAATAATAATAATAATAATAACTTGGTTTAGGAGGCTAAGTCAGTCTGCATAATAATAATAATAATAATAATAATAATAATAATAATAACAATACTACTACTAGTCTACTAATACTACTACTACTACTACTACTACTACTACTACTACTACTACTACTACTACTACTACTAATAATAATAATAATAATAATAATAATAATAATAATAATAATAATAATAATAATACTAATAATAATAATAATAATAATAACAACAACAATATTAATAATAGATCTGTGGAAAATCCACTTACTTACCAAGCGGCTGTCTGAAATTGAACCTTTAACGGACGGCACGGCGTTGGACCGATGAGCCGACGTCTGATCGCCTGGTATTGCCATTCGATCGCCATCGTTTAATTATAATGCACTACAAAGCCAATCTATTCGCTGTGACGCTGCTGCTCCTTCTTCTTCTTCTTTGCCATCGTCTGTCTATCCATCCATCCATCCATCCATCCATCCATCCATACGGCCCCGTCCATCCATGGCAACCGGTCCTTGGGCAGACGACAACTCTGCTGCTCCGAGCAACGAAAGAAGACGACGCAGGACAGACGATATCTTCTCCCGATAGAGACTAGAGACACCGAGCGCACACGCACACTGTCACACACACACACATATGTAATTTATCTGTATATATATATATATATATATATATATATATATATATATATATCAACATATTGCCTGTCTTGAACGTGTTGTGAACGTGTTCAAGCCAATATATATATATATATATATATATGTATATATATATATATATATATATGTGTGTGTGTGTGTGTGTGTGTGTGTGTGTGTGTGTGTGTGTGTGTGTGTGTGTGTCAGTGGCAGCTCCACCGGGAAGGGGGTCAGGGGGTCCGTGCCCACTATTGAGTGCCTGCCCCAGTGCCCCCCAGTTGGGACCCTATACTTAATGCTCCATACAGTACATTAAACAACAAATGGTTGGCCCCCATGATTAGAGGTTGCCACCTCAACGCCCCCCCTACTTGCCAAATCCTGGAACCGCCACTGGTGTGTGTGTATCAACATATTGCCTGTCTTAAACGCGTTCAAATCAATATATATAATTATATATATATATATATATATGTGTGTGTGTGTGTGTGTGTGTATGTATGTGTGTGTGTGTGTTTATGTGCTCGAGTGCATTTTGAGTTAAGAAACGCCGGTAATCTCGTTTAAACTATCACACTCAGTCGAAATCCTTGGCTTATGATTGGACGCGGAGATTGGATGGGGCGCCGCTGTCACCAAAACAGCTAATGTCATGAGAATGAAATAATATTAGCCTCGCTTTGAAACGCCGCTTTTGATCCAGTAATATGAAACGGCCGATGCTTCCTATATTTGCATAGATCACACTATAGTTGCTTTGTGTTGTCTCTTGACAACAAGGAATTTTTTACATCCGTAACTGACAGGTCTCGCCGCGAAACTCACTAGCGCATCGTTAATCTTTTGTCGAATTTGATCTCTGTCTATTGTCGTGTCCGCTCGGCGCTCTCTGGGTGATCAAGAAAAAATTTAACAAATTTAGGAGACGCACAGAAGAATACTGAGTTCAAGTCATCGGTGCAGACACGGCAGGGCGCGGGGTTCGCCCCTCCCTCCCGTATTCGGGCTGGCACCGGTCGCGGAATTTCTGCAGAACCGCTGAGTTGTTCGGAGGGGGGAGGTAGCCTAGGTAGTATGAAAATTCGAGAATAAAACGAAAGACGTTCAAAGCGCTAGAGATTGACACGACGCCGTTTTTCCCTGAAAATGTCTATGTGCCCCCCCTATTCCGGAATCCTGGCTACGCCACTGTTTCAATGACGTGATCAGGCCGTAGGAAGTGGGAGTGTAGGGGTGTAGCTGCGCCCCCTGGAAAAAGTCAGGGGTGCAGCGCACCCCCTGGAAGATAAGGTTGTTTTTATTTTTTTCTTGTGAGGATTTTGAAATAGAAGAAAGAGCGACGACCTTTTTTGCTTGTCAAGATTTTTTAGGAGGCTAAAACAAAGTTAGTGAAGACCTGTTTTTTTTTAGCTCGTCGGGGTTTTTTGAGAAACAATTTTCTCCCATTTTCCCCTTGTCACAACTTTTATCTTCAGAAAATCTGCACTCCTGGTGAAAATTCGTTCCGAAGTGCCTGACTGACGTGATGCTATCTAACCTGAATGACTGATATCTCTGTGCGCACGTTGAGGTTCTTCATCTGTTGACGTTTAAGACGTTGAACGCCAAAAGAGCGTTCTATTTGATCTGTATCTCACTCTACAAGCGCCAGTTTAACCAGAGGCTGAATGAGGTTCACGGTGACTACCAGACGTGTATCAGCTGTCAACCGTCGAACGGTAGGCCTAAATGTGAGGTTCAGACAACAGATTCGTTCGCACAAAAGCACTTATCTACAGTATACATCATGACACTAAATTAAAGTAATCTAAAATTCAACTAGTGTGAAGTAGTGTCCGAAAGGAACACAGCCCACAGGCAATATACATGTATATATATATATATATATATATATGTATAAAATATATATGTATATAGTATATATGTATATATATGTATATATATGTATATAAGCATACGATATAACTCACCACGTTGTTTGATCACTTGAAGCCTGAGGTCTTCTGGCGTTGATTGCTCCTATGTGGCTCTATGCCTCTTTAGATCTCTCCTCTATGTTATCCTCCTTACACCTCCTCTTCTCCCTGGTATCCTCCACGACAGGGCTTGCTTTGTGTATTGTCCGTGCATTTTACGCCCACGCACACCACGTGCTCAAGGCATGCGTAGTCTCCACACCAGAAATTGCCATGGGTCCATTTTAAAACCCAGCCCAACCCATCAAATCTCCAACCCAACCCAACCCAACCCATGCCGGCAATTGGGTTGCTTGACCCCATCCAACCGAACCCACCGCAATACATTGCAATTTCTTAAAACATGACTTATTTTCTAACCCAACCCGCCGTAAACATAGAAAAGTCTGACATAGCCGAACCCAATCCAACCCAACCCATGGCCATCTCTGCTCCACACTTTCTACAGCAGGGGTGTAAAAAATACGGCCCGGTCCGCTAAAGCTTTTCATCCGGCCCGCGTGTATGTGACTGAATACAAGAAAAACTTTATCTAAGGCGTGTTCAAACAGTACGTATACAGTGTTGTAAAGTATTTAAATACTATTTACATACTTTGTCCAGTATTTAAGAAAGTATTTAAATACTCATCCAAAATTAAGTATTTAAATAGTATTTAAATACCATAGAGTATTTAGATGTATTTAAGAAATTTAAATACTTTGGATTTATTGCAATTTTCACACAATTATAGCGTTTCTTATAGACTGTTCATTTTTACATTGTCTTTACTGATGGTTTTAGACAGTTGAACAGTTAAGTAGGCCTACATTGACATTGTTAGAAACAATTTTAACTAACATTTCTTTACAAAAAAATAAGTTGTGGCGAAACATGTGTCAAATACATTATCAAGTATTTTAAAAAGTATTTAAACCTTATTTGCCAGTATTTAAATACTTACCCTGGTATTTGGGTATTTAAATACTATTTAAATACTTTCAGTGAAGTATTTATTACAACACTGTACATATATATATGAAAATTGAAAATCACATACAGTGTATGTGAAATTCGATTTTTTTTACATACGATAGAAATTAAATAAAAATTGTTGAAACAATTGTTATATACTCTTTTGTGCAGCAGGCCTACTGTATGTAGTTCGTGTTAATGTTATGTACAAATCCGGCCGGCGACAACCACAAAGACTTTTAAGTGACCCGCTGTATGAAATCAGTTTGACACCGTTCGACTGCAGTGTGCTGTGAACAGCGATTGTCTTCAGCGCGCCTGCTGTGCAATGGGTCTTAGACTTCCTTCCATGGTTCTCGACAGAGAGGCTAAAATGGTTGACAGCACAACCTAATTATTAAGTGTCATCCTCTGTTGTATCGGATACTGCTCGCTGCGGGTCAAATAATATCAGCTCGCGGGCCAAGTTTGGCCCGCGAGCCAAGGTTTTGACACACCCCTGGTCGCGACTATATCAATGCGGCATAGGTCACCTCACTCGATTCACCGATTGTGTCGTTGTTGCGGGTAACGAGGGGCTTCGAAGAACTGCTGGACACTAACTACCCAGTCAGTTAGTTACCTTGTCTGCTGTGGGCGGCTAGAGTCTCTAGTTCCTGGTCTACAAACAATTCCCAGGGCAAATAGCTTCTGTGTACTGAAGCTGCCAGATTTACGATGCGTTTCGCCTTCCATATATTCTTCTCTTAGTAATACGTGTGGAGGAAAAGACGCCATACTGTATGTACTGTACTGTACTAGGGTATTCTAATCTAATGCCACGAGACAATCACGCAAAATATTCGATTCCGTTCTCAAACACACAGTAGTTTCGAAGCTGTTTAGACGCGGTCCCAATGAAACCGCCGATAAAACGTCAAATAGAGAGAGAGAGAGAGAGAGAGAGAGAGAGAGAGAGAGAGAGAGAGAAAGAAAGAAAGAAAGAGTGTTGTTGTTGTTGTGTGTGTGTGTGTGTCGGGTGTGTGTCGGAGCGGGCAAAAACTGGGTCCGCAAGGAGCGATTCGCAATCTCGATTTGAAAGCAGTTTGAATAATTTTCGGACACATTTTGAACGAAAGTGTGTTCTGAGAGAATTTTCCTGTCTCACGAGACGTCGGAATTCGTTTTTATTGACTAGTTGTCTGGCTCTCTCTCTCTCTCTCTCTCTCTCTCTCTCTCTCTCTATATATATATATATATATATATATATATATATATATATATATATATATATATATATATACATATATATATATTTGACGTTTTATCAGCGGTTTCATTGGGACCGCGTCTAAACAGCTTCGAAACTACTGTGTTCCGGTGTGTGTGTGTGTGTGTGTGTGTGTGTGTGTGTGTGTGTCTGGGCTGATATTGCTCGATCTTTGTCAATCATCAGACAGATGGGGTTCGGCCAGAGAGACCACTACTTCTTCACTGAAATTTAAATCCATCCAGAAGCACAGAAAGTACAGTATATAAGTGCTACGACTGTTAAAAATCATTAAACATCGATAACAGGGGCGTAGCCAGGAATTTGATTTGAGAGGGTATACATGTTTGGGGGTATAAACCTTAACTATAAACCATATAAACTGCATATAACCACATATAACAACATATAAATCACATTAAAAAACTTTAAGGTAGATTGATTTTGGGGGTATATATACCGATATACCTCCCGTAGCTATGCCCCTGTTTGATAAATGTAATGTACAAGACCTATGTAACGTATCCTATATGTACGCTCACGGGGCATCAGGGTTTGGAAGCCGCTTGGTAAAGAAGTGAGATTTCAATTTTCGCAGTCAGCTTTCAACAGTGGAAGGAAATTAGAACAGTGGCGGTTCCACGTGGGGGGATGAGTGGGGATGCATCCCCACCGGGCTTCCGGTTTTTTTTCGTTTGCGAAACCAATTTTTGGGTAAAAGTCTAGTAAAACTACGGGATGAAACTGTGGATGACCTTTTTTGCTTGTCAACCTATTTTTCGGTAAAAGTGTAGTAAAATTAGGGGGAAAATTTCCTTTTGTCAGCTGTTTTCGACAAAGCTTATTGATTTTTTTTCATTCTCTTTTTCATCCCCCCACCAACTTTCCAACTTCCTATGAATTCATTTCATCCCCCACCAAGAAATCCCGGAACCGCCACTGAATTAGAGCACCAAGAACATCGCGTTAGGGGCTACAAAAGGGGACGTTGAAATAACTGTTGACCGCGGGAACCCATCGGTCACACTGACACGGCATTCCTGCTCCGCAAATCCTCAAACTGCTTAATTATTAAGGTGTGTAGTCCAGTTTTGTTGCATTTCGCTAGACAGACAACAAGTACGACAGGTTACAAACAACAGTAACAGGACAGGGAAAATTGCCTTTAAAATTTCGTCTTAATTTTGCCTCAGACTGCGAAGGGCTCGAAACTTTGTCGAAAAACATTTCCATATTTTCTTTGAAATCCATTATTTATTAATTATCAACGCTTTCGCCTTGCTTTTTTCATTATTTCTCTTCACATTTGCCAAACACTTGATGCCTACAGCTCCCACGCTGATCCACAGAAATACCGTCAACATTTTCAATCTAAACCTAATAAATTTTAATTACAGGACAGGGAATTCTAATTCCCAGTCAGTGTGAGTTATCCCCCAATTTACCCACCAGCCAGTTAGAGTGGGTGGAAATCCAACAATTTTGCCAACATGGAACCAGTTCTCGTTGCAGCCAACTCCCCGTTTTTAATTCGTGGGCGATCGCTTTCCCAGGGACCGTCCATAAATGACGCCCCCCCAGCGCCGCTGCTCCAGGCTCAGCCCGCAGTCTACTTTTCACTGGAACTGAAATTGCTTCACTGGTACGTATCCCTGTTTCATTTCGCTGATTTCACAAATAAAGGTTTTTAAAGACGATCATCAGAATTGCTCGCACGTTAAACTGTCGAATTAGATTTAATCGGATTTCTTGAATAATTCTATAAAATTCAACCACTTGGAGATTGAAAACTGCTTGACAACTGAATGGTTATTCAAAGGCAGTTCCGTTGTCGGCAGTGGGGAGAGGCGTGGGTCCGAAGCACCGGGGGACAAAAGAGGGATTTCAGCCTCCAACTTTTCCTTTTCTCTGAAAAAATTCTTGACAAGCAAAAAATGGCCCCTCGCACGTATCGCATTTCCACATTCCAGTAATATATTCAGAAATTCAGACATATTGGTTACAATTCTTCTTTGTCTGTGAATGACGCATGTCAACCTATTTGTGTCAACCTATTTTAGGGTAGGCCTATATTATTCATGTTTTGAACCTTTACTTTGTTCACTTCGAATTGTGCGTCTCCCCATGTTTTTGCACCCGTGACGACCCCTTCCCAATGCTACGTCACTGGTTGTCGGCAGTACGAAGTCTGTCTTCTCTGTTTTATACAATTCTTTACATCTGGACTTGCTAGCATATGCTATTTTCTTTTATGACGTGACTTGCCAGCTTACTTACTACACAAAACGTATTGCAGTCATTTTCGCAGGAAACAGCTCACACATCCGAATCATGGGTCCGCTAGAATAAAGAAGATTTTAATCATTTTTCGTGACAATGATGATGATGACAACAATAGTGGCGACTACGCCGACGATGATGACGGCAACAACAACCATGATAATGCATTTCGTCGCCGTGTTGTTAAAACGAAAGAATGCTTTGCAGAGAATGTAACGAATTTTACTTGTACATGGACTTAAATACAGATTCAAGAGGACCTCTGGCGACTGGAGGCGTTCCATCGATTAAGTTAGAGTCTATTCCAACACCTGGCGTAAAATTCCATGTCTCGTTCAGTGGAAGATTCAAACATGCGATTACCGGGGCTCGGTCGCCCCCTAGAAAGAATTAACCGAGACCTATGTTAATATGTTAATTGCTAGCAGCGTTCCAAAATCGAGGCGGGTTTTAGCCACCGCCTGTGGTTTAAACCAGTGGCGGCTCCACCGGGGGTCAGGGGGCCCGTGCCCCTATTGAATGCCTGATCCCCCAGTGGCCCCCCAGTTGGGACCCTATACTTAATGCTACATACATTAAACAACAAATGGTTGGCCCCCCATGATTAGAAGTTACCACCCCAACGGCCCCCCACTTGCCAAATCCTAGAGCCGCCACTGGTTTAGACGATGGGTGAACGACTTTCAAAAAGGCAGTTGGGTCAGATTACTCCTATCCCATAACGTTTTTAAAACCTGATTTGGGGTTCATCGGATAAAAACCAACGTTTCGACCTTCACCTCAATCAATGGGGAGATAGACCCTCGAACTTTGATAAAGTTAACACTGCGTTCTGTGTATTGCAGATGTTTCGAATTTTTAAAAAAACTTGACAGTGGCAGTTGTGGTGAAGGGTTGCATTTTTGGCTTCGTCATCTTCTGAGTTCAGTCAAATTGCCTACAAAACCTTCAGTCGGTCTCTGGTATTTGTAGGCCTAGTTGCTTCCCCACTGGTCGGTCTAGTCCGCTCTAGCTTAACAGAGGGGCAAGAAACGCCATTAGCTGCTATTAACTTATTCAGAATAAGCTTAATGTGTCACATAAAAATTCCCCCACTGGGTCTGATTCTTCCACATCTAGTTGGGAGCGTCGTGAGCTACCCCAATGGGGAATGGGACAGAGCCCCCAGCCAAGCATCTACGGTAATATCAGATTTTAAAAATCTTGGGAGTTGGATCATTTTCCGACTGCTCTCTGTTTAATATGTTTTCATTGGTTGTGCGTTAATGTGAGTGTGCCATTCCTAGTTAGAAATCATCTCCGTTGTAGCTCTTAGTCGAACATTCACAGATCAGTCCACTAGTGACTGGCTTCGGATAAAGGGGTCACAGGGGTGCATGCGATGTAAACGTGTAGGAGAGATTGGTTAAAGACAGGACACTACCTGCCAGTCTAGAGACGTCCAGAATGGCGAATTTGTGCTTGGAAGATCTCGCAACAGACAGGAAACATGTTTCCTAATAGTGAGCTTGGAGAATGAAATACTAGGCCTACTACTACTAGTACTACTACTACTACTACTACTACTACTACTACTACTACTACTACTACTACTACTATTATTATTATTTTTTTTACTACTACTACTACTACTACTACTACTACTACTACTACTACTACTACTACTACTACTACTACTACTACTAATAATAATAATAATAATAATAATAATAATGCAGTTTTGTAGCACCAGGGCTAATATACTCAAGGTTCCCAGTCGACAGTATTCAAATTCACTGACAAAAAGATCCGGTAAATTTGAAGAGGTTAAAATTTAAATATTCATTATTTTTTGTTCCAGGTCTAATCGCTACTCGTGTACATTGACGCACGGTGTGCATGATATAACAAATATATTTAGATATACATACATACGTGTGCGTACCTGCTTGTATTTGTGTGTGCGTGCGTGACTGTGTGTGTATTTGTGTGTGTGTTAACATGCAGAAAATCTTAGTGCGTCTTCGACAATGGCGGATTGCAGGAGTTCTCTCCTCTCGGCATCTTCGATCCGATGACTTGTGCCGGGCAAACAGCGTCGATTATCGGCGGAAGAGAACCCCGTATAGCGGGAGAGGACAAGGAAGAGGACGAGGAGGAGGAGGAGGAGGAGAAGGAGAAGGAGAAGGAAGCAAAGGTCGCGTTCATCCGGAGAAGGTCTTCGTCATGCAACGACCGATGACTTTCTGCGATCTCTGTCTACAATCGGAGTCTTCTTTCCGGTTCTTTCTTGCTGTCAACTGAGCTAGTAACGCAATCTCTCTCTCTCTCTCTCTGTCTCTGTCTCTGTCTCTCTCTCTGTCTCTCTCTCTCTCTCTCTCTATCTCTCTCTCTTACTCTCTCTCTCTCTGTCTCTCTCTCTCTATCTCTCTCTCTTACTCTCTCTCTCTGTCTTTCTGTTTTAGTCTGTCTGTCTGTCTCCTCTTTCTCGTTCTCTCTCTCCCTCTCCCTCTGTCCCTCTCTCCCTCTCCCTCTCCCTCTTCCCTCTCTCTCTCTCTTTCAACCTCTCCGTCTCTCCGTCTCTCCGTCTCTCCGTCTCTCCGTCTCTCCGTCTCTCCGTCTCTCTCTCTCTCTCTCTCTCTCTCTCTCTCTCTCTCTCTCTCTCTCTCTCTCTCTCTCTCTCTCTCTCTCTCTCTCTCTCTCTCTCTCTCTCTCTCTCTGCCCCTCTCTGTCTTTCTGTCTTTCTGTTTTTGTGTCTTTGTCTGTCTGTCTGTCTCTTCTTTCTCCTTTCGTCTCTGTCAGTCTGTCTGCCTCTCTGTTTCTGTCTATCTATCTATCTATCTATCTATCTATCTATATATCTATCTATCTATCTATATATCTATCTATCTATCTATCTATCTATCTATCTATCTATCTATCTATCTATCTATCTATCTATCTATCTATCTATCTATCTATATATCTATCTATCTATAATCTATCTATCTGTCTATCTATCTATCTATCTATCTATCTATCTATTTCTGACCAGTCGACATTTCCATCACACGCAGCATTGATGGGCGATCGATATTTCTCTTATATTAATCGATCCACATGTGACGACGTTGATTAAAACGCTCGTTGTTTTTTAAAAAAATACCAAAAATAAAGCAAGTAAGCACTACAAGATCTTAATTATGCAAGCACTCGGGTCTTGGACAACAGCACCGCGTGTGATAATATATAATTGATTTTGCGGACATTGCTATGGTAACGCTTTCACCATAGTATGCATGATGCTAGCGCTCTATCCAGGATGCTACAATCAAGATTATGTTTCAGAATCAACGAATCTCTGTCTCAATACTAAGACCAATAAGGTAGAACTGTATAGAACGTAGTTATCACGTACTCAGCGGGCCTGTAAACTTGAGTACGCTATATCCGAGGTACGTTACATCCAATACGGCATACTAGCGCATCATACGGGCAGTGGCGGCTCCACAGAGAGGCCCGGGAGGCCCGTGCCCCTATTGAGTGCCTCCCCCAGTGCCCCCCTGTTGGGACCCTATACTTAATACTACATACCTAACAACAAATGGTTGCCCCCTCCATGAATAGAAGTTGCCACCCCAACGGCTCCCCACTTGCCAAATCCTGGAGCCGCCATTGCATACGGGACCGTACATTACGGTACTCTATAAGCGAGTATACGTTATAACCGGGTCCGTTATAACGAAGTTTTACTGTAACCGAGTCCGTTTCCATCGAATAGTGGCAAAGTCTCTGGTGAAGACTTTATAGCAAGGATCAAGCGCCAATGGTCTTTTTCCACGGTTGTTCCACGGAGTTTCGACGTTTCTTATTCTTCTTTTCCTCCTCGTCATCTTCCAACTCCTCCGGGAATTGTTCTCCTTCCGTTCGTCCACGACGGCGACCGTCGCACGTAGAACCAACGACACGTGACTATGTGCCAGTACGTACGGCGGAAGTTGGCGTTGCAGAGGGCGTAGCAGATGGGGTTTACGGTACTGTTGATATAGCACAGCCAATAACCTGCAAGCAAGATCGACATTACCGTAAAAGAACGAATTTCGTGTGGCGCTACACAATTCATGCTCACCAGTTGGGGGCGGGGTGGGGGGGGGGGGTTGGTCCGCATGAAATTTTCAGTGGGA
>CM030858.1:7232800-7235300 GCA_018105865.1 Metaphire vulgaris
GACAACCAACGTCGATCGCTTCGTTCGTTGTAAACGAACGATGGCCGCCCTCTGGCGACGATTTCGTTCGTCAGTTCCGCAACTTCTCGCTCTTTCCAGGAGGCACACACAACACACACGCGCGCGCACACACACGCACGTACGCACCACAAGCACATGGCCGTTCTTTCAGGTTCATCAGTTCCCTCGCTTCCTCTCTCTGTCCTATTGCCTCTCTTTTTGTTCCGGTCTCTGTGTGTCCCTGTCTGTCTATCTCTGCCTCTCACACACTCTCTATCTATCTATCTATCTATCTATCTATCTATCTATCTATCTATCTATCTATCTATCTATCTATCTATCTATCTATCTATCTATCTATCTATCTATCTATCTATCTATCTATCTATCTATCTATCTATCTATCTATCTATCTATCTATCTATTTATCTATCTATCTATCTATCTATCTATCTATCTATCTCTCTCTCTATCTATCTATCTATCTATCTATCTATCTATCTATCTATCTATCTATCTATCTATCTATCTATCTATCTATCTATCTATCTATCTATCTATCTATCTATCTATCTATCTATCTATCTATCTATCTATCTATCTATCTATCTATCTATCTATCTATCTATCTATCTATCTATCTATCTATCTATCTATCAATCTATCTATCTATCAATCTATCTATCTATCTATCTATCTATCTATCTTTCTTTCTTTCTTTCTTTCTTTCTTTCTTTCTATCCATCCATCTATCCCTCTCTCCTCTCTTTCTTTCTATCTGTCTTCCTCCTTCTCCTCCTCCTCCTGTCTCTTCGTTGAACGTTTGCCTTTGCTAATCAGTTCATGGTTTCTTGTGTTTCGCGTCCCATCGACGTCCAGTGACATCATCACTGCGACGTGCTCCTCGCATAGCATACCACATTGGAGCATTAATATCAAAGCAGACAGACACGTCCAGTCGCCGCCGCCGTCGCCGCATTCCTCGAAATGTCTTCCGCTACCAAACGGCCTCCTACCTGCGTCGGAAGACCAAATACCACATCCGTTTCTTTTGCTTGAAAGCAGAGCCGTTACTAGGGGGCGGAGGGGGCAAGCTGCCCAGAACGCCGTCTTGGGGTGGGGGTAGGGGTTGGGGGGAAGGAACGCCAGAATCCGTGCCTTGATTTTATTCACGGCGGGAGTTTTCCAATTATTCTTCTCCTTCCTCCTCTCCTTCTTCTTCTTCCTCTTCTTCTTCATCATCCTCTTCTTCTTTATCTTCCTCCTCCTCTTCTTCTTCTTCTTTTTCCTCTTCTTCTTCTTCCTCTTCTTCTTCTTCTTTCTTCTTCTTTCTTCTTCTTCTTCTTCTTCTTCCTCCTTCTCCTCTTCTTCTTCATCTTTTTTTCTTCTTCTCTTCTAAGATGCCCTGCAGGTTAACTTCGTCGGCGATTGTGGACCTCCATTTTCATCTGTCTTCTGTTGCACGAATGATATCAATTGTTCAAAGGTTTTACAATTAAGAAGTAATGAACGCCGGCCTAAGGCATTGCCATTATGTATTACAAGACACGAAAAAGGTAATCACTGCTAACTTTATTCTTTTACTCCTCAACGTTAAAGTCTGAAAACCAAAGAAAAAGCTCATCTCCTTTTCTGAAACGCATTTTCTTGATAAAGTCGTACTCGTTCATCCACTTGACACTGACGTCTTGTCAGTTCCGCTCGTCTCTTGTCAACCTGTTGCACGGTGTGTCACCGGCCACCGAATGAGCGAAGCCAACGAACGCCCGATTTTCCTCCTCGTTCCATCCGTGTGTCCACGTGTTTCCTTGGTGGGTGGGAGAAAAAATTTGGGAACATTTCTCCCGTGAAATTGGCAATTTATTGCCGGATCACGCCACTTTTCCTCGGCACCACTCCGACATCGTCTGTTGATTCTGTAACGGCGACCGACGTCTTTCGTCGATCCAGTCGGTGCCTGATTAAGACTCGATTACACATTTCCTCTTCCCCTACCTGGCTTCGCCTTATGATAATGCGACGATGATGATGATGATGACGATGGCAACGATGATTATGATTACTTTATTTATCATTATTATTGCAATTAGTAGAATTATTATAGTCATTATATTAATTGTAATTCTAGTTTTTCTGGCATAATATATATATAATGTAATTTCAGACTTTCTACTTAATCAGTTGATTAAATTCGATGGCCATTTCCTGTCATTTTAGTTGTTTTAGCCATCAATTAATTGTTTATTATTATTACTATTATTATTATTACTATTATTATTATTATTATTATTATTACTATTATTATTATTACTATTATTATTATTATTATTATTAGTAGTAGTAGTAGTAGTAGTAGTAGTAGTAGTAGTAGTAGTAGTAGTAGTAGTAGTAGCAGCAATAGTAGTAGTAGTAGTAGGCCTAGTAGTAGTAGTAGTAGTAGTAGTAGTAGTAGTAGTAGTAGTAGTAGTAGTAGTAGAGGTAGGATGGTGATGATGATGGT
>CM030858.1:7240300-7272800 GCA_018105865.1 Metaphire vulgaris
TACCGATATACCCCCGCCCCCCGTCACTACGCCCCTGATCCAGGTATTTTTGTTTTTAGTACAGGTATTGTCGCTCACCTATGTCGTAAAGAGTAGACGGTATGCAGTCGGAACAGAACGCCTGTATGACGATGAAGACGTTGTACGGAGTCCAGGTGAGGACGAAGGCGAGCAGGACGGCGCTGAGGGTCTTCGCCGCCTTCTTCTCCTGCTTCTTCTCCTGGCGCTGCTTCCGCTCTCGATAGGCCCTCACCGCCTGGGTCAGCCTGGCGGCCGCACACGCCTGAATGACGACCCGTTGCATCGATATCGCCGGGCGACGGGCGGAAATCGATCCGGATTTTGGAAAGAGTCCCTTCTCATCCTCCTCCTCCTCTCTTCCAACCGCTCCTTCGGACTCGCTTTTCGATTGGACGTTATCTTCCCGGATCGATTCACCCGTAAATGCTTCTTCTTCTTTCGTGTTCTTGCCGAAATCCGGAATCTGGATCCGCTGCGGCACCGTCAGGCCGTCGTCTGCAGTTCTCGCGCCGCGTTCTTGATCGTCTTTTGGCGCCGTCGTCTGCTGTTGTTCCGTGCTGCCGTTGTCGTCTGCTTCGTTCTTGTCGTCTGCTTCGTTCTTGTCGTCTGCTTCGTTGTTATCGTCTGCTTCGTTGTTATCGTCTGCTTCGTTCTTATCGTCTGCTTCGTTCTTATCGTCTGCTCGCGAGTCCCAACAGATGGGAAGGGACGTCTGATTCGAAACAACAGACGAGGAGTCCCGGTTACGTCGGAGGAGGAGGAGGAAGAGGCGGTTATTCGAAGCGCCGTCCGTTCGTCCGGTGGCAGACGACGCGTCTTTCCGAGATTCGAACCGTCTCGTCGGCGTTTCTGGTGACGAGTGGGACACGACGGAGGCGGCGGCGGCGGCGGCGGGCAGCTTGAGGGGGGCCATCCGTACGTACGTGCCTCGCTGTTTGATCGCCGTCTTCGCGCGATCAGTCTGCAGAATCCATCGACACGAGCAGATGCTCCTCGGAGCTTTCTCTGCAGCCTTCACGAATATCGCCTTTCTGCTGCCGCCGCCGATGCTTTTAGAATCCTCCATCTCGAAGTCGTCGTCGGTCCGTTCCGTTGCCCCTCCTCCTCCGTCGACGCTCGACGTCACCACGGCCGCGCTCTCCGAACTCCGACGACAACGACAGCACGCGGGGAATCGGGTAGCGAGCCAGTCGGAGACGAAAGCACACCGACCCCTCGTGCGCAGCCCTCTCCGGGAAAGCAGTCGCCGGCGCCGCAGATGACCGGTCAGCCGCGACGACCCCAGCACCATGTCCTCCTCCTCCTCCTTCTCCGCTCCCGACCGACGGGACGCCGCCGCCGAAGAAGCGTCGGTCGTCAGCACCTTCGACAGCATCAGCGGCAGAAGCGGAATGGCACCGGCGGAGTTCGACGCCGCCTTGCCGCCTCCGCCGCCGCCGCCGCCGACACCGCCCAAGTGGTTTCCCGGCGCCGATCCGCCCTGGAGCCGGACGAGTCCCTTCTGTCGCTTCTGCGTCTCGCGGTAGATCATGCAGAAAAGGACCGCCATTACGACGACCGGCAGGTAGAACGCTGCGACGGCGGTTACGATGGTCAAGGACTGGTTCGTCTGCAGGAACTGGATGTAGCAGCGATCGTCCGGTACCGTCCGACGGCCCTCGATGTACGGCCAGGCGATGATCCACGGCGTCCAGAGCAGCGCCGAGACGCCCCACGCCACGAAGATCATGAACAGGGCCTTGGCGGGCGTGCGCCGGGCGCGGTAGGTCAACGGGCGCGTCACGGAGAAGTAACGGTCGAAGCTGATGACCAGGAGGTTGGCCACCGAAGCGTTGCTCATCGTGTAGTCGATGGACAGCCAGGCGTCGCAGACGTAGGGACCGAGCGGCCAGCGGCGCATCAACAGGTAGGCGCTGAAGAGCGGCATGGAGACGGCCCCGATGGCGAAGTCGGCGACGGAGAGACTCAGCAGGAAGTAGTTGCTGACCGTCTGCAGCTGGGCGTCCATCTTGAAGGACACGACGACCAGGAGATTTCCGCCGGCCGTCAGGACCGACAGGACGGCGACGACGATCGACGAGGCGATGAGCAGGACGGGCGAGGGGTCGTCGTCGGAGGAGGAGGGCGACGGAGGGAGATCGGCGGCGGTGAAGTTGGAGGGGGGAGGAGGGGTGGAGTGGTTCGGGGAGAAGACCATCTGGCCCTCCGTCAACATCTCGTCGTCGTCGTCGTCGTCGACTTAGTGACGAATTCGGTTGCTATGGCAACAGAAACGAACGCAATTTCGTGTAATCCTCGCGATTAGACAATCTCAGCCGGCGAAAGAGCTCTATCCAATAGTGCGCTAATTGTCGTATTTCCTCGTTGAGAGACAGAGAGACAGAGAGAGAGAGACAGAGACAGAGACAGAGAGAGAGAAAGAGAGAGAGAGAGAGACAGAGAGATACAGAGAGACAGAGAGAGAGACAGAGAGATACAGAGAGACAGAGAGAGACAGAGAGATAGATAGAGAGAGACAGACAGAGACAGAGAGAGAGACAGAGAGATACAGAGAGACACAGAGAGATAGATAGAGAGAGACAGACAGAGACAGAGAGAGAGACAGAGAGACAGATAGAGATAGAGAGAGAGAGAGAGAGAGAGAGAGAGAGAGAGAGAGAGAGAGAGAAAGAGAGAGAGGAGTAGACCGCTCCACTGCTCGCTCACCGCCTGCTTCGGGTTCTTCGAGCATTTGCCTTCTTTAATATCAAGACGAGGTACTTCACACCTGTCAGTCCAATATTCCGGAAGTTTTTCAGTCGAAGTCTTCGTAGCTTTACCAACTCCCATGTCTTGACTAGCCTTTCGAAAATGCCGGAGAAAATGCCTAGCTGTTCTCTGTACATCGCAATCGTAATGGGACTACTTTTGCTTAATTAAGATTTCACACCTTCAGAAGATGCGATGTAAATATTCTCTGAATTATAAGATTATTTTACCAGAAACTCTGTGTTTATTTTCTCATCAAACCGCTTAGATGTTCTTCTTATGTTTTCAACTCGCCATTTCTCTCACCAGAGAACAAGTCCTTTTTTGCAAGCAGCAACAACATTTGACTGCTCTCATTTTTAAAACTAGAAGAGACCTACTCCGATATAAGAGTATTCTTTTCTGCCTTAGATTGTTTTCCATTCATGTTTTGTTTTTTTGATGACTGTTATTTTATTTATTTTGATTGGACTCTGTAAAGTGCCCTTGCTCCTGACATTTTGGTAATATGGCGCACAAGAAGCACACCAGTGTCTAATAAGTGTAAAAATAATAATAGTAATAGTAATAGTAATAATAATAATAATAATAATAATAATAATAATAATAATAATAAATGATAAGCCTCAACTATTGAGGCGATGCATATTGGCTTACTGAGATTAGGCCTACACAAAGAATAGAAAATGTGGAGTTAACTTGCATACCATTTATTTAGATGGCAACCCCTTTTTCATTCATGACACATAAAGAAGAAGATGCCTATCTAAAAGGATGTTCATGGATCCAATAGTGGTAATTCCACTTTTATTATGATGACGACGATGGTGGTTCAAACAGTGGCGGCTCCACAGGGGGTCCGGGGGCCAGTGCCCCCTATTGAGTGCTTGGCCCTCCAATGCCCCCCTGTTGGGACCCTATACTTAATACCACATACCTAACAACAAATGGTTGGCCCCCCATGATTAGAAGTTGCCACCTCAACTCCCATCCCCCCACTTGCCAAATCCTGGAGCCGCCACTGTGTTTTAATAGCGAGACAGGCAAATAGACCTATAGTACCAACTTCAAAACTAAATAGAAAAAAATTGCCTGTTTATTTTGCAACATTATAATTAACCACGCGCGCAATCTTTGATGATACAAGAGTGCAATCGACTCCGCCCGAGAATGAATGCATCGCTGGGCGTCTTACGAATGCAGTTTTCGATTAAACACTTATTTTCAAGTTTCTCTTTCCTGCGATCAAAGCGAAGAGATGCAGACCACGGGGGTATTATCCCAGGAGACGGCATTACGTCATTTTTAGCCCCGGCTGCGTAAAGCCACGCAGTAGCGCGTAGGCTAAATAATGTAATGCCGTCTCCAGGGATAATACCTCCACGATGCAGACCTGGGAACGGTCACGTGACCTCCTATATGCCCGGTTTCAGTTTAATAGCAATAACGGCTTTGCTTTTCGGTTAGGTACGCTCGGCGGCGGCGGCGGCGGCGCTGAAAACTCGCCAAGTATGAAGATAATGATAACGGGGCTTTAAAGAGATCGAAATAAAGATTATTTCTTGTAAGACTCGAAGATGGACTGAGATGGAGATTGAACGTGGCACATACGGGGGTCCAGTTCTGATTGCGATGACCTGAAGATTTTCGAGTTGGAGCAAGAAGAATACACAAGTACGTGGATATATCGCCGCGGTATCTGACAGACGTAGACACGGAAACAGACAGACAGACAGACAGACAGACAGATATACATAGTGCGGTTAATTTCGATTCTTGAGAGCTCAATGCATCATCATTTGACCATTTTACCGGTCCTCGGATCGTTCGCACTCGTTGACTAATGTTGAGGCGCTAGATAAATCATTTACAATTGATGCTTCTTAACGACCCCCGGGCGCACTTTCTTCGAGCACTAAACCGCAGATGCGGCGGTCTGCACTGTTTTGTTCTCGCGATCTGCCTCTGAAGATTGTCGTCAAAAGTCGTCAAGGCGTCATCAACGCAGCGTCACGTCGCGTCATGACGGCGTCAAGAGAAGGTCACGTACTATCCGGATCAAAGAGAGAGAGAGGGGAGATTAATCAGCAGTATGGAGGGATAATTTTTATAGCTCATTTCTCATCGGTGGGCCTAAACTGTAGTAAATCAAGCCACACGAGTATAACGACGTATACACTAAGCACGCACAATGCACTAGACCAGGAGCGGTTCCACGTTGGGGTGACTGGGCATGCACCTCCACCTCCCCTTCCCATCGAGCTTTTTTGATTGTCAACGTTTCGGGGTTACAGTATGTCCGCAGGGTGTATGTGTGTGCAAAACAGAGATGATGACCTCTTTTGCTTGTCAGCCTTTTTCGGGATTTAATTTCATTTTCATCCATCCCAACAACTTCCTAGAAATTCATTGTATGCTCCCATCAAGAATTCTTGGAACCGTCACTGTACATGTACAAGATCACATAGCGTCGTTTCACTGTGCTGTTAGACCACACAAATGCAAAGATCTCCGCCAGTTCGTGTACGCTGTTCAACTACTAATGTATTACGATGGTGTATGTACGTAGAGTTGCCAGATCTCCCGTATTTTACGGGAGTCTCCCGTATTTCAGCCCAGTCTCCCGTCTCCCGGACGGATGCCACACGGGAGACCAAATCTCCCGTATTTGGCTAGGTGACCTAGGTCAATAGACTTAATTGAGACGCAGCTTAAAATCGAAACAATAGGCCTAGAACATTTCCGGCGTGATAAACCATAAAATAAAACTCTGAAACTACTTGAAGTATTGAGACCCAACAAATAAATTAGAGTTTTTAGAAGCAATTGCTCTAGTTTAGTACAATTAGTTAGTTTAGTACAATATCAAACAAGATAAAAGAGGCTCTGAGTCTGAGGCAGGCAGCAATGCCCTCTGCTTCTTACTTACTTTAACGGCACCTGCGCATATCCATGACGTCATGAGTTTCGTTTTCGCGTGACTCACTTTTTCAAATGTCGAATAAAAAGAATGTTACCGACAATGCGATGGACTCGGGCGCTCCCGTAACAGCCAAAAAGAATCAATATTTCTGCCAGTAGCCTACAGACGGTAACAGACCTACATGGACAGCAGAATATCCGTACCTCTGCAGTGTTTCTGGTAATTCTTTGAGAGCTTAATATACATTATGTAGACTCTAAGCGATACTTTTCCGTAGCACACGGCGGTCTTAGCGATGTTAAGCAGCATGCTGCGAGTTCTGAGCACAATAACAATGACCGATCTGCTACAACTTTTGCTGGCATTGAGACGTTTTTCGTTAAGTCGTTTTCTGTCGAACATCATAAGTGTTGGCTGCCGAAATGACCTCAATTTATCACGCCATAAAGCATAATCATAGTTATGCAAGTACAGACTGCCTGAACAAACTGGTACATCTTTTATATTTTCGTGATTCTGAAGTAGCCAAAAAAGTGTCTTGTGGGCGTACAAAGTTCTACAGACTACACTACAGAGTGTAGAGTAGGGCCTATAAAATGTGTATATTCGTAATTGTTACTTACCTGTTTATGTACTGTGAGGCTGTAAACCGTTTGACGTTAGGAATAGGAACTTAGGACTCGTTAGGAGGTCTATGATAATATTTTTATAACTTGTTTGTAATTATTATTGATTCACTACATGCAGATGATGCAGTGCATTGAACAGTTTGCTTTTTCCTAGTCTATACTCTATAGTAAAGTAGTGTAGTATAGCTCTAGCCATAATAATTCACAATGAAGTGGACCGTGGAGTGGGCGCATTGATCGCGGAAAAATCTCCCGTACTTCGACTTTGGATATCTGGCAACCCTATATGTGCGTCCGGTGCGTCTTAGAACCGTATGCCCTCTATTGGGGAAGCCAAAATAAACCTTTACCGGCAATAGGGAATGAATGAATGGTCAGCATGCAGTTAAGACTAGAATGGTAGCCTTGATGGAATCTGGAGTTTATTTACTGGTCCCGGGAAAGGTAGAAAGTCAAAGAGTGCGGTTGGAAATGCAGGCATGGACATGGATTGGGTCCACTCATGGGTTGGGTTGGGTTGGAATGAGTTGAGTTGGGTCAGAAAGTTTCATGTTTATTGTGGTTTAGGTAAGAAAAATCGTGGTTTGACAGGTTGTAATGTATATTACGATGGGTTGCGTTGGGTTGGGTCGAGTAACCATATTGCTTTCGTGGGTTGGGTTGAGTCTGAAACATGATGAGTTGGGTTGGGTTAGAAAAAATCGACCCGTGTGGAAATGTACTCGTGGTCTGTTAACTATTTCCGGAAAAATCATATGTGAGGGACGCGGTGGAGTAGGTAGTGGTACTTTCTTCGGTCATGCTACTTTCACCTAAAAAATCTCTACAGTTTTACACAAATACCACGATCGTTCCCAGCCAGAATATGGGGCCCAGCCCTCAGTATCCCTGTGACTATACGTCAATGATGTGTGTGTGTGTATATATAAGGTATCTGCATACCTTGGATTCCATGAAATCATTATTAATAATAATAATAATAATAATAATAATAATAATAATAATAATAATAATAATAATAATAATAATAATAATAATAGGGTCCAAAGTGGTTCAGTAGGGTCTGCCCTGCACGAGAACCACCGTGTTTCA
This sequence comes from Metaphire vulgaris, assembly GCA_018105865.1. Classification (NCBI taxonomy): domain Eukaryota; kingdom Metazoa; phylum Annelida; class Clitellata; order Crassiclitellata; family Megascolecidae; genus Metaphire; species Metaphire vulgaris. The sequence continues at coordinate 7,247,714 of CM030858.1, forward strand.
CCTATCCATTTATTTCCATTATAGGTTTTCTTTGCACTATTTTCCTCTAGTACAGTGGTTCTCAAGCATAGGGGACCGCGATTTCAAGGGGCCGTATACAGAAATTACATTCTCAAGATGTCTCACCAACACAAAACACACTGATGGCTCTAAGAGTGTTGATTCCATTTGAATTTATTTTTGATTACCAATATTTGCAACTTTCTGATTAAATAATTCATTGACAAAACAAGTAGCCTATGCGTTACTTACACTTAATTGAAAATTTTAAATTTCCCGAGGTCCGCGAATCATCACAAAAATTTCTAAGGTACCGTCACGCAAGAAACCCTAAATAATTTTGAGAGCCGCTCACTGTTTAATCTAGGCCGTTTCCGGGGGGTGGAAATCGCCCTTTCCCCCCGGAAATTTTGGAATACTACATGGACTAACAGAGGCCCCTAGCAGAGTTCCCCCGGCTGTCAGTTCCCCCCCCCCGGCTTTTTCAGTTTCCCCTCGGAGTCCAGGAGCCCAGATTAAACACTGGAACCGCTGCTCTAGTAGGTTTCAGAAATTAGAACTTACCTTCGCTCGAACGCAGCAAAAGAATTAAAAATATTTTATATTTCGGTAACTTTTCCCCCTAAAACGTCTCGAGCGCTGTGTTGTGCCACTCGCACGCGAAGTGGTGCAAATAACCGACGAATGGAGAGGGCCTCCGTCCTCTGCATCGAACGTCCGTCGTCGGCGTCGAAGCCCCACTGGTCCGGTCAGAGGCTCTCAGCGAAGGAGACCGAAGAGGCGATCTCCCTCCAGCGGCTGGAGAGTGGCGCCTTTCGCCCGGGTGCGGGGGTGGGAGGTAGCGCCGACCGCTGCAACGGAATGACACGGCAAGGTTCGACGCTGCATGCTCTGGCCGACGCGGTGACGGGTAGCAGATTTGATGGGGGCGGGTGGGGGGTTATCCCTACTCTACCACCCCAGCCCCTCAATTTACGCCTATCTGGATAACGACGATGTCGATTGCGGAAATTAGAACAGCTGTTTGCTGAAGACGGCTGGCTGGCGATAATGACTACATAATGACTATTTATTCTGTGATGATGGTGATGACGATGATGATGATGGTGGTGGTGGTGGCTGATCATGATCATGATAATCATGATCATGATTGTCTTCATTATTTTTATATAGGCCCCCTATTTAGTATGATGATGATGATGAAGATGATGATGATGATGATGATTATTATTATTATTATTATTATTATTATTATTATTATTATTACTCCTATATAGTCTTGAGTGTTATATTGCTGTCAAATTTGCTGTTTTAATCTTTAATATCGTTCTTTCTTCCACGCAAGTTTCAGTAACAAACACCAACAGGAAACATCTGTATGTTCATGTTAAATTTATGCATGGAAGCCTGAATGTATTTAGGCTTCCATGATTTGTGCTATAAGCACTACATAAGATTAGCACATTTGTCAATAGCGCCTCCTTGTCTATTCCGGTTCGAGTCTGAGCGGGTGTTTCAAAGTTATTTGTATCGTGGCTTGTCTTTTTAACTTAAAGCTTATCAGCCACATTATAAGATTTGGAGCAGCATCGAATTTCACTTTAAGCAGAAAGAAGTCGAAACAAGTCAGGAGGGTATTTTTAAAAAGTTTTAGCCAGAGGCCACACTGCTGACTTCCGAGGTCTCGGCGGAACGCGAGCAGAAGAAAATTAACTTAGTATAGAATGGATTTAGTACGATTTGCGCACGGTCCTCGTTCTTTTCTCTCCCGCGGACCGGATTACAAACCTTGGCGGGCCCTATCCGGCCCGAGGGTTGTACTTTGGGGTATCACGACAATTCGTCTACAGACTTTTCGTCTACGACGATTCGTCTACAGACTTTTCGTCTGCCGACAGTAGGTCTACTACAATATCTGGGCAATGGTTAGGGTTAGGGTGGGTTTAGGTTAGGGTTATTGTTAGGGTTATTGCTAGGGTTAGGGTTAGAGTTAGGGGTAGGGTTGTTGCTAGGGTTAGGTTAGGGTATCGTAGTAGGCCTATTGTCGGTAGACCAAAAGTCTGTAGACGAATTGTCGTAGTCGAATTGTCTGTAGACGATTACTGTCGCGGAACCGTGCTTTGGTGACCATGCGTTAGATTATTTCTCAAGCAATATGACGTCATTTTATTAAAAATTACAACTTAGAAACGGAATTGAATGTTTATAAGTAATCATTGGACACCTGATATTAACATTATCACATTCACTTTATTCGTTTATGCGCTAGTTTATTTAGCACCTTTATTACAATACAGTTCAAAGCTAAAAAGCGCCATTTCAAACATGCATTTCGCAAATATTGCGCTATAAAAATGGACGCCATGTAAATGAAAATTATATTTATTTTATGCCACCCTGACTTTGTGATGAGCTAATACTTGAATCATGTACAGTATATATTTGTGGACAAAGAAAATGGTCAAGGAGTACAAAATAGTGATTTTGGCAAATATTGTACTATAACATTCGGCGCTATAAAAATGAAAATTACATATTTCAATAACAAAGTGTTTCATTACGTGTTCCAAATGCTTGCCTCGCTGCCAGAGCCAAACTTTTACTGCCTTAATCAACAGAAACCAAGATTCGATCGCACGTATCATACGGATTTTATTTTCGACGATAAAGGTAAAGTTAGCCCCGTACTCGAACGAGAGTAGGGTTTCCGGCGCTGAACTCCGGTTACTAGGCAAGCAGCGACGCATGTGGCTTACGCCATTAATCTAGAGTAGGTTGCCATTACTTTCTCTAGACCGGCGTTTTACCTTCGCAGCTTAGCGCTGCTACCAATTTATCGACGCCTGAGCGATGAACGGCTTGGCTGGCCGCCGGCACAACGATTAGATCCCGGGATGGTCACCCATCCAAGTACTAACCGCGCTCAACGTTGCTTAACTTCGGTGTTCTGACGAGAACCGGTCGCACAGCGCCAAATAGGCCGACGATAAAATACGTATAAAATGCGTATAAAACGCGTTCGGTAAAATTCGCGTACGTTAAGATATGTTGCCTCACACTATTACTATGACGTAACCACAGAGGTTTATAGACAATAGAAAACCATAGACAAATGTACCAGCTTGCGTCATCGCCAACGTAATTTTACGTACAATAAGCGTATTTTACATAAAATACGTATAATACGCGTATATTTTGTGAGGCCTTACGTACGATCGTACCTTGACGGAAACTTAGACTGTAGATAAATATCTTGTCCGAGGCACGTATTGTATTAGTGCGTTTTTGCATAGTTTTCTTAGACCGTACGACGAACATAAACAACGGTCGAAATCGCAAAGGGGTTCAATATGGCAGCCCCGAACCGGAAATTAATCAGTGACTGTTTATCCACTCGATTACCTTTTACAATGTTGTTCTTGTGACCGCTTAAACTTTAGCGTTTGAATTAATTTTCGTAACACTGCTGTGTTTTCTTTCGTCACCATGGACCGATATATTAAAAAGAGAAAATTGCATCATGAAGCCACAGCCGACGATCGAACCAAAACTCTAGAACAGTTGAATCAAACCTACGGGTATAATACTGCAGTACGGCGTCACGGATTTTCTGCTCTACGACCACCGTTAGACACAAGGAGCGAGAATGGCTCTTGTTTGTCGGACATGAAGTTCGGATCTCTCTCTCTCTCTCTCTCTCTCTCTCTCTCTCTCTCTCTCTCTTTCTATCTCTATCTCTCTCTCTCGATCTCGATCTCTCTCTCGATCTCTCTCATACACACATTCCTCCACGCAGGGATACTTTTACACCTCCTAACACCCCAACACCCCCAATTTGACACTGACACCCCTCCCCCAATTTTAGCTATGGGATGGCGTTTTTGCTTGCAGACTTTTGGCAAAGGACTCCCAAAATGTACCGACCCTCCAAATTGCTAATCCTAGAAATAACCCTGCATCCGCGAATTCAACAGCGGCCTTGTTGACATCGCAAAGCACGAATATCGCAATGAAATGTTGGCTATTGCAGACTTATGCTAAAGGGAAAACAACAATAAACCATGAACAAAGTAACTTAGGAGGCGACAGTACTAGCAATATCGACTCTTCTGGACAAACACCGTAACGCACGTATACTGCATGTACATCCAGTGGCGGTTCCACCATGTTGATGACTGGGGATGCATCCCCCCCACCGGGGTTCCGGATGACCTTTTTTGCTTGTCAACCTATTTTCCGGTGGTTTTTTTTAATTTAGTGAAAAATACTGCGAATTACCTTCTTTTTTTAGCTTGTCGACCTTTTTTGCATGGTTTATTAACATTTAGTGGGCAAACAATGACCTTTTTCTCTCTTTTCTTTTGTTTTTTCTTCTTCACTTTGCATCCACAACACCAACTTCCTATAAATATTTTTTCACCCCCCCCCCTCCACCAAAAATTCCTGGAATCGCCACTGTGTACATCTGTATCGATTAGTGTTTTATGTCACTGTGTGTTTTTTTCCGCGAGCAATCTAACCCTGCCCCTAAGGCTTCCGTCCCGATGTATAGGTTGAAAAACACGTTACTCGGAGTAAACACTGAGGAGATTAGTTAACTAGCTTACTTACTAGCGACTATCTGCATGGTTCGCAGTCTGTCTGTTGATTAGCTCAGCGCTCGATGGTTTCCGCCAAAGACTCGAGGCTTTGCCAATTCTGCCATTCGCTGGATTTCCTTCTCCGTCTCTAATGTATTCTTTTTCTGTCTCGTTTCATCTGTACGCATTATGCTTATCTCTGATCTTCTCTTCGGTGCATTACCGGAAACAGGTGACAAAGAAATCTATGCATTGGTTGTGCAGGTCTCTTACTCTGCGCACGAAACCTTTGAGCAGTATTGCAGGAATTTACAGCCGCGCGAATGGCAAAGATAATAATTTGTCCGTGGAATACATTTTAGAACAGTAGATCCACTTCCAGGGGCGTAGCCAGGAATTTGATTTTGGGGTACAATGCGATTGATTTTGGGGAGGGTACAAATCTGAAAAAACTTTGAAAACCTTAAAAACACATTAAAATTTTTAAAGTAGTCTTAATTTTGGGGTGGGTGGGTGGGTGGGTGTATATATATACCGATATACCTCCGTCACTACGCCCCTGTCCACTTCAATATGTAGCGTAGCGTCAAAATAAGGATTTCATATTAATCTTTATTATATTCATTCTAAAATATTTCAATGGCGCGGCCTATGCACAAATATGCCGATTTTTGAGTTGTCTGTCTGTCTGTCTGTCTGTCTGTCTGTCTCTCTCTCTGAATTGAAAATGCATTGAAACAAAAGCATGCGCTATCTGCTGTTTGACGATTTGCTTAAGTTAAGCGTTTCTTTCAATCAACAAATCCACGATTCCCTTTTTTCTCCTAATCTAATTTTCTGACAGCACAAGAAGAAGAAGAAGAAGAAGAAGAAGAAGAAGAAGAAGAAGAAGAAGAAGAAGAAGAAGAAGATGGGACCAAGAAAAACATTTTTAGTGCTATGGTAGTTTTTATTTATGGAATAGTTTGGACGAAAAGGCAGTAATAGTTGAAACAATAAATGAATTCAAAAGTTATCTAGGAAAACTTGGCTATTTAATGTTGAGAGCATAGCAGTTTTAGTGGTTTTGACATAGGGTAGTGCACCTACACCACATATTATTATTATTATTATTATTATTATTATTATTATTATTATTATTATTATTATTATTATTATTATTATTATTATATGAAAGTTCCGTGACAGAATACTATTATTATTAATATTATCGCTATTATTAATATTATCGTTATTATTATTATTATTATTATTATTATTATTATTATTATTAATATTATCGTTATTATTATTATTATCGTCATTAAAAGTAAAACGGCGGAGTTTCTCGCCTTCACGTGTAATAAATACGTTTATAATCTTTTAAAGAGTTTAAAAATACAGAAATTCGCGTGTTTAACGATCTGAGACCAGACTGCTCTTAATTATAATCGTCTTCTGGTCGTGAAATGGACGTTAATCAACTTCAGACGCCATTAGTCTTGTCTCCCCGAGTCCACGAATCCCTCTCGTATCGCTGAAGATCCGCTTTGATGTCACATTGGGTACGCGCGTGTGTCTTCTTCGTCCGCGGTCGCTAAATGCAGCTCGTTGCCGTGACTGCCGTTGCTTAGCGATCGAAAGCGCGTGTAGGATATCACGTGACGTGTGTTCCATGTAGTGACACACACACACACACACACACGTCTAACAGCGACACGTGTCTCCTTTGCATTTAGGGATGGAGACAGGAATCTTGTATTATGCAAGAATCTACAGCGGAATCTACTCATGTTCTGTCGTCTATCGGTCTATACCTGTGCCTTCCTGCCAGTGATCAATGTCACCTGAGTACCTGGGGTGTAGCGACGGAGGTATATCGCCACAAATACCCCCTCCAAAAAAATCCGTATATATGATACGGTATATACATGGTTATTTCTGGGATTATCAATTTGGGGGTGTCGATAAATTCTGGGGACCCCTGCCAAAAAGAAAGTCTGACAAGCAAAAAGGTCATCCCATAGCTGAGATTGGGGGAGGGGTGTTGGGGGCGTGTCGGTCTCAAATTGGGGGTGTTGGAGGGTGTTAGAGGAAGTAAAAATATCCCTGAGTATATATAGCTAATATATATATATACACAATACATATATGACATATATTATAATGGAGGGTGTTAGAGGAAGTAAAAATATCCCTGAGTATATATAGCTAATATATATATACACAATACATATATGACATATATTATAATGCACAATATATTTATAATATTAAGATTCTTGCTCTGTTTGTCCAGTTTGTCTGTTACCTTCAAGCGTTCTGATTGGTCACCAATCGACGTTGCGAAGTCGAATGCGTAACCTCTGTCCTGGGCTGTGCACGAGGCTGTTGCCATTGACAACCATTGTCTATTGTTTAATCAAAACTGTGTAACAATCGAATTGCGTAACTTCTGTCCTGGGCTGTGCACGAGGCTGTTGCCATTGACAACCATTGTCTATTATTTTCTAATCAACGGAGCGTTCGAAGCGTCTTAATTGCAGCTCAACCCCCGTTCCCTTTCTCTCTCCCCATCCCTCTCTCAAACAAACCCCTCCCCTCCCCACCCATTCCCTTCCCCACCCCTTCCCTCCCCACCCTCTTTCCACCCCTCCTCTCCCAACCCCTTCCTCCCCTCCCAACCCCCAAACCCTCTCCCCTCCTCCCCAACCCCAAAAACCTCTCCCAACCCCCTTTCTCCACCCCTCTTCCCAACCCCTCTCTCCCAACCCTCTCCCAACCCCTTCCCTCCACCCCCTCTCCCCATCCCTCTTCCACCTCCTCTCCCCATCCATCTCCCAACCAACCATCCCTTTGGTTGAGCTTGGCTGTGTGCCTCCGGAATATACCCCCCTTCCCCTCCCGAAATCTACCGCAATTTGACGCAAATGTGCAACGTCATGCCCTATAGATTAACATTATGACATTTTTGCATAGCTACGGAAATCTACCGCAATCTGACGCAAATGTGCAACGTCATGCCCTATAGATTAGCATTTTGAGATTTTTGCATAGCTACGGAAATTTACCGCAATTTGATGCAAATGTGCAACGTCATGCCCTATAGATTAACATTATGACATTTTTGCATAGCTACGGAAATCTACCGCAATCTGACGCAAATGTGCAACGTCATGCCCTATAGATAAACATTATGACATTTTTGCATAGCTACGGAAATCTACCGCAATCTGACGCAAATGTGCAACGTCATGCCCTATGGATTAACATTATGACATTTTTGCATAGCTACGGAAATCTACCGCAATCTGACGCAAATGTGCAACGTCATGCCCTATAGATTAGCATTATGAGTTTCAAATGTTCCGTTTAGTACTTTAAACTTTAAAGGTCCCTTTTTATAATTCCTTACGTTTCTATCGATTCCTGGAATTTTTATCCCCGGGTTTCTTGCAAAGGAATTAATTATTCATCGATTATTAGTTAAATTAAATGCATGTTTGTGCAGCGCCGAATGGTGAATAGGAGCTTCGTATAGCACCTATATCTCAGCGGTTATAAACGTTAGAAAGACGCAGTTACGCTTCGCTTAAAGCTAATTTTATAGAGAACATTAATTATTCATCGATTATTACGGTAGTTAAGTTAAGGGCATTTTTGTGCAGGGCCGAATGGTGAATAGGAGCTTCGTATAGCACCTATATCTCAGCGGTTATAAACGTTAGAAAGACGCGGTTACGCTTCGCTTAAGGCTAATTTTATAGAGCACATTTAGGCCCGATTTGTGTAAGCAGTTTATGTTTAATTTGTTTGTTGGAATTTTCGTTGCCTCGAACGAAGCTAGCCTGCACTGCGAGCGAAGAGAGAAGCGAGTGCGAGCGAAGCGAGCATTTTTTTCGTATTATATTAAGATCCTTGCTCTGTATGTCTGTTACCTTCAAGCGTTCTCATTGGTTGGCTGTGTGAGCGTTCTGATTGGTGGCTGTGTGACGTTCTCATTCGTTACCTTCAAGCGTTCTGATTGGTTAGCTGGGTGAGCGTTCTGATTGGTCGTTCTGGAATCTTAGGCTTCGCGAAGCGAAATGCGACGCGAAGCGAACGGCGACGCGAAGCGAACGGCCACGCGAAGCGAACGGCCACGCGAAGCGTTTGACGAAGCGTACGTTGCAGCGTCATAGTGTGTAGGCCTACAACTCGCGAAGCGAACGGCCACGCGAAGCGAACGGCCACGCGAAGCGAACGGCCACGCGAAGCGTTTGACGAAGCGTACGTTGCAGCGTCAGAGCTTGGCTACGTGGCGTATGTACGTCATTGAAACGTTGTTCAGCATGAATTCAATGATTGGGTTTTAGTATTATCCTGCACTGCGAGCGAAGCGAGCGCGAGCGAAGCGAGCATCTTTCTAGTATATATATATATATATATATATATATATATATATATATATATAATATAATATTGTACAGCGTATTATATATAATATTACAATATATATATCCTCTAGATTTTTACCCCCAAATCAAATTCCTGGCTACGCCCTGTTGAGTACTTCAAGTATGCGTGTATATACCAGACACTGGTCGAACGTCTTCAGTCAATGAGATAGGTGTCCAGTCAAAACAGCGCCGACAAAACAGCGCCGACAAAACAGCGCCGACAAAATAGCTCCAAAACCCCGACAAAATAGCGCCGACGTAATCGTGCGATGTCGAACAAACCGACAATAATAAATAAAGTAAAGATAATACTCGGCCAGGAGATGTAAAAGATATTCAGTATAGATTATTGGATAACCTGCGCAGTGTTTCGTCTAATCTTTCGATTTAGTAAGACAAAACACACGACAGAACACACATGGAATAAACGGTACATTTTTACTACGTTTATTAACTGGTTTTATGTTATTGAATATTATGAAGGACTGTTTTCCTAAATTACATTAATCCTGACGTTTAGTATTTGCTTCTACGTTATTGCAAATTATTATTATAAAATGACTTTTTCAAAATTATAATAGCTTTGGTGTTATATTACTTTAAAAAAACATGTTAAAGTTAAAGTTGCGTTCTCTATCGTTTCTTGCTTCGACGCTATTTTGTCGACGCTCATTTGTCGGCGCTCATTTGTCGGCGCTCATTTGTCGGCGCCATTTTGTCGGCGCTATTTTGTCTTGCGCGATTTTGTTACGGTACTAATGAGATAACCTCGATGGAAGACGAAATATAACTTTGTAGACGTAATGCTGGCGTTTTCGGCCAACTATAGCAACATTACGGCGACCGTTCAGACAATTTTTTCTCATTTTTCGTTGTCGAAATTAGAACACCGTCTGTGCGTGTGACGTGGGTTGGTTTCGTGTGTGACAGGTATCTTCAGGTATCTTCAACTATCCCTCGACGTGGATTTTGTGCTACCCGATCGGAGGATTTCAGACGTCTTGGAGGCATTAGCCACTTAACCGAAATGCAGGCGGATCAGAGAAAGAAAAAAGGCAACACGATATCCATTGAGAGAGAGAGAGAGAGAGAGAGAGAGAGAGAGAGAGAGAGAGAGAGAGAGAGAGAGAGAGAGAGAGAGAGAGAGACCAGATCATGAACTTGATGATGCGTCGCCCACCTGCTTTTGAAGTGCATCTCAAAACTTCTAAAAGGAAATGCCATTTTGAGATGAAAACAAGGCGTGGAGCGGTCATCTTCCAAATTATCTCTAAGCCCATATACTGCACGATGAGTCGAGGACAAAAACAACAGAAACTTTCCATGTTAATGGTGAATTTCCAATCCAATTATTAGCCTCGACAAATATCATAGATATTTCCGAGTGAGAGCTTTAGTATGTGTAATATCGCTTCTAGCTTGATCAATCGATTCTTAACTGAGAAATTTATAAACAAAGGATAGCATGTTTAAAACCGACTTAGTTCGGGACAGAATGATGAGAAAATAGCAGAAAGCTTATAAAATCAACAATGTTTGTCGTCCTGGTGGGAAACCTTTCAAACTTTTAAAGCCGTCAGAAAATGCGCTAAATAAAGGACACGAGTACTGCAATAAACGCGTGCACAAAAAAACCACAACGCGACATCTGAGAAGATCATTAACCCCTTAACTGGGCAACTATTTGTAACTCAATGTAAAAAATGGACGAGCATTACTCGGGGCACCCAGTTAAGGGGTTAAAAGAATTGTTTCGCCTCATCAAGACAGAATCTGTTGCGTTAATTTTGCCCATCTATGGTCCAAATAGTCATTCGAAAATCGTTCACTTTACACTCTTAATTAATGTGCAATTGTGTATCCTGTAAAAAGCAACACAGCAAATCGTATGGCAGGCACCTACACACACACACACATACACACAGATTACCTCAAAGCTTCATTTTTTTAGATTGCATAAATACAATACACATCTTCATATATATATATATATATATATATATATATATATATATATATATATATATATATATGCATAATGTTATATATATAATTGTATACAGGATGGCGCAAAAAACCGGAATAATATTAAACGCAAACCTAAAATGTGACTAGTCCGGCTTTTTGCGCCACCCTGTATAGAGCATATAATGCGAACAGCGTCACGCTATACTGATGGGCGAGCTTGATGAAGTGGCGTGATTTTTACGTACATACCATACAAGTGTACAAGCAGCACAGCAAGTTCAGCGTTCAAGAACTTTTCGACAAGCAAGTGAGACAGAGGACCAAGTCCCAGCCCCCCCGTGGGATACCAAGCCCCTTTAGGGCCATGGCCCAAAAGGCGCCGTATACGCCCCACTGGGTGGCGCATCATTCCGTGGAAGACCAAACTCCCTGGAGGCCGTAGGTCCAAACCTGAGTCGTAGGCTTCGTTCTGGGGTGCAGTTCCCTGCGGTGGTGCAAGACCACCCAGTGGGGCAGTGGGAAATTTTTTATGATAATCACATATTCACTTTCTTTTCATTTCCAGATTTACAATATTGTTATATATATTAATACGAACTTTTGCAATAAATCGAAATAAGAAATAGCCAGTCTGCCCCGTCATTTTTGACGAGTTAACAGCTAGTACATATATAAGTATATATATATTCACATATATCTTTCTATATCATAATAATTGTGTGTTTCTTAGTAATCGGAATATTGTACTACAGGAATACACACTTCTATAATGATGTTACTTCGAATGATGCTATCGTGTGTACGGTGTTGTTATTTGGGCGACTAATTACATGCACTGAAGCTGCGTACAGAGTGGATCAAAAATTCATGGGCTCAGTGCATTAAACGAGAATACACTAAGTCTCATCTGAGAATACATGTATATGTATACAGTATATATATATATATATATATATATATATATATATATATAGCGGTATAGACGGATAGAAACTCTACATATTCGTTACCGTGCGCTCACGCTCTTATTATAATTCTAAACCCGTGTTTGCGCCTGCATATTCGCAATACAATGGCCTAAGAGTATTAACACGGAATTTGTGACCGATGGATGGAGGTGGGGGGTGGACAAAGCTTCACATAAATCGCATCAAATTCGCTGGGGGGAGAGGTCACCGAGTGCCTTGGAATAAAACGTCAATTGCATATAGAATGCAGATGACTTTGACGAACTTCTAGTTATAGGAAAAATTGAACGTTGGGTGTTTATCAGACATCGGTTTGAATATATATATATATATATATATATATATATATATATATTCAAACCGTAGTAGTAGTAGTAGTAGTAGTAGTAGTAGTAGTAGTGGTGGTAGTAGTAGTAGTGGTGCAGCAGCAGCAGCAGCAGTGGTAGTGGTGGTGGTGGTAGTGGCAGCAGCAGCAGTGGCAGTGGTGCAGCAGCAGCAGCAGCAGCAGCAGCAGCAGCAGCAGCAGCAGCAGCAGCAGCAGCAGCAGCAGCAGCAGCAGCAGCAGCAGCAGCAGCAGCAGCAGCAGCAGCAGCAGCAGCAGCAGCAGCAGCAGCAGCAGCAGCAGCAGCAGCAGCAGCAGCAGCAGCAGCAGCAGCAGCAGCAGCAGTAGCAGCAGTAGTAGCAGTAGCAGTAGCAGCAGCAGCAGTAGCAGTAGCAGTAGCAGTAGCAGTAGTAGTAGTAGTAGTAGTAGTAGTAGTAGTAGTAGTATCGATGCAGACGTTCCAAAAGATAAGCCGAGTTAAGCCAGTCATTTGTAATCAGCCGGAGATATTATGATAGTCTACAGTCAACGATACTTTTTAGCCAGCCGTTGTGAAAGTAATACAGTGAGATAACTACTTTCGTGCGTTATCCATTGTGTATGTCCATCGGCAGAAGATTAGTTCAGCGCTGGAGCTATCAGTCAGCAGAGTGGTAAACAGTGAAACAGACTGTGGAGGAAATGCCAATCGAAGGACATGCGTTCCAAGTCTGCATTTGAAAACTCTCCGACAGAAATAGAAAGACGGCGTCGATTATAAATCTATCCTCATATTTCCCGATGTATACAGTAGAACTTCGTTGTAACGTGCTTAATGGATCTGAAAATGCAGTACGTTATATCCAAGGTACGTTAGTTATATCTAATACCATCCAATGTGATAGCTGATCCCACGGGACCTAAATTGCGGTACGTTATATCCGAATATACGTTAAAACCGAATCCGTTATAACGAAGTTCTACTGTATACTGAAATTTATCTAAAGACATAGCACGCTCACCCACGCAGATAGCTTATTGCGACCGATCGGTTACTGTATTATCATTATCATCCGGGAGATGAAAAAAATGTATAGGAAGTTGGTGGGGGGATGCAAAGTGAAGAAGAAAAAAGAGTTTAAAAGGTAACTGTTAGTGTTTTGCCGTCTAAATATTAATAAACCTTGCCAAAAAGGCCGACAAGCAAAGAAAGAAGGTCATTCGCAGTATTTTTCACTAAATTGTTTAAAAACTTGCCGAAAAATAGGTTGACAAGCAAAAAAGGTCATCCGGAACCCTGTTGAGAAATGCATTCCCAGTCATCAACATGGTGGAACCGCCACTTATCATTATTACCATTATTATTATTATTATTATTATTAGTAGTAGTAGTAGTAGTAGTAGTAGCAGTAGTAGTAGTAGTAGTAGTAGTAGTAGTAGTAGTAGTAGTAGTAGTAGTGTTGGTATTATTATTATTATTATTGTTATTATTATTATTATTATTGTTATTATTATTATTATTATTATTATTATTATTATTATTATTATTATCGCTTAACACACATCAAAACCTACATTCCATGCGTGAGTGGAATTATTACACAATATATTTTAATTATTATTATTATTATTATTATTATTATTATTATTATTATTATTATTATTATTATTATAGTAATAATAATATGAGACTACATAAGCCTGTATAAGGACGGTAATAATAATAAGCTTAGTAGTAGTAGTAGCAGCAGTAATAATAATAATGATAATAATAATAAGTATGGGCGAACCTTTACCTTTACCTTGACCTTGGTCCAAAATTGTTACGATCGTTGCTTAGCAGAGTGGCAAATTCGATGGACTGAAGACCTGGAGCACGTACTGTAGGTTCAACCGGCACCCACCTCTGCATCCGCCCAAGAGATACGCCACTCGCTTCCCTCGGTCACAGTCAGTCCTCCCGCCTCTGTGGCCCCATGCAATACAGAAGAAGCCAAAGCATGCATTGGACCTGACCAGCGCATAGCATGTATATTCAATAATTTTTTCAGAAATGCGAGGTGTTTTCCAGCAGAAGACAGATGGATATAAAGATAGATGACATAACGCAGCCGCGAATTCCCAGTCTCCAGGAGTGATGGATCGTCTATCGCCACCGGATCTTCCGACGGAATCCTCTGCCATCGTTGTCCCGATCTCGGATCTGGAAAACGTCGAGCGAGCGAGGAGACGAAGAAAGCTCCCCCTCCCCGCTTCGGAATTGATCGCCTTCTTCCGCCTTCTGACGCTCCGATGTTTTACAAATGAGTAGTGGACCTACGCCGGGTATTAAGAGTATCCTTCTCTATTAGCCCCGTTCTTGTTCTTCTTCTTCTTCTTCTTAGCTAACACCTTATCGTAGTTCATCCACGCACACGCACACGCACGCACACTCGCACACACACACAAGAATACACACATTTAGACATGCATGTGTGTGTGCACGGTGGAGCAGTGGTTAACGCACTGGTCTGCCAATCTTGAGGTCTGTGGTTCAACTCCCGGGCGCGGCAGAAACTTTTCGGTTGTTTCTGTGCCTAGCGCACCCAGTCGACTCAGCTGTGAATCGGGTGATAATTGTCTGTGAGGAAGGCAATGGGAGGGGGCACCTCATTCTTCTAATAATTCCCTGGGGGTGAATGTCAACTGGACTTACCCTAGGGCAGAGAAGTCATCATCATCATCATCATCATCACGATCATCACCACCACCACCACCATCATCATCATCATCATCATCAACACCATATTGTATGTAAGTATGTATTGGTGTATGTGTGTTTGTGTGTGTGTGTGTGTTCCGCTATCTTCCAGCCAATTGAACTTCGACCTTGCACTGACCCAAATCAAAAACTTCGACGTCCGAATGACTATTAATTATGAATAAGCAAATGGAAATCTCATCGTTTGCCGAACGCATAAGGCTGATTGAAGGCGTCCTTCGTGCCCAAAAGCCAACGCTACGCGCATATTTATATAGCCCCCCCCCACCCCCCACCTCCCGACGATCAAATGCGCCTTTGATTAGGAGGTGGAGAGATAGACGGATGGACGGATCCTCTTTCCTCCGCCGCGTCGAGTGTTGTTTGGTCCGTCGTCGAGGAGCGAACGAAGGACGGACGAACGAATGAATGTTCTCGGGAGTCTTCGGCTTCCTTATATGTCCGTTGATGTTCCAGCGAACGCAGGGAGGCTCAGGGTCAAAACTCGTCGGCCACGCTGATCAATTTGCAGAGGTCAGCTGTTGAGACACACGGTCTATGAAATTCCAACATACACACACACACACAGTGTCGCAGCCAAGGGGGGTTTCGGCCACTTTCGGGGTTAAAACCCCCTTGGCTGCCGACGAAAAACAATTTCACATGCTTTTCCATACGTTTTTCATTTTCGGACGCGATTTCGGGGGTCAACCCCCCCCCTTTGCTGGCTGCTGATTGAAAAATATTTCTAAGTGCTGTAGAAAATATAAAAATTAGAAATAATACGAAGGTGACGTACTCTTATTTGCTTGTCATCTCCTAAAAACAGGAAAAATAAGAAATTTTTGCAAAGTTTGGTCACGATAGAAACCAAAAACCCCTTCCGGAAATCCTGGCTACGCCACTGCACACACACATATATATATGTTTTTTATTTATATATGTATATATATATATATATTCTCGGGAGTCTAGATGTATGTATATATATATATATATCTTTCTCTTTGTCTTTCTGTTCCTCTCAGTGTCTCGCAGTCTGCTTCTATCTGTCGCGCTCTCTCTTTCTCTCTCTGTCTCTCCTTTGTTGTCTCTCTCTCTCTCTCTGTCTCTGTTTCTCTGTTTATGTTTCTGTCGCTGCCTCTCTTTGTCTGCCTGTCTGCCTCTCTCTCTCTCTCTCTCTCTCTCTCTCTCTCTCTCTCTCTCTCTCTCTATCTATCTATCTATCTATCTATCTATCTATCTATCTCTCGGTGAAGATTCTACGGACGATTTCAGACTTATCTTTAAGATTACAATTTAATATGAGATAAAAGCCGTGAATTAAGAACGAATGAGGCCGGTGAGTTTACTGAGCAGTCAACCTGCAACAGCGTCTCATCGAACGAAACGACGATTTGATTAAAGAAGGAACGTGATGGTCGTTGCTCGACTTCGTCAAAACATCAAATGGTAATTAATTAAATAATTTTCATGTAGTTAATAAATTATTTTACGAATAATAACACGAATCCTACCAATCTGACTGACAGCTGACAGGCGTCGATAAATTGGTAGCAGCGTTAAGCTGCGAAGGGTAAAACGTGGGTCAAGAGTAAGTAATGGCAACCTATTTTAGAGTAATGGCGCAGGTCACCTGCGTTGCTGCTTGCCTAGTAACCGGAGATCAGCAAAATCGAGTGTGGGACTACCTTCAGACTGCCTTTAACTTATTTAGCATAACGAAACAATTAAAGAGCTATTTCTCAATTAATCGCATTCTTCCCCTCCCCCGAATTAATTTGACTCTCAAATAATTATAGGCGACCTCTGGCTAACCAGCATTGGTTATGACACTTTTTAGGAAGCCACAGCATTGTCACATAATATGTTTAGTGCTAACCAGCTATTTGGAGCGCTCTATGATAAAATTTGCTTTAGGTGTTAAAGCATTCTTGCCAAATGTTTTGGCAAATTCCGTTTGTACGGCAATATCATAACGTTTATACAGTAAGCTGTCTTTTGTTTTACAGTATGCTGGTTTCTTTAGAGATAACAGAGCGAAGCAAGGCGTCTGGCCTGTGTCTAACATTCTAGGTGATTCAACTCAAAGAAGAGATATTCATTTTGTAATCAGAACTCAAGCGTAAAGTAAGTAGGCAAGTAAGTAAAATCTCGTGAATTTGTTTTATCGCTTTCTATATAGCACCGTAGTAGCTGCTTATTCTTAGGCGCTTTGTAAATGTAGCAGCAATAAATACCAAAGCGTCTTGGAACAGATTTGCCAATTTCACTTTCACGTTGAATATTCAAAAAAGGTGTCTTCCACGTTCTATTACAGGGGCATTCAACTAAATTTCATGAAGACCAAGAAATGTTTATCACTGGTCCCCGAAGGCCAGAGGCAAAAAAAGTTACAGAATATGTTTCATAGGTAATAGAAAACAGGTAAGTTGAAAACAAGACATTTAAAAGTATGTATTGGAAAAAGGTTATTTATCGTTTCAGTATCTTCGCGGGCCATTTCACTGCTCCTGGCGGGCCAAGTCTGGCCCGCGGGCCGCCAGTTGAATACCCCTGCTCTATTTTGAGATTGTTCCAACGATTGCTCATTGTCCAGCAATAAAATTGTTTTGCTGCACGTTCATGACGCCTCATTGACTCGTGAAAAACCATACGAGTTGTTATTTTCTATAGGATGTTTCTTGTTTTTGCAGATTTAAAAAAGAAACTGAATTCGTAAATCCGATGACTTCTCAAAGACTGTGTTTCTGATTCGTATATCCGGTATTAGTAGCGACGTGTGTATGTAGCCTGCAGTAGGCTTAGTCAGTTTTGTCGTCGTCGTCGTCGTCATCATCATCATTTAGACTTACCTGTTCTTTGCCACGAGCTGCGTCGTCAAGAAGAGCAATCGTATTTTTCTAAATCTAACAGTAGAACAACGACGGAGACAATCTAGCAGAGACGCACAGAAATACAGACAGACACAGAGAGAGGGAAAGACACAGAGAGAGGGAAAGACACAGAGAGAGGGAAAGACACACAGAGAGAGGGAAAGACACAGAGAGAGGGAAAGACACACAGAGAGGGAAAGACACACAGAGAGGGAAAGACACACAGAGAGGGAAAGACACACAGAGAGGGAAAGACACACAGAGAGGGAAAGACACACAGAGAGGGAAAGACACAGAGAGAGGGAAAGACACAGAGGGAAAGACACAGAGAGAGGGAAAGACACAGAGAGAGGGAAAGACACACAAAGAGGGAAAGACACACAGAGAGGGAAAGACACAGAGAGAGGGAAAGACACACACAGAGAGAGGGAAAGACACACACAGAGAGAGGGAAAGACACACAGAGAGGGAAAGACACACAGAGAGGGAAAGACACAGAGAAAGGGAGAGAAAAACCTTCGCTTTGCCTCAAGATTTGGCTGAGTATGAAGAGTCTAATGAACCAGACGTCCGCTGCACAAAGCGTCCAAATAAGCGCGCTGGGATCCCGAAGGCATTGTGGCCGATGTGCCATTCATCATCGCCATAACACGTTATCCGCATTAACGCATCGATTGAAAATCATAACACCGCCGCTCGAACCAGAAGACTTGCCCGCCGGATGGAAACCCCCTTTTTCCCCCTCCTCAATCCGCACCCACCCCGCAACGCAAAACCCACCTATCTACCTGTGTGACTAGACTGCCGTGGGTGGGAGGGAGGCTGATTGGATGCAGAAGAAGAAGAAGAAGAAGAAGAAGAAGAAGAAGAAGAATTGTGGGTGGATGGACGGGGGTGGTGTTGGGGTGGGGTAAGGGATGTTGAGACTCGGCATCGCTGTCGCTTCATTAGCACAATGTTCGCTGAGACGTAACGACAAAGATTCCGAAGTCGACTGCTAAGTTAGCGACCACACGAGGACACAGAAGACGAGGCTGGAGATCATATCCGATATCTTCTGCACGCTTCAATTTGTACGACGGTCGGTCAGTGCAATAGAAAGATCCCAAGCCTCACTACCAGTCAGTCAGTCAGTCAGTTAGTCAGGTCAGCCAGTCAGGTCGGCCAGTTAGGTCGGCCAGTCGATCAGTGTCAATCAGTAAGGCAGTCAGTCAGTCAATCAGTCAATCAGTCAATCAATCAGTGTCAGTCATTTAGTCAGTCAGTCTGTCTATTTTTCTGTCTGTCTGTCGGCCTGACTGACATTCTACCTGCTGTCTGACCATCCGCTTGTCCCCTCCCTGTATGTATGCCTGCCTGTCTGTGCTTGTGTGTGTTTGTGTGCCTGTCCGTCCATCTGTCTTTTTAGTCCCGAAGCGAAGTTTCAACTCAGTTGATCTCACTCTCCGAAGTGCTCTTAGCTGTAGCCAGACTTAAGAGCTCACGTGAATCTTTCTTAGAACGTATCACCGTATGGTCTTTATCAGCTTGTAGTGCACTGGCTTAGCCAGGGTCCCAGAGTGAGGAGACCGTCATTTTAACTTACCAACTTGACCAACTTGGTCAGACCAGTCTAGGGTCTGTCCATTAATTACGTCAACAATTTTTGGACAATTTTGACCCCCTTGTCAACAACTGTCAAACTTTCAGTGAACCCCTATAATTATGTCAAGAGTTCTAAGATCTGGTTCTAAGATCATTTTAATTAGACCGTTTCACGAGTTTAGGCTTGGTATACCGTTGAAATAGACGTTTTAATGGCTATTTCTAAAATTCGCAGATAATCAACAAGAGTTTTATTTTTTTATTTGAGTTTCTGGCCAAAAATAAGTCTGATTGTAACCATCAGAAAAAGGCAGATTTTTTTCTTCTGACACATAATGAGGAAGGAAGGCCTGGAGCATTTGACAATAACCGGAAAATTGGATGGAAAGAGCAAGAGGAAGGCAGAGAAACACCCATTTGTTAACTGCCTACGAGAAGGAATTGAGGGAGTAAAGAACAGCATCGAATTAATAAAAGAATGTCAAGATGGAACAACGTGGAAATCCATGGCCGCTAAACGTAGAAATTCCCATTACGGGGCATTACCTAAAGAAGAAGATCGTTGTAGCGAAATTGGCTTCATTATTTTGGTAAGTCTATTTTAGGATCTGTTAAAATCAATGGTCGATTTGCAGATATATTGGCGGATTTCGGTTTTGGCTTTTCGATTGGCGATCATGGGGAGGTCTGTTCTTATTGCTGTCAAGTAGCCGTTGCTTTATGAAATTCTAAGACTTGTCTTGTTTTAAAACTGCTGTAATACGGTCAAGCAGTAACATTTACATGTATTTTCTGGAATTCATGGTTTTGAAATTTTAATTCATTTTAGGCATATAATTACTTTGGCATTTCAAGTTTAGCCAATAATATTATCTTGTCAATATGTTATAATTAATGAGCGTTTTATTAAAGTTAAACCCATAGCGAAGTATATAATAGCAGCGGTATATGAATACAATGTATAGATCAAATCGGACATTTAAAAACGGGTTCCTGTAGAGAAAAACTTCCTATTAAGTAGTCGTTAAACACCAGTATTATCATCTGACATTAGCGTGGTCACAGGGGGCTATGGGGGCCCATGGGGCCACGGGGAGCCGGGCACCCCATTCTGGCTGGGACCGTTGGAAAAATTTCGGGGGATCGGTAGCATGATCGAAGAGAATACGTGAACTAGCGATGGAAAGAGCGGGGGCTTTCTTAGCCTTTCTACCCGAATATGTCCCTGTTATCTGGCGCTGGTGAAGTTTTCAATAATTTTGTGACAGTGGTCTCTTGAGCGCTCTTTGGATTAAATGAATGCTCTGCTACCGGAACACAACGATTTCACTAATTTGCATCGACAGTTGCGTCTACTGTAGTACTGTGCAAAGTTACCACAGAGCAGCGCCACCTGGCGAATGCAGCCTTAATTAAATGCTTCGGAGTTTAGCATAATATTTAATTAAGTGCTCGACAAATTTTCCACCATCCTTTTCTTTTCATGTTCGGCAAAAGAATGTTGTCGACAAACAAGAAACGGAATTTTTAGGAGTATTGGAATTGAAGTGAATTTGGCGTCACGATTTCTGCTGACACTCTGAGGACTGATTCTTACTTATCTACTACGTCCTGCGATTAGGTTAAAAAACCGTTAACACGCGTGACTTTCATCCATAACGACTGGGAATCAAAGCTCGATTTTCTGCCGTTGCCAATGTTGCAGATGAAATCTCCATCAATGCTAGTCGTAGCGATGGGGTGCCTGTGGAGGCGATGGGAAAATCTTGCGCTGAGGTCGCCTCGTCTATTCCCTAGGGAGCGTAACTGCTACTAGCAGACCCAGTCATGCACCCTGCCTGAATTTCAGAACAGTATAGGCACTTCGAGATTTTTTCCGTCCAAAAGTCTTAACGAATAAAATAAAAGATCGTCTCCCCAAACGCTTTATAATCTGGTGTCTGGTGCGCTCTCATCGATCTCATACTACCCCTACCTCGCCCCCCCCCCTTACCCCCAACTACTCACCGAATTTGGACGAATCTCACGACCGGTACCGATCCGAATAGGGGGCCGGGCTCTCCGTGCTCCCTCATGGCTACGCCAATTACCCCTCAAATCAGAGATGTCCATGGGCTCATATTTTACAACTCAACCCAACCCATCAAATCTACAATCAAACCCAAACCATTAGCGTTACTTGACCCGACCCGACCCGACCCAACCCACCGTAGTACATGGCAATTTCTTAAATCATGACCTATTTTCTGACTCAACACCACCCGACCCGCCATAAATATGGTAAAGTCGGACCAAACCCAACCCAACCCAACCCAACCCATGGCCATTTTTGCCTCAAATCAGCATACACACTGGCTGCCTTTACTATTCCGTCGTCGTCGCCGTCGTCGTCTTCGACACAATCCGTCTCGAGTCCTGACCGCCCGGGCGACCACATGGCGACTGCTGCCCGTCCCGGGTGGCCAGTGGGGCGCCGTCGAGGCCGACGAAGCGGTCCCGTCTTATAGGACTGTTACCCGTATGAAGAGACGAAGGCAGCAACGACGCTGGTCGAGGGGCACACGTCGAATGTCAATGCCGACGAGACGCCTTCCTTCTGTGAGGAATTTCCATTTGACGGCGCCAAAGCGGTCTCGTCCAAGCGACGTCGATATCCGTTCGTCTCTTTCGAGTTTCAATTCGAATATTATAACGATCATGAATAATTTACTGAATACCGAATACTCTGTTGATCATCTCTTGATATTCGTTTTAAGAAAACGTCTCTATATTCAAAGACACAAAGGCGCCGAGATGCGAGGACGCCGAGACAACAAGACACCCAGACACGAAGATACAAAGACACGAAGACACAAAGACACAAAGACACGAAGATACAAAGACAGGAAGACACGAAGATACAAAGACACGAAGATACAAAGACAGGAAGACACGAAGACACAAAAAACACGAAGACAGCGACACATCGCAGCTAGATATTGTTATTTCATAGCCAAAGATCACCCGTGTCCACGTCCATAGGGACACGACCTTCCCAAAAAAAACACCGGTGTCAGTCCTCGAGGGACAAAGCCATGTTTGCGTCCCTGCTTTGGAAGGTAGTACAGTAGTATATGCCTACTCTTATGCGCTATGCGGAATGATCCATACATAATGTCACCATGTCCATGAAGTACAGTACAATACAGTACAATGCAGTACAATCAGTGTTTAATCTATACTCCTGGGCTCCGGGGGAGAAACTGACAAAGCCGAGGGGAATTTGAAGTTTCCGGGGGGAAATTCTGCTAGGGGTTGCTGTTAGTCCATGTAGTATGCCAAAATTTCCGGGGGGAATTTGAAATTTCCGGGGGGGAAGGGCAATCCCCTCCGGAAACGGCCTAGATTAAACACTGAGTACAATACAGTACAATACAGCACCGGCATTCATTTGACATGGCGACCGCCTTTATCTTTATGTCCCATAGCAAACTCTCAGCGTGTAAAACTGATAATTAATAATTAATAGCAAAATAATTTCACACGACGGCCAAACATTGTCATTTTCAACCGTTGGCGCAGCCACGAAGAAGCACGGGGCCCGGATCCCCTATTCTGGCTGCGACCGCCAGTGGGATTTGCGCAAATTTATATCGAAGCTCAACTGTACGTCGTTCAGGAAGAAAGCAACTCTGTCGATACAGTTGAAACTCGCGTATGTTTTAATTTGTCAGGGGAAGTGACTGAAGTTTTTCTTTCAATACGACGGACCGGGGAGTGACGGAGCCGTCGTGCCATTCGGCCACGAACGGATGACAGAGAGATGCTCGGAAAGTACCGAAGACGTGACTAGGGGTGATCGCCTGAAAAAGCGAGAAGGCGAGAACGCCGCGCCGCCGCCGCCGCCGCCGTCGTCGGTGCGACGGGCAAGAGGCACGCAATCGACCGATCTCGCGAGACTTCGACGAGATCGCGCCGAGCACGAGACTTGCATCGATCAAAGCCTTTGCTCGCGAGGAAAGGACGCGCACGAGAACGGCGGCGTTCAACGCGGAAGAGAACAGAAGCAAAAGGCACGTCTGCCGACAGAAATGAATGCAGCCTCTGTGTGTGTAAAAGCTTCAGATGATGATGGTGGTGGTGACGATGATGATGATGATACTACTACTACTACTACTACTACTACTACTACTACTACTACTACTACTACTACTACTACTACTACTACTACTACTACTACTACTACTACTACTACTACTAATAATAATAATAATATAACAGCTACAATACCAACATTAACAACAACATTAGCAACTACTACTACTACCAAAATTAATAACAATAACAATGATGATGAGGATGCTGATAGTGATGACGACGACGATGATGACGATGATGATGACGATGATGATGACGACGACGACGACGACGATGATGATGATGATGATGATGATGATGATGATGATGAAACGCTGTGGACAGATGAAACGCGGGTGCTGTGGGGTGGACGATGAGCGCTGGTCTACCTGTCCGTTGTCTTTGTTAATGTTGTAGAATTATTTGTTAATAGACGCGGGAAACGCAGGTTTGCAATCCCTTTCCATCGCGTTTTCCAAATTATTTATTAATACAAGAAACCGATCTTCCGACTGCGAATTCTAGATCTAATCAATGCCCTAGGTTAGTTCCATTTGTGTTTCGTTCTTTCAGTCCTTCGTTGCACCGAACCGTCGCAAGTTGTAAGCCAAAGGAGAGCGCAATTAAATTAGGTTTTATCGTCGAACTAGAGCGCAAAGCGCTGTTACAGAAATAGCGACTTGGAATCGCTCGATAGGCATGGTTGCCTGTTCTTCCTGTAAATCTTCTTCTAGTAATATTCTTCCTTTCTTTCCTGTTCAGGTCTTCTCTGATGTTGTCCATCCATTTTTTCCTGGGTCTTCTTCTGCCTCTGTTTCCTTCCATTTGAGTGCCGAGTGCCCTGTTACCCTGTATGAGAGTCTTGTTTCATCCATTCTATTGACGCGTCCACACCAAGTGAAGCTTTTCCTTCTAATTCTGTCGATAATTTTATCCTTTAGGTTTATGATACAATTAATTATCATCCATTTTATTATTATTATTATTATTATTATTATTATTATTATTATTATTATTATTATTATTATTATTATTATTATCTTCTGTTGATTTTGCTTCTAACATGCAGTGTCTCGATGATTGCATTACATGGCTGAAGTCCAGTCGGTGACTAAATTGCTTCTTCTTTCTTTCCTTCCGTCATTCCCTATTGGGTTGGACGATGGGTCTGAATGAATTCCTTCCATTTCTGTCTGTCTCTTGCTGCCCTGGTCAGTTGGATGAAATTCATTTGAATTTCTTCAGCATCCTCTTTTAAGTTTTCTATCCATATGCGACTAAGTTTGCCTTACTTATTTATTTATTTACTTACTTACTTGCTTACTTACTTCCTTCGGAATCATTGTTCCTCGCTAAGTCTAAGTTTTACAGTCGTTCTATCCGGCAGGCCGTTGTGGCTGCAGCCGACGACGACTCCCTGAGAATTCCTCGTCATTCGAATTCATCGCTCGATCTTATTGCTCCGCATTAGCTGCGGTCGGTCGGTCGGTCGGGTGCCTTTCCCCCGCCCGTCCGCTCGCCGTCGCGGACCCCTTG
>CM030858.1:7277800-7295300 GCA_018105865.1 Metaphire vulgaris
ACACTTAAGTTTCCCGTCACACTGATCATGTTTCTAATAGTCTAGTCACTAGTGAACAGTCAATCTGAATAGCGGGAAAATTCTGACATGCAATTTGATTTTGCAAACAAATAGTGGAGCAGTTTAAAAAACGTTCTTTTTTGTAATTCTGTTGGAGAGGGGGGGCAATCACGATCGGAGCAAGCAGGGTGCGATTTGTGACCTGGAGCAGTGGGGGGGGGGGTATATGTCGAGCTTGGGGGTATGTAGTTGTTGGGGAAGTGTAGCAGTGGGGGATGTAGTGGCGGGGGATTTAGCAGTAGGGGGATGCAGTTGGGCAGTGGGGGAATCCTCTCTTCACCCCCTACAAATCGCGCGCCCTAGGAGCAAGGAAAAATGGGGCTCTGGTGGAAAAAAGTTTGGGAATCACTAGCCTATAACAGATTCCACAGCACAGTTACATAACGGATTCAATTGGTCATACGCGCTGCGTTTATTTGCTAGCGTGGGTGTAGCACCACTCCCACCCACCAAGCCACCCACCCCGTGCGCCGCACTTTTGCTACTTCCGTTGTACACTGTAGCTTTAACTGTCACTCAAATTGCGCTTCAAATGCATGATGAATATTTTGAGCATTTGATAAGTGCGTTCATGCGCCCACTCGGTCTCTGAATTAAAGTCTGTTGCTGTTTGTCTGTCTGTCTGTCTATCTGTCTGTCTGTCTGCCTGTCTGTTCTTCTTTCTGTCTGTCTGTCTGTCTGTTTGTCCTTCTGTGCGTCTGTCCGTCTGTCTGTATGTCTGTCTGTCTGCCTGTCTGTCTGTCCATCTGTCTGTCTGCCTGCCTGCCTGTCTGTCCTTCTGTCTGTGTGTCCTTCTGTCCATCTGTCTGTCTGCCTGTATGTCCTTCTGTCTGTCTGTCTGTCTGTCTGCCTATCAGTCTGTCTGTCTGCTTGTCCTTCTGTCCGCCTGTCCGTCCCTCCGTCTGTCTGTCTGTCTGTCCTGTCTGTCTGTCCGTCCGTCCGTCTGTCCTTCTGTCCGAGTGTCTGTCCTTCTGTTCGTCTATCTATCTGTCTGTCTATCTGTTCTTTTCGTTCTTTCGCTCTCAAAAGTCCATTTCCTTCCTTTATTATTCTAATGACTATTTCTTTGTCGTCATGACGTGTCGTGACGCTCGTCACGACACGTCGAGTCAAGCAAAAGCATCGACGTTCGACGTGTACGATATGCCGTGACTCGATACACGTCTGCATGACGCCGAGGATGAAAGAGACGAGAGAAGACACGAAATGGCGTGACAGGAGAGACGGAAGATGAGAGGTGGAATAGACGCATGTCAAGTGACAATATAAATGTCGAAAGAACAAGAGAGAGAAACCGTATGAGAGCCAGATGATCTTCGCGTGTCGAACAGCTTCAACTCTGGAGACTACTAGAGACAGAATTTCACGAGAGAAAAAAATCATCTGCTCCCAACCCAAAATTTTCTACCTTCAGTGGGGATTCCGACCGATAGCTAGCCTACTACCAACATTTTCTACCTAATTGTTCTCCTCCTCTACAATTTGGAGGTGGGGATAAATCTCCATTCTAGTAATTATATAATTATTGTTATGCAGAAATTTCTTGAATTTCTTTGAAAGCTTCAGCTCAAACCGACATTTGCCCCCACCACCACCCCCCCAAACGACGAGGGGCTCGGGGTCGGACCTCTTCATTTGGATTGGGACCAGTCGTGGAATTTGCGCAAAACTGATTAGAAATTTTTGTGGGGAGAAGGGGGTGATTGTGGACAGAATCGATATATGTCACAATAAAAGCCTTTGAAGAGTGCGCGAGAGCATATACCTTGTCGTCTAATTCAATAAATTATTGTTACTCAGAACTTTTTATCGCTATACCGCAAACAGTTGCACGTCTCTGGATTGCAAAAAGCAAAATCTGTATGCATTTCCAATTGAGACATTTGGTCACTATGGTCATCACCATCACCACCACCACCGCCACCACCAGCATCATCATCATCATCATTATAATCGCCATCATCATCAGTGGCGGTTCCAGGATTTGTTGGTTGGGGGATGAAATGAATTCATAGGAAGTTGGTGGAGGTATGAAGGAAAAATCGATAAACTTTGCCGGCAAAGGCTGATAAGCAAAAAAGGCAACTTTTCCGCTAATTTTATTAGACTTTTACCGATAAATGAGTTGACAAGCAAAAAAGGTCCTCGGCATCCCCTTAATTTCACTAGAAAAAAAAGGTAGTTGCAGTTGTCGAAAATTGTTGAGAAGCAAAAAAAGTCCGGTGGGGTATGCATCCCCACTCATCCCCCACGTGGAACCGCACACTGATCATCATCATCATCATCATCATCATCATCATCATCATCATCATCATCATCATCATCGGTGTCGTGGCTGTTGTTGTGCGTCGTTGTACTGTTTTGATTGCATATTCTGTTGATAAATTCGATCAAGATCAGCGCTTGGGTGTCTGAACTCAGAATTATTGCATCAATACATTTTCTAACCGTTGAATATCACGTGATCATAATAACGAATTGCTCGTCGAAATATATGACGACTGGAGTCTTTTACAGCCAGGATGTTCGTGATCTGCGTATTCGACTTCTTTTAGATCTTTGAGACTTGTTCGAATGAACAGAGTATTGGCTTTCGGACGCAGTTGCACGCACTTAAGACGTGATTACCTGTATTTTGCGTCAGAAAATCTGTAGCAGAGAACACACGCACGCACACACACATACACACATACGCCCTGTTGATGAAATATAGAAAAAATATCCACGCGTACTTCTACTGCTATTTCTGGAATTCCTATGGAGCTGTCCATTAATTATGTCAACAATTTTGGGACAATTTTTGACCCCTCCCTTTGTCAACAACTGTCAACTTTCAGTTACTCCCCCCCCATATAATTACGTTAAAAACTGTTGACCCCCACAAGATCAATGACAGGTCCCAATAACAAGGTTATTATTTTTGCGGTGATGACCATTTCCCCACGGTTTTGCTTATCGAGTGTCAAAATGTGGCGGTGATGACCTTTTTTGCCATGTTTTTTCCATTGTAATAAGCAGTATTCCATGAAATTTCCTATTTTTTGATTATTTGTAAAAAGTGAAATTGTTGATGTCAACTTCTCTTGACCCCCTCCCCCTGTCAACAACTGTCAAACTTTTTCAACCCCCCCTAAATTGTTGACGTAATTAATGGACAGCCCCAATGGGAATAATAGTTTTGGTTTATCAGTGGCACATTTTAGAAATTGCGATACATTTTTAAAATAGTATTAACCAGTAGTTTTTGTGACGGTACGAGCGGGTACGAGCGGGTACGAGCGGGTACGAGCGGGTACGAGCGGGTACGAGCGGGTACGAGCGGGTACGAGCGGGTACGAGCGGGTACGAGCGGGTACGGCGAACCGGAAACATTAAAACACTGCAATCTATATTCTTCGCGCCCCGTTACGCTCAAAACTTGGACATTTTACGGTTTTAACTGCATCTCTGGCTGTCTCCATTGCAATTTCATTTTAATGCAGTTTAGTTTTATATATGGACGAAAACAGACATTTTCCCAGGAATTTGCGTTCGGGGGAGGGTCCCATAATTACAGGGGGTGTCAATGTCCAGTATTTCATCTAGACTCATTGGACTCAGGGGAAA
This sequence comes from Metaphire vulgaris, assembly GCA_018105865.1. NCBI lineage: Eukaryota > Metazoa > Annelida > Clitellata > Crassiclitellata > Megascolecidae > Metaphire > Metaphire vulgaris. The sequence continues at coordinate 7,281,467 of CM030858.1, forward strand.
TATAATTGGGCGGGGGGTGGCGAGTTGGGGTTCGGTGCTTGGCATCCGGAAAAAAGGAAAATACAAGTCGACAAAGTAAAGTAGCAGACCGCTGAATGTTACCGTTACACCAAACATAGAATTGCTATGAAAAACATAGAATTGCTATGAAAATTCAAGCAGAGTTGCCATAGAATATAGATATGAATGAAAGACAGTGCACTGCGCGGATCAACGCAATTCTAAAACTTCAAAAGATAATCACGACAATGAGTGGTGAACAGGGATATTTTTACATCCCCTAACACCCCACCAACACCCTCCCCCCCCCCCAATTTGAAGTCGACACCCCCAAAATTTGGTAATGTGACAATGGTATGCATACAAAATGCATACTAATTAGCTCCGACACCCCCCCCCCCAATTTGAGGTCGACACCCCCCCCAAATTCACAATCCTAGAAATATCCCTGGTGGTGAATACCAAAACTACCCCAGTAGGATGACATTGACCATGACTACATGAGTCAATTTGAAAATTGATGACATTTTAGAATTTTTAAATGAATATTTCTAACATTAGTTTGTTTTGATGATAGCCAATACCACCCCTGGGAAGGGGTGCAGGAGCAGGGGTGTCTGTCACAAACCGGGGCTGTAACCTCCCTGCTGGGGAGTAGGAAAATCCCTGGACGAAACGTGGCCGTGTCGGTTTCTATTATAATTATTAGTAATCTTCATTCGTGACAAGCACAGCATCACATAGTACACAAACAAGAAATAACACAAATCAACTGAACAAAACTAAATGAAATAACATAATTAAAATAAACTAATAATAAACTAATAAACTATTGTGATCGCCATCTTCGACGTTTTTACTGTAAATAAACGTTTTCATAATATTGCAGAGCGGAAAATATTTTATTAAAAAACACAGTGATATCCAGTGGCGGTTCTACTATGTTGATGACTGGGGATGCATCTCCACACCGGGGTTCCGGGTGACCTTTTTTGCTTGTCAACCTATTTTCCGGTGAGTTTTAACAAAATTTAGTGAAAATACTGCGACTTACCTTCTCTTTTTTTGCTTGTCGGCCTTTTTTGCAAGGTTTATTAACCCCTTAACTGGGGACTCCGGATATATCCGTCCATTTTACATTGAGTTACAGTTAAATACCCAGTTTAGGGGTTAACATTTAGTGGGAAAACACTAACAATGACCTTTTTTGTTTCTTTTCTTTTGTTTTTTTCTTCTTCACTTTGCATTCCTCCCACCAACTTCCTAAAAAATTTCATCCCCCCACCAAGAATTCTTGGAACCGCCACTGGTGATATCTATGATAACTAGTCAAGGTCTTTGTACGTAGTCGATACTTAGAATACAGAATCATTAACTTGGCATCGTAGGGATCGTCTGAAACTACTCGGTTAGAAACTTATCGAAATTGGCGAGGTTAGCTATACAGCAGTGCCTCAAGGACCAAAATACGAAAGGACTTCACGTAAAACATGGACGATGGTCGCCAGTCTCTTGCCAATGCCCTGGGACTCGTATATAATATAAGGCAGACATGCCATTCCTGTATCAGTCTTTGGTCTCGATCGGTCTTTTGCGTGTCTCTGTCTCGCTCGACGGACAGTCTCTCTCTCTCGACTGGCGTTGATTACAATCACTGTCTGTTATTTCGAGTTGCGTTACTATGGGTTTCACCTGTGGGAGACCTTGAGCACAAACAGGACACAGCAGCAACAACAACAACAACTACTAGGCTACTACTACTACTACTACTACTACTACTACTACTACTACTACTACTACTACTACTGCTGCTGCTGCTGCTGCTACTACTACTACTACTACTCCTACTGCTACTACTACTACTACTACTACTACTACTACTACTACTACTACTACTACTGCTACTACTACTACCATGGGCACCCCCGGAAATTTTTCCGAGAGGGGTAAAAGACAATGGTCACGGTTACGCCGCATACATTTTTCCAGGAAGGGGCAAAACACATTTTAACACAATGCGTTGTCACGGTTAATATTTTCACAAGGGTTTCAACATTCAATGTGAAATATTGGTATTTGCATTTTCGAGGGGGTGGGGCAAGTGCCCACTCTTGCCTTAATGTGCGGGCGCCCATGACTACAACTACAACAATTGCAACACAACGACAACTGCGCGCGATGATGACGACGACACCCTTTGCTGCCAGATGTTGATTCGAATCGACGGTGCAAGAGAAGCGGCGATTCAAAGTTTCAACTTTGTTGGGGCAAGTAAGTAAAATCTCATGAATTTATATAGCGTTTTCAGGGTATAGTACTTTAGTGGCAGCTTATTCCCATGCGATTAGTCTCTCTTTAAATATCTATCGGTATATGGCAAATATAGAAGTGCGCTGTGCCATATAGACTGTGCCATATAGAATGTGCGCTATAGAAGTCGTCGAGAAAGATAAAGATAAAGATAAATATAAATTATGGAGACAAAATTTCACGAAATTGCACGGTCAGCAGGTCCGCCGAGAGGAGGATCAGGGGGCAAATGCAAAGTGGTCCGGCGATCCGTAGGGGCTCGGGTGGGTCAGGTTGAGGTTAGGGTTTGGGCTACGATTAGGGTTAGGGGGTTAGATTGGGAGGGGCCCGTCGAATGCATTGCTTGCTGACCCTAACAAGCTAAAAAAGGTCGTCACCAGAATTTAGACTTTCTATAGGGGCCCCGCAGGTACTCTGCACAGGGGCCCGGAATAATTTCTCTCGGGGGCCCTGACAGAGCTTTTTGTAATTCCCGGTTTGATTGGTTATAATTACTGGTTAAGTATTATACAATGTACATGCGGTTCACTTTAACGGTGTCCTATTCTCTCTTATTATGCTAACATTACACGTATACACAGGAATTTAATTCGGTTTATAATTATGTATGTGCTGATTGTGCTCGTGTGTGTGTGTGTTTGCGTGTGTGTGTGTGTTTGCGTGTGTGCGTGTGTGTGTGTGCTTCTGTGTCTATGTGCGTGTGTGGATAGCGATATAGGCAAACGAATCTGTGTAATTAGACGAACCGGAAATTAGTGTCACCGTGAAACGTGTTCGTTTCGACAGGTATACACAGGTATGCAAAGGGATAAATGGCTATTGGTTTAGCGCCTTCGTATAAACGGAATCTCATCCGCTCCATTCCCCGAATGACGAAGTTTGTAACGTTGTTTAAAAAACTAAATCAAATAAGCTTTAACGTAAAAACAAGGTCGACAATTAACTACTTCAGTTAATAAGGTGAACGACCGAATCAAGTATAACAGACGAAACAAGTTATGCTGAATGAATTAATGACCGACCGACAGAAAAAATATAATTAACCTACTAATCCATATTCACTTTTTCACATTTTTTCATTGTCTGAATCAGAAACCCAGTTTTATTGAAACATTTAAGCCGTGTGGCATTTTTGGAGAGAATAGAGGCATTTCCGGATGTAAATGCTTACTGGTTCCTCCACGAGTCCCATCCACGAATGAATGAATGAATAAACGAACGAATTAATTAATTAACTAATTAATTAATTAATTAATTAACTGTTTCAGTTGCTTGGTCAACATCAAATTTTTAGAGCTATTTTGGCGTACAGCGGTGGAATTTGGAGAGCGTACTTGAAGGCTGACTATGTTGTAATAGAACATCCAACGTGAGATGGGCGCATAGTTGCGCTGGCCTTTTCATTGCGTAGGTCGTCCACGTAACAAGACTTCGTAGAATTCAAAATCAGTCAGAGTTTATAGAATAATAAGTCTAAATATATTGTCGATCCTACGCAGCTGACACCATTAATCGACGACATTCGATGACGAGGAGCGCATTCGATCGATTTCCGATATCGGATCGAATTACTTTCGAACGAAACAATCAAGTCACGTCCGACCAACACGTCTAAACCATAAAGAAACACTTGATTCTAAGCATTCCTGCTCCAGAAATAGTTTGCTAACAGCTGTCATGCATATACCAATCGGTTTATAGCACTCAGCGTAGGTCCAATATGATGGGCTTTCGAATTGGTAAAGAGAAACAGAGGAAGCATACTGAATGACGTGCTTAAAACTCTCTTTCTCTGACCGTTAATTCTCTTCAGACCAGTGTGGAAATATGCATGCGCCTAAGTTTAATAGGGTGCACGGTGGAACAGCGGTAAGCGCACTGGTCTGCCAATCTTTGAGGTCCGTGGTTCAACTCCCGGTCGCGGCAGAAACTTTTCGGGTGTTTCGGGTGAGGGAAAGGCTGGCAATCCGCCCTCATTCAGCCGTTGCTATGTAAAACTGAAGGCCCTAACCCTTTGGTTCTCCGTACGGGCGATGAGGCTATGGAATGTACCTAAGTTAAATACAAAAGCAATGTGTTATATAATTGAGGACCCAGCAAAATGGTGCTGGAGAATCAGACTGGTGGGGGATGAGTTTTTAATTGTTTCATTATGCTAGATAAGTTAGTCAAATAAGTTAATTGCAGCAAAAACTCCACTCTTTTGCTACGTATAATAATAATAATAATAATAATAATAATAATAATAATAATAATAATAATAATAATAATAATAATAATAAGTAAGCCTGTGTGAAAACCACTGTTGTAACTCCCCACATTCAATAACCTAGTTTTCCGCGATAGCCTCTGAGCAACCAATTGGAAAGGGGTAAAGGCAATGACCAGGAAATCCTCCCCCCTCTTCTTCTTACCCTACACCGCTAAACCCACATCCGGCGCAGCACATTCACCGCCACCTCACCCCAACCCCCAACCCCACCCCAGCACTTCAACGGCCATCACCGTTCGACTCCCCCGCCCTCTCTTCGTGATCGGAATCCGTCCCCAGTCTGTCGAGACGAGGCGGAGGGGAGTCGATGGATGGGAGGAGCCAGGAATGGGGGACTTGCGCCTTTGACGACGGCGGCGGCGGCGGCGGCGGCGGCGGCGCATGCTAATCGAGTCGTACCAACCTGTACGGTGCCGACCCGCCGAGGGGAGAGAAAGAGGCTTCTGTATTCCGGTCGCGAGTTTTCGTACTCTCATCGTCCACAGACCGCTTTCCAGAGAGCACGAAGCCGCCGGCCATGCACCACGGGCGGCCAAGGTTTATAAATATACCTCGGGGACCGTCGACGCATCTGTTCCACTCTGTGCAAATAAGTCCGACTCGAATATTATCAGGCACGTTTGCGGACCGACATGAATATTCATGACGCGGCACGCAAACCGCACTCTTCAACTTAACTGCGCGGCCGAGGAGACGCATTAGCTGCCGCCGCCGCCGACGACGACGATGGTCGATCGCCCCGGCTCACGCGCGCTTTATTCCAAATCGGTATTCGCGGCAGGCGGAGTTTTTCCGTAAACAAAAGATTCTACCTGTGAAGTAGAAACCTACGTCTACGGAATTAATTACCGGCGCCGGTCGACGCGAAAGGATGAGAAGTTGTTGTGGTGGTGGTGTGGTGGAGGTGGTGGTGGTGGTGGGGGTGGTGGTGGGGGAGGGGGCGTCTGTTACGACAACCTCCGCCATTCGTGCTTCGTCTCGATTAGAATCGCGCGCCAAGCGCCTAACACCTGTGTTTGGTTTATATTCAGTGCGTGATCAGCCACGGAACAATAAATCACAGCAGAACTGAGACTTAGCGAGAATCAACTGCTACTCACTTCTGCTAGTAGTAGTAATAGTAGTAGTAGTAGTAATAGTAGTAGTAGTAGTAGTAGTAGTAGCAGTAGTAGTAGTAGTAGTAGTAGTAGTAGTAGTAGTAGTAGTAGTAATAATAATAATAATAATAATAATAATAATAATAATAATAATAATAATAATAGTAGAAGGCCTAGTAGTAGTAGTAGTTGTAGTAGTAGAAGTAGTAGCAGTACTTTGATTCTACAAAAAACAAGCATTATTCGCAGTGTACACATACTGTTTATTATATGGCATTGGAAATCAATGAGAATACTTATGGACCTACAAAGTAGTTGCTTTTGATGTTGACAGAATTTTGAAATAATTGAAGACTCTTCACAGTCTGACTTAATTTCAGCTTAAAGACAGGCTTCAGTCTGTCGAACGAAGGATGGACTCTATGGCTCTTAACTGCTCTATGGCTTAAACGTTGACTTTAGAACCATTTCGAAATTATAACGGTGCTTTCAACAGCGGTGTTCGATTTCAGCCTATGGCGTCAGTATGTTCCAATACTGGAATCACGCATGATCAACTTCAATTGGTTCTACCAGAGGCGTAGCGACGGGGATATATCGGTATATTCACCTCTACCCCACAAAAATCGGTATATATATAATACAGTAGGTCTATAAATAACTTATATATATAGCATATATAATATATATGTAAATAATATAACAATATATATTCCCAAAATTATACCCTCCAAATCAACTTCCTGGCTACGCCCCTGGGCTCTACGTAAATAATTTCGATGCATGACGAATGCGATTGTCGTCGTCGGAAGTTGTTTTACGTTGAGTGATCGCCGGACTTTCTACGTTGCGTGATCTCAACTCTATTACGAAACCTTAGAGAAATAGCGAAAACGGAAAATCTCAAGCGATAACACTATACGACGCCAGGCATTCACTACGGATAGATGGAGCGATAGATGCTGCCGTGTCACGTGATCGTTCCAATTAGACATGATCACGAAATAAGGCAACGTCAGCCATCTACCAAAGCAACGCGTTTCAATAGGACACCGGAAGGACTCACTCCGATGCAGAGGTGGATCCAAGACAGAGGCTCAGAGGCACGCAGCAGTAGTATAGTGGTGGTAGTAGTAGTAGTAGTAGTAGTAGTAGTAGTAGTAGTAGTAGTAGTAGTAGTAGTAGTAATAGTGGTAATAGTGGTAATAATAATAATAATAGTAGTAGTAGTAGTAATAGTGGTAATAATAATAATAATAATAGTAGTAGTAGTAGTAGTAGTGGTAGTGGTGGTGGTGGTGGTGGTAGCAGCAGTGGTGGTGGTGGTGGTGGTGGTGGTGGTGGTGGTGGTGGTGGTGGTGGTGCAGTGGTGGTGGTGGTGGTGGTGGTGGTGGTGGTGGTGGTGGTGGCAGTGGCAGTGGCAGTGGTGGGCCCAGCAGTGGTGGTGGGGTGGTGGTGGTGGTGGTGGTGGTGGTGGTGGTAATGTGTGTGTAATAATGGTGGTGGTGGTGGTGGTGGCAGTGGTGGTGGTGGCAGTGGTGGGCCTGCAGTGGTGGGAGTGGTGGTGGTGGTGGTGGTGGTGGTGCAGGTGCAGGTGGTGGTGGTGGTGGTAGTGGCAGTGGTGGTAGTAATAATAATAATAATAGTAGTAATAATAATAATAATAGTAGTAGTAGTAGTAGTAGTAGTAGTAGTAGTAGTAGTAGTAGTAGTAGTAGTAGTAGTAGTAGTAGTAGTAGTAGTAGTAGTGGTAGTGTTGGCAGTAGTAGTAGTCGTGGTGGTGATAGTAGTAGTAGTAGTTGTTGTTGTCATTGTTGTTGTTGTTTTTGTTGTTGCAATTTCCATTCGATGATTTTTGCAGAATGTATCGTTCCGTATGGAAGGGATGGGACAAGGGACAAGGCAGAATGTGGAATAGAACCAGTGCTGTTAAAGATACTTTTAAAATGTATCTTAGATACAGATACAGATACAGATACAGATACAGATACATGTGAGGAAATGTATCAAAGATACTGATACTTGATATAGAATATAAAAAGTATCAAGATACAAATACAAATAGAAAGCATCTTGATACAAGATACTTTTAAAGATACTTTATTTATACGTTAGCATTGATAAAAAAAATATCCAGGAAGAGTTTGTATCAAAATTAACCTAGTATGGAGAAAAATAGTCATAGATGCAATGCAAATTTACAACCAAGGAGTAAGTAAGTAAAGTAAAGTAAAATCTCGTGTATTTCTATAGCGCCTTGTGAAGCAGGCGAACAGTAGCTGCTTATTCTTAGGCGCTCAGCCTCTCTTGAAATAGCCAAAGGAAAGGTATGAGATCAGCCAGGCAATAGTCAACTTCCGAATGGCAGTGAGGCAGTGAGGAGGTTGTCATATTAATCAAATTATACATCTCTTAATCTGAACCTAAAATTAATTTAGTTTAAAGTATATTTGAAGAGTCCACACATCACCAATATACACTATAGTCAATCTCTTTTGAGATTTTAAAAGTATCTTGTATCAAATTTAAATATACTGATACAAATACTCTTTTTTGTATCAAAGATACTGATACTAGATACTTTTGAAAAATGTATCTTGATACAAGATACAAGACTCTTTTTGGTATCTAAGATACAGTACGTATCTGGATACATGTATCTTAGATACTTAACAACACTGAATGGAACCATGCATGACCGCCGATATTTTTTGAAAATCGTGGTGGAACACGAACTGTCCGTGAGGTCGAAAACTGTCCTGGCTTCCGAGACCGTAAAGCGGGTGTGAAAGACCGCGTCGAAAACAGCGCCGGGTAACGGCTCCGGTAAGGTTGGCGCGGTTCGAATCAATCGCACGGCGTGTGAGGTGCATGCTTGTGTAACGTGAGAATTCTGATCGGATATATTGACCGGGTCCTGAAGACGCCCTCTCTCCGTGCAAATGCCAAACGACCAACGAACGGCGAAGCTGCTCACTCGCTCGCTCTCAACTCGCACTTTTTCCTCTCCCGTTGTCTTGTCACGTGACGCCTGACAATGACGTCGGCGAAAGAGTGACGACATCAAAGGCGGAAAATTGCAAGGCGGAGGAGGAGGAGGAGGAGGAGGAGGAGGAGGGAGATGGACTAGAAATCGACCAAAGTTCTCCTTAAGTCCTTCAAGAATTTTCCTCTAACGTGAAAAAATTACGAGGCGGCATTGACTGTCAAGGTGGGAACTGCGCCTTTTTTGCAGTTACAGGGTCTGTTGGATCTCGCAATGTTTGGAGAATAACCGGACAACACATTTTCTCACGTCAGCGCCTTGCGACACAAAACAGAGAGAGAGAGAGAGAGAGAGAGAGAGAGAGAGACAGACAGACAGACAGACAGACAGACAGACAGACAGAGACAGAAGAGAGAGAGACAGAGACAGAGGAAGAGACAGACACAAACAGACACAGACAGACAGAGACAGAGACAGACAGAAATAGAGACAGAGAGAAAGAGCGAGAAAGAGAGACAGAGAGACAGAGACAGAGAAAGAGAGGCAGAAAGAGAGAAAGAAATAGACAAACAGACACAGACGTGTAGATAGCGTGCCATTTCTGACAGATGACGGCCAGTGATGGAGTTGTGAAATTTGAACTGGGGGGGGGGTGCTGATATTTTCATAAGACTGAAATTCAATGAATGACAGAAACTGCATGTACCCGATAGTCGATTTTTGGGATGGTTGCAAAGTTAGCTGGGGGGTTTCAACCCTCCTCCAACCCTCCCTCCCGGCAACTCCAACACTGATGACGGCACAAAATAATTCATCCACAGTGATATAATATAAACTTTAAAAAATTAGAAGCAAAAGCCACGAGCGTCCATAAAATCACGACCACTAATGCTACACATTATTTTGGATGCGATTTTACATTTATGAAGAATTCTTTCTCTGAAGTCGATTCTTACATTTTGCAGTGTCCCGTGGATGAGAAACAGGTCTGTTGCCGGTGAAGCAAAATACATCAGCGGATTAATTCACAGACATTTATTCGGAACATTACAACGACATAATCAAATCCACGACGAATACAATAGCTGTTGACAGTCGTCGTCGTCATCATCATCATCATCATCTTCATCATCATCATCATCATCATCATCATCATCATCATCATCATCATCATCATCACATAACTCAAACTCAGTTTAATCGGTCTTACTGCTCTGTCCTCTGATAATTACATCAAATTAATGAACAGTACTCGATGAATACACATATACACATATATTTTTATGTATCTTACGATGTACATGTATGTATTGCATTATTGTTCTATATGGACACACATTTCAGCTCGTTGAAACCTCGAATAGAGAGTCAGGTCAAATATACTCAATAGTATAGGAATACTTAACTCTTCACTCATTTCGTGAAATAGGCTAAGTCAAACACACAGCGCCACCTGGGAGCTACAAAAGGCGACACGGAGATCGAATTTCTAGAACCTTTAATATTAGAAAATTCAAGAGCTTCATATTGGACTGGCAGTGTTTATTCTAGCCACCTTGATATTGGGGGGGGGGGTTACATGTTTAGGGGATATGTTTTTTTCTGCCCATAAACCTTGACGAACAAAACAAAGGTCATCCTGTTGTTATGTGCTCTCTCGGGTGTGGTGACAAGCAAAAATAGGTCATCATATCCTTCCTTATCTTTCCTTTTATCCTTCTTCCAAATATAAAAGCCCCTTTTCGTCACGCTTTTGGGAGGGGGAAATTTCCATCCCCCAATGCAACATATAGAAATTTTGGCGGAAGGGGGAATTTTCAAACTTTGGGGGAAATCCCCCCAAAACAGGCCTAGAATAAACACTGTTGGACAGGGAATAGTATTCATTGACCGACAAAAGGATTCGGAAAATAAATTTCCGTTGGAATTTTTTGCTTAAATGTCTAATTGTCAGAGGTAAAACAAGATAAGAAGATAAAGGTTTCAATGCAACTGGTTATTGGTTAGTCTATATACACCGACTGCCTTAAGCCTCGATTTGAAATCATTCATTTAGGAGAATGATCTCAGTCAATAAATCAGAGTTCTTGCAGAGATGAAAATTAGCCATTTTTACTTTTGAATTTCTTGCACGGTGTGGCCCCACATATGGTGTGTGCGTGCGTGCGTGTGTGCGCGTGTGCGTACGATAGTACACTGAACTTAGTTTACTGTATAAGTGTATATATCGGGCGAAGAAGTAAGGAAGTTTCAAAAGAGGAATATCAGTTCTCCAATTAACTTTAATTTTTATGTTTATATTCTCCCCTTTGATTGTGGAAACTCCGAGCTTCCACCACCGAAGATCTTGGATGATGATCGGTCGCCGGATCCTATCCGATCCTTTCCTTTTTGATCTTCAGATCCTTGCAGTCGTCTCCTAAGATCGTCGAGATCTCGTTATGCATGAACGCCCACGGAACGACCGATCCCGCCAGGGGACACCGCTTCCCGCTCGGACAGTGCACCTCGGTCCCGGCGCTCTGTCTCCGGATGCTGTCGCGCGAACACGGAAAGCAGAACTTGTGGTCGGAGACGGAGGGACACTGGACGAAGTGCGTGTCCTCGAGCCGCTCGTTGCACAGCGTGCACTTGAGGGACTCGGCCGCCGGCGACGGTGGTACGCAGTCCAGCAGCGTCGAGCTTCGGGCGGCGGCGGCGGTCGGCGGAGACGGGAAGTGGCGAGGACTGATCCGGCTTCGACCGCCGTTGCTCTTCGCCGGATGGTCCGTACGGTCGACCGGTCCCGGAGGAGAGGCGATCAGAGGGAGAGGTTCGCCGCCGTTGAGGGGACCGGAAGAAGACGGCGACCCTCCCGCTCCGCAGGTATCGCTCTCGGCGGCGGAGGCGGCGGCGGTCGGAGCGGTCGGAGACGAGTCGCGGTTGCTGAGAGGGGACGAAGAATTCGACCGAGGCCGAGAAAACCTGTCGGCGGCGGCGGCGGCGGCGGTGCCAGCAGGACCGTTCCTGTGCTTGGTCGTCATATGGTGATGTCGCTTCGCTGGATGCTGCTGCTGGTCGCTCTCGTACCCTCCTCCTCCTCCTCCGCTGCGTTTTGATGCTCCTCCTCCTCCTTCTCCCGGATCCGCAGACTCGCCGGACATCTTGCGCTTCGTGTGCAGCGAGCTCGCCAGGTGGCGGTACGGGGCCGGAACCGGAACCGGATTCCGGAACGGAAGCAGGAACCTGGCAGCGGCGCTGCTGCACGGCATCACGGCCGAGACGCCCCCGCCGCCGCCGCCGCCGCCGGCGTCCTCGATCGGCGACGGTAGCAGCTCGCGACTGACCGACTCCTTGAAGAAACGAACCGGTTCCGGAAGCAGGTCCCCGAGAAGCCTCCAGTCGTCCGTACCGGACTTCATGAGGTACTCGAGATACTTGAAACCGGACGACAGGCCTCCCTTCCCGACGTCCTTTGCGCACTCGCCGTACATCTGTCGCGCCACTCCGGATGCGCTGTTGTAGACGTTGCCCGATCCCACCGGATACTCGACGTAGATCTTCAGCTCGCGATCAGCCGCCGGAGACTTGGCGCTGGCGTCGAAAGCGAGGACTCTTCCGGTCAGGCCGTGATCCTTCTTGAACCGGATGTCGAACGGCGTGCACGACCCGAGTACCGCCAGGGTCGCTCCGACGAGGCCCGACCTTTGACCTCCCGACGAGGTGACGTTCACGACGTCGATGTCCTTCCGGCGCTCGTCTCCGCTTCCGGATTGATTCGATTCGTCGTCGGCGACGCCGCCGCCGCCATCCAGCAGACGACTTCCGTTTCGACTTCCGGTCGACGGCGGCGCCGGCGGAAGTGGCGACGGAGCGGCGGCGGTCGATCCGAGGGGAGGTCCGGGCCTCGTCAGCGAATGCAGCTGCGGCGGAGGGAGGGACATGAACGGCGGCGGCGGCGGCGGAGGTCCGAGTCCGATCCTCAGCGGAATTCCCAGACTCAGCATGTGAAGGTCGGAGTCGTCGTGGACGCGGTTCCCGGAGGCGGCAGCTGCCAAAGCCAACCTGCTCTGTAGTCCGGGAAAGTCCAGTGCCGAGCAACGCGGAGGCGGCAACACCGGCTGAGAATGAGGAGGAGGAGGAGGCGGTGGAGGAGCAGGAGGAGGAGGAGGGCGACTGTCGTGAATTCGTTGCATTCTGACGTCATTGACCGCAGGTGGCGGCAGTTCGTTCGGGTTCCTCGGTTGTCCGCCGGACTGCAGGCCGGACAGCTTCGGCGGGCACTGGGACGGCAGCGTCGGTCCACCGCGGAGCGGTTCCGGGAAACCGTGCGCCCTCTTCAGCTGGCGCGCCGATTCGATGACCAGGTCGACCCGGTCGGGACCTTCGTAGTTGACGCAGCCGCGGCAGACGGGCTCGGCGAAGTCGTGCAGCATTGCCCACGGCGTGCGCGGCAGATCGCACAGGTAGCAGTGCTGACGGTGGTTGCGTTGCGGCGTCATCATCATCGGCTGCAGCGACATCACAACGACAAGACGGGAAAATGAATCCGGCGCGGGAAGAAATAGTTCTTCAAAAACAAACAATATTGCATCGTTTCAAACCTGTGGAAAGTTCCTTCGAAGATAGAAAGTGACAGGAAATATTCGCGAGCTTCGTAACCTTGACTCTAAAATCCTTATATGTTTCGTCATAGATCGCTAAACGTCCAACTAATTTGACGTCACGTTGACTCAATGCATGACTCATCGTGCACGGAGTTTCTTTCAGGTAGGCAATCTCCAGCAGTCAACTAATCCGTCTATACTGCTTCCTGACACGGCGATGACACCAACTTCCGTTCGGCGACGATTTAAGGAGTCTTGGGGACTTCGGCTTAATCAGACTACGCTGCTAGAAATAATAACGAAACATCGATGCCTATATCACCATCCAAAGATGACTTTTTCTGGAAACCCTGTCGCCGTCGCCGTTGGCAGTAGCTGCGCCGCCAGCGCCGCCGACAGTAGTTCCGATCATGCTGTCGGTGTCTAGATCGGCAGCTGACACCGACGAATGCAGCTGCCACCTCTGACGATGCGTCCGCTCTCAAATCTACGACCGACTGATTACACGCAACCATTCACCGACGGTCTCTCTCTCTCTCTCTCTCTCTCTCTCTCTCTCTCTCTCTCTCTCTCTCTCTCTCTC
>CM030858.1:7297800-7337800 GCA_018105865.1 Metaphire vulgaris
GTCATGATACGTTATCGCTGCTTTGGCCTGGCATACGCAGGATCAAAGCAGTATTCTTCACACTTCATCATCATCACCATCATCGCCATCATCGTCATCATCATCATCATCATCATCATCATCATCATCATAATCATCATAATTGTTATCTGCCAACTAACTCATTAGTGGCAAACTGGCAATAGCTAGCTAGCCAGAAATAATTTCCATGCCTTTTTGTCCGATGTTAGATTTCTTTCTTCTGCAATAATCGTCAGTGAGGTTTCTTTCATATCTTCTTTGATATTTTGTCTCGCCATTTTCCTGGACCTGCCTCAGTGCCTCTTCCTTTTTCCTACCTTCCTTGTATGTGCAGAGTGCTTTTTTGGAAAGTCTCGAGTCTTCCATCCTGGTTTTTCACACTTAATTAAAGGCAGGCATTTCTATGTTAATGTATGGTTTTGCTCTGATCTGAAACGCTAGTGTCGTACATCTTGCTGATGTGAAGTAATTCTTTGCGTCTAAAAAAATCACACCACACTTGGCTCAATATCTTGTGGACGAAGACAAGTTTTTAGACGGAGTTCTTTTGTGCCTCGATGGCTCAATTGGTAGAGCGTCAGTCCTGCCCGCCGTCAAACCGAGGTTCGATTCCCAGGCACTCACATGTTCACCGGACCAGAGTGGAAAGTCATGTGGGTCTACGTAGCAAAATGGACAAAGACTTTTTTATTAATTTTTAAAATCAAGGCGCTGTATAAATGTAAGATTTTGAATACCCGAATCCACTGGTATGAATTATAGAGCTCCCATAGTTAAGTTACCAGCCAAACTGTCATTCGTTGTCACAATATTAGCTAACAACTCTTTGCGCTTTTAACTAGAGCGACCCTTTAAGAAATATTCTTTTTTTCTAGAATTCAAGTTCAGATAACTTAATACTGTATCTACTGATTTTTGAAGGTCCTGCATTTTCCATCGAAATCCAATGCATTCAAGGCATTTCATTATGGCTTTAGAAAAGATTACTATGGACCAGCGATTCTCGAACTTTTTGGGATTTCTTGCGTGGTGGTCCCTTAGAAATTTTACTGATGACTCGCGGAGACCTTATAAAATGTGGATCTGAAATTAACTAAGATTAACACATAGGCTACATGTTTTGTCAAGTAGCCTCAAGTTATTTAATCAGAAAATTGCAAATCTTAGTCATGAAATTTTAACTTCAAATGGAATCAGCATTCTCAGAGCCATTAGTTGTGCTTTGTGTTCTGAGGTGTTGGTGAGACATCTTGAGAAAGTAATCCCTTTACGGTCCCCCTGAAACCGTTTGGCGGTCCCCTATAGGACCGCGGATCCCAGTTTGAGAACCATTGCTATGGACGATCTTGAAATTAACGTCAAACTGGATGCCTCCTGCTTGACCGACTCACTGACTGAGCTGTCTCGTCGACTGACTCATTCACTGATCGTGGTCTGCATCGAGAAACGACGATAAATGCGCGCAAGGGGCGCTCGTTTGACTGAATTCCGTCAATAAGTAAGTAGAGCGAAATCGAACTGGGCACGCAGTGCTTGACACAGCAGCACACCGTTGTCGTATAACCGAATTATGAGCGACGCGTGCCTATTCGCTAATGAACCCGTCAGCAGCCCGCAGCCGAGACCCGGAAAACTTCTTCTTCTTGTTCTTGTTCTGGCGTCGGCGCATGCGCACTGGGCGATCGGCGCATGACGTCGTGAAAGCGCCGCCTGGCGTCGGTTTCGTGCCGAGAGACCGGCGGCAGACGACGGAGCGGTGCGTGCCGGAGACAATCGCGGCGGCCGGGGGGCGGGGGCTATATACAATGCGGCGGCGGCGGCGGCGGCGGCGGCGGCGGCGGCGGCGCGCGGACGAATACAATGGCGCGGATGTGTACATCACAAATAAGACGTGACGCGAATGCGCCGCGGTTCGTATGTGCACGTCAATTTCGCAGAGAAACTCCGGGCTGCCGTGTCACGGACGAATTTCCATGCATCCCCGTTTCCACGTCATCTTCTCCTTCTTCCACCCAACCCTCCTCCCCCCCCCCCCGCCGCGCATCCTCACCCCTGTTCGTGGCATCCTCGTCATTCCTTTCCCAGCCGGTCTATGAACCTGCATACTGTTTGTTTCCACTGCAGCAGCAGCAGCAGCAGCAACGCTTCGGATCGATAGAAGTTTTCGCGCGGATGAACTGCGTTGTCCAGGAGGAAGACTGCTCCAGAGATGTCCATGTGTTGGGTTGACCTATGGGTTGGGTTGGGTTGGGTTGGGTTAGACTTTTCCATATTAGTGGTGGGTTTGGTTGGGTCAGAAAATAAGTCATGGTTCAAGAAACTGTAATGTACTACAGTGGGTTGGGTTGAGTTGGGTCAAGTAAACCTATTATCGGCATGGGTTGGGTTCGGATGGAGATTTGATGGGTTGTTGGGTTGGATTGGGTTCTAAAAATGGATCCATGGACATCTCTGGGCCTCTCCATGTTCTTCCATCTGGATTTCTACAGGGAAATGGAAAACTGGATGACGTTCGTCGATCCGGTGCATGTCCTCCTTAACCGGAGCCAGGCACCAGTGTCGCATACAGGCAGAGCAGAGGGAAATTCTCCCCTCCCTAATCTTAGACCCCCCCTCTCCCCCCGCCAATTCAATAATTTAGCAGTTCGGCCAATTTCTCACAAAGTCTTCCCAGAACTGCCGTAAATCCCATCCCCAGTGGCAGAGGAGACTGTATGCAACGCTGGGGCCCTGGCACTTAATGACTGCTCCATCAAGGACATGATGCTTCTCACTCCTGTTCTCACTTATCGGCTGATTCTCATTCAGTGATTCTTATCGGCTGGGAACGACGACGAAGTCTGTGCTCCGAGTTACTCGTCACTTTGCCTCGATCATCCTCTTTTTCATCATCATCATCATCTTCATCATCATCATCATCGTCATCATCATTGTTCTAAATGCTCATTTGACTGATCTTTTAGATCGATGAGCAACTGCGGACAGGATTCTGTCGAAAGATTTCAACTTCAAGCCATCATCGACTGCTTGCTGTCCAGCACTTTATTGTAGTGGCGCTATAGAAGTTATCGATTTGATTCGATTTTGCCGTGACTGACGCCGTAAAACAATTCAAATCGGTTACCATGGCAACAGGACTACACAAATTACTAACACATAGACTGCTAGTTGATTCGCTGGATAACCTTGTCAAACGTTTTGCGCGCAAATGACTTTTTAATATTCAGTTTTAAGGACTCCGTGTTTACAGTCCGCTGCATGCACCGACAGATGTAAAGCAGCAAGAATCAGGAATTAGGAAATATCAGAAGCAGCTCGCCCATTGGCTACGCACATGGCTGGATTGTATGCTGCAGTCTCCGTTTTTTAACCAAAAAAATCACCTAAACTATTTTCTCTAACTGTCCAAATTTTGATATAAGGTAAATAAGCTAGGCCTAATAATGTTAGGAACTCTCTAGTATAGTTATATATATATATATATATATATATATATATATATATATATATATATATATATAGCAGTGCATCATGTAGAGGCAAGTCTTTTAATTATCAATTTATTCTCGAAATACAAGACAATTATGGAAGCTTGTCGTGTCAAAATGTGTTATTGGCTTTTGATTCACAGTTGTCGATTGAGCGATGAAATTGTAGCAGGATATAGGCGCACTCGAGGTCTGCCTAAACCACGCAACGACATTCACCCGTCGATGATAACGACGACGACGATGATGAAGAAGACAACCAGAATCGTGATTACGATAATGATGATGATGAATCGATGATGATGATGATGACGACGACGACGACGATGATGATGATGATGATGATGACGATGATGATGATGATGATGGTGATGATGATGATGATGGTGATGATGATGATGATGATGATGATGGTGATGATGATGATGATGATGATGATGGTGATGGTGATGATGATGATGATGATGATGATGATGATGGTGGTGATGATGAAGGTGATAAGTAAAATCCAGTTGGGAGTAGTGGAGATGAAGCAGTCGGTCATGATCACCACACTCGACCATTATTCTTGACAGAGAGGCAGGTGCGAGCTTGCGGTGCAGTGCGTTCATAAGGCGAGACAAGATTACAGTGTTGTCCAAAAGTCTGGAATCACACAGCAGATTTGCAGCTTTTCATCTTTCGCGGCTATTTTCGGAATGTTGCAGTACTTTAGAGATAATATACTCCACTGTATATTATGTCAGAAACAATACATCTCGCTTATATTAAAAAATGCCAAAAATATGGAAATGTCGAAGAGACGTCAGACTACCAAGCGTGGACTCGTTGAGTGACTCATCGCTGCTCTAAAGTAACATCATCAGCCACGGCCATCCGGTCAAGTTGGTCCACTCAATATAAAAAAACGCTGCAAGAAGGTGGTCAAGTATAATGGCTGACCAGCTAAATACTGAGCCATAAAAACTGGCACACAAAATTGGCCTTTATCAAGGTCACGGATAGTATATTACAGGAATCTGTATCTGTGCCGGTAAAATTTAATTTCAAAAATGATGTTTGCACCTGCAAAGCATAAACCACTAACCGATACCACTCCATTATACCTTTTCACGCAAGGCTTTAATCGCCACCTGATACACAATTTCTTTAACATAATATTATGGAATGTATCTTTCAATATGCGTCCCCAATCTATAATCAAGCATTTATTTTCAGTACAATACAATATAGTGCAATACAAGATTGCTTTATTAAATTAATCTTGGCAAAACGCAAGGTCAAAACATAATAATAATACATAATACATACCTTGCGTATCAAATACAAATAAAAAGTTATTGGAAATTAAAACTATTTTTACATTTACGTCCTGAATATATTAATACTATTTGATGCTGTGCTTGCCACTAAAGTTTTCAACAGTCAAATTATGAATCCGGTGAGGAAGTTGTCATATTTGCCTTTTCATCATTTATCTCATTATGGATCAGTGATTCTAAAAAGTATTTTAAAAATTGATTCCAGACTTTCGCACAGCACTGTAGCTCTTGACGATAGTGATTCGCCGTTGGACTAGCACGCGATGCTTTCCATTAGGGTCATTATTAGAACCGACCTTTACGTGTCGTATGAAAACACTGCCGGTCACGCTATTCAACAGTATCTTATCTTCTAATTAGCTCACTCTAGCGATCGTTCTGATATCGTAATCAGCCAACGGTACAGGTCTCTGCTTGCTACCGGAGAATTAAGACACCATTAGTGTCAAGGTGGTTTTTTAAAGGAAAAATTACTAGGGGCGCCGATGAAAAACTTTTAAAATTCCGGATGAAAACTAATTTTGGCACTTTCCGATTTTAGTTTATTCTGCCCGGCTACCCACAATACAGCCATAATGGTAGTAGAATAAAATTTCTAATATCGGATGAAAAGTGCCGACAGTCAGGTGTGATGGCGATGCGCCACAGTTTCCAGTGTTTCTCTGAAAAGACTGCCTACGCCCAATGGAGGGACACTCGGAATAACCTCTATAGGGGCCATTGTATGAAAGGCGGACCGCCATAATTACTGTGGGGAGCCAGGAAAACAACTGGGGGCCGCGGCCCCCGTAGTTTACATGTTAAAAACGCCGTGATTGGTGCTGGCACTTCCTAAGCGCCTTTTGGTCTAAATGGAGTCTGGTCATCAATCTAAGGCGGCCCGCGGGCCACATTCGGCCCCTCGAGAAGTGAGTTTATCCGGTCTCTCATCGTGGGCGTCAGCAGAAAATTTTCCAGGGGTGCGCCATTTTTATTTCCCTGAAAGCAAAGCCAACAAATTGATTCTAAATTTAACTTGTAAGAAAGACACGGAGACTAAATGTGACGCTTTAATTGAGTCAATATCATGTTAACCATGTTGAGCTTGTTCACGAAATAAAAACGCTAATCATCTATTCTAGGTTCCTGTATTATATTTTTTATTAAGAATAAATAGTAATTTCTTATTTTTAATAAATTAATAATTTCCAGTTATTATAAAACTTTGCACCCCCTCCTGTCACCTAAATTTGCTTGATAAAACCGGTGCTATGCCGATATCCTGTTGGTAACGTAGTCTTTTTTGATTATAATCATTTGGTAAATAGTACCTACATATGTTGGTTCATATATAAATACATAAATAAATACATGTGGCGACCCTTGTTTCAACTCAACGTGTTCAGAAATCGAAAGCCATTGGAAAGACTAACGTTGAAAGACTTTTAAAACCTACGGTAAACAAAATCATATTTTCAACAGAAGTTGAAAACGCCGATAACAATTCAACTGCCTGCCGTTTCTAATTTCGTCAAAACAGCTTTTAAATGTCGTCAAATTAAGTGGCGGTTCCACGTGGGGGATGACTGGGGATGCATCCCCCATCGGACTTTTTTCTTGCTTATGAAATCTATTTTTGTCTATTTTGGGTAAAAGTCTAGTAAAACTACGGGGGAAAAACTAAAAAAGCTGCGGATGACCTTTTTCTGCTTGTCAACCTATTTTTCGGGGAAAGCGTAATAAAATTAGGGGAAACTCCCTTTTGTCAGCCTATTTCGGCAAAGTTTATTGATTTTTTCCTTCTCTATTCATCTCCCACCAACTTTTTATGAATTCATTTCATCCCCCCCCACCAAGAAATCCTGGAACCGCCACTGGTCAAATTTACACTATTTTTTAAAAATTAGTACCTAAAGGCGTGTCAACGTCTCCTGTTACTCGCTTACGGGCGCGCGTACTGAGTCACGCATGGTGAAAGGCTGAAAGCGGAAATAAGGGATCTTGACTGGTGGAAGAAAGAGCGAAGAATTTCGAAAGCAGACGACAGTCGGTTGCCCAGGCATCAATTAAGATGGCCGTATAGGCTCCGCGATTGACAGATACGCTGACAGCCAAATGCTCTCGTAGAGAAAGAGACAGACAGACAGACAGACAGACAGAGAAACAGAGACAGACAGACATGCAGACAGACAGAGAGACAGAGACAGGTACCGCAGAAAAAAGCCTACTCAGAATAATTCTGGTCTTATTGAACACAGACTGCGTGACGCTAAATAACAGTGTGTCTCGGAGACGGTATGGATGGATGGATGAATGAATGAATGAATGAATGAATAATACCTCCCTCCCTCCCTCCCTCTCTCTCTCTCCCTCTTTCTCTCTCGTTGCCCCGACAACCGTTCCCGATGGTAATCATGGTGCCGGTGGAAGACTGAATCTAACAGCTGGACGTCGACGTGAGAGCGTCGTTGTCCGCCGCCGTGTACGTTGCCATGGCAACCCGAATGGCAATCCGTTTATTGCGGAGACGAAAGAGAGGCGACGCAGGCCTCCCCTCCTCCTCCTCCTCCTCCTCTTTCTCCTACTCCTCCTTCTCCTTTTTCTTCTCTTCCACTCTGGCGTCACGTGGCGATCTGTTTTATTTTTTAAAACTGAGAATTTTTCGCACTCGGCATAGCCTTTTATACGAAGCCTCTCTCCTCCTCTCTCTCTGTCTCTCTCTGTCTGTCTGTCTGTCTGTCTATGTCTCTCTCTTTCTCTTTCCAGGGCCGGATTAAGGTCCGAGTGGGCCTGGAGGTGAGAAAAAAGGCCGTCGCCTATACTGAAAATCTGACAAGCAAACAAAGGTTATCTCCCTTCCAAATCGTGCTGACAATCAAAAAAATGTTATCTCGAAAATCAGTGGGCCTATTTTTATGATGGACCGGGGCCTACAGCCCCCTCAGCCCTCGCCTTAATATGGCCCTATCTCTCTCTCTCTCTCTCTCTCTCTCTCTCTCTCTCTCTCTCTCTCTCTCTCTCTATATATATATATATATATATATATCTGTCTGTCTGTCTGTCTGTCTGTCTCTGTCTCTGTCTGTCTTTCTCTCTCTCTCTCTCTCTCTCTCTCTCTCTCTCACGTTACGTATCTTTGTCCTCTACTCCATGCCATTGATTAATAATTATCCGATTTGTCTGAGTGAATGTAATACTAAAACACAAAACGGAAGCTATCTGTTCTCTCTCATTCCAGTCTTAAACAGCTTCTTGTATTGTAAGCATAATATTTAGCAGACAGAGTCAATAGCTAGAGTATTTGGCGCCTGGGGCAAGGTATAAATTTCCCTCAACATTTTAAAGAAACTGAAAAATCGTTTATGACCTTTTTTGTTTATCAGGCTTTTCATGACGTTGAAACTTTGGAGGGGCAAAGTAGTGCATAAAGAGGGTGGATGCCATTTTTGCTTGTCATTCTGGCAATACCTTAAACGGGCGTTTAACTTGTTACAACCATGGTTTCTGGCGCCCCCCCCCCCCCCAAGACGGTTCTCGGGGCAGGGGCGTGGCGACAAGGGTTATATCGGTTTATATACCCCAAAAATCAGTCTACCTTAAAATTGTTCAGGTGTTTTTCAGATTTTGAAAGTTTGTAAAAAGTTTTTTAAAGATTTATACCCCCTCCCCCAAATCACATTATACCCCCCAAAAGCACTCTCTGCACGCCACTGGGCAGGCCTATTAGACACTAGAGCCGTAGAGCGGACTTAACAAAGAAGAAATGTTTCTTTTCTAGGCCATCTTCTTATAGGTCTTCAAGCCATATGAGTTCAAGGCTCAAGCACGATAGGGGGCCTATCTTGCACTGACAATAATGCATTCATTTTCGCGGTTTTGTCCCCTGAATATAATAGCGAAAACTAAAGCCAGCTGATCGGATGGCATTAGACCTGCGCACTATCGTTTTCTTATAGGCCTCCAGGCCCTTCAGCGACAAGATAGTCCATTCTCGACATATGAAATAATGAATAATAATTATGCATCAATTTTTGCAGATGTGTCGTATAGATATAATTAATCGGCTAATAATTTTTAAAAAGCCGGTTAGTGCAAATTATTCAGTATTTCCACAAACAGTTCGAGCGAACCGGATAAAACCTGATCTATCACACCCCTGCTCATTCGTCATCGTAAGCGTAGAATGACGTCAGAGCGTTCTACGTCATCTATGGAGCGCCAACCATCTACAACGCCAACTTACTACTGTAAAATTGCAGTCTGTTGGTTTAGACTCGTCGCATTTGTACGCCAGTGCCCATTGATGATTCGACAGAGGACAGGTTGGTCAGGTCAGGTCAGGGGCGCCCACATATGGGGGGGGGGGGGGAAAGGAAGCAAATACTTCCTAAACAAGCTAGCGGGAGGAAATCCCTCTGAGTTTTGGTATCACGTTAGAGTAGCATAGGGAAGGGGAAGCTGCTTCCAGTAGCCAGGGGGATGGGCTACCCTGGGTCAGGTCAGACCAGCACAGCACTAGTTCTAGCATTTCGACTCGTTTTTAAAAGTCAAATATCAATCGCATGTAACAATAATCAGCTCGCCAGAGGACGCAACTTTGCGATGCGTCGCCCTCTACCGAATGACAAACAAACTTATAGAAACGAATGATTCTAGCGCTAGACAAAATTGGCAGTTAATGTTCGAATGTACCACGAAATACCGCTGACTCGAATTCGTAAAAAAATCGTGGAAAATAGTTAAAGCATTTTAAATGTCAAATTTCCTCAACATTCACGGCCAGCGAAATAATTTCCAATAATAGCCCTATATAGGCTAATGGGTAGTAATAGCCCCGTTTTTTTCATTGTCGAACAGTTTCAAGGTCAGTGCTGCCAACAATCGATTGAATCTTATTGATCCAATTAAGAAATTGTGTTTGATCTTCCTCTTTTGTCTTCCCTTTTCTCCTCTTCGGCTTCCTTTACTTCTCCACCTCTACCTGCTTCCTCACTAAGCCCCTCTTGCGTTCTGTTATTAACTTATTATCTAGATATTCTAGTGAAAGTTTTCAAGCCAAATGGTCATAAGTATTGTTTCTAAAAATGGTGTTAACGTGTAATAATAATAATAATAATAATAATAATAATAATAATAATAATAATAATCATCATCATCATCATTTCCTCTTTCCTTCATTATTTGAAGATGAGGTGACGTCATGAATCAGGCATTTCCAGGTAGTTCTTTCTTTAGATGCTTTTATTGCTGTTGTTATAGCCATTCCAGTCCATTCTTCTATGTCGTCCACCCATCTTCTGTTCGGCCGACCTCTTTTTCTTTTTCCTGGCATGATACCTTGTTGTATTGTTTGCTGTAGGCTATCTTTGTTGTTTCTTTGTATATGACCAAAATAACTCAATTTTCGTCTTTGGCAGATGTTAAAGAATTTTCGTTTGGTATTTGCTTTTTTCATGACTTCTTCATTTGTTTGTTTTTCTGTCCATGATATTCTTTGCATTGTTCTGAGAGAAAACATTTCGAAGGCATCTAGTCTTTGTCTTATTTTCTTTTTGATGGTCCAGCTTTCACATCCATAAGTTGCTACACTCCATGCCATACATTCCATTAATCTTCCTTTGTTTTTCATGCTGATTTTGTTGCTTTTCCAGACAGTTTTTAATCTCCTCATTACTTCTCTGCCTTTTCCTAATCGTGAGTTTATTTCTTCTTCAAGATTTCCATTACTGCTGATTATTGCTCCTAGATATGTGAATTTGTCCACCTGTTCAAGATTCTTTTCATTAACAGTAATCTTAATTTTCTTTCCATTTGTTGTCATTACTTTTGTTTTAGTTTCATTAAGGTGTAGGCCATATTTTTTTGCTTTCCAAACTTATTCTGCCAACCAGTTGCTGTAATTCTTCTTCTGATGTTGCTATTAGGATTATATCATCAGCATATCTCAAATTGTTGAATGTTTTTCCTCCTAATTTGACCCCTCCTTTAAATCCATTTAATGCATTTCTCATTATCATTTCTGATATGATGTTAAATAGGAATGGTGATAATATGCAACCTTGCCTAACACCTTTTCTAATTCTAAACCAGTCTGTTATTATGTCATTGATTTTTATTGCTCCTTTTGATTTTTATACAAATTCATTAGAAGATGTACTAGATGTGCTGGAAATCCCATATCTAGCATGACATACCAGAGCTTTTCATGAGAGATAGAATCAAAGGCTTTTGTATAATCTATAAAGCACATGTACAATGGTTGTTGATATTCTTTTGCTTTTTCCATAATAATTCTGAGATTGGTTATTTGATCTCTAGTTCCTCTCCCTTTCTAAAACCAGCTTGTTCTTCTGCCACTTCGTCCTCCATCTTTTTGTCAATTCTATTCAGTATTACTCGAAGCATGACTTTGCTTGTATGTGCTATCAATGCAATGGTTCTATAATTTGTGCATTCTTTCCTATCACCTTTTTTGGTATTGGAATGAATATTGATTTTAGCCAGTCATTAGGCCATTCTCCAGTCTGCCATATTTTACAACATAATTTATGAATTATGTTAACTGCTTCATCCTGTCCTAGTTTTAATAATTCTATAGGGACATCATCAATCCCTGCTGCTTTTTTTGTTTGCTGTTTTCCTCATAGCTTCTTCTACCTCAGATCTCAAGGGGGAGGGTTCAAAGTCTTGCCTATTGTTATTTGGATGTGTGTTTATTTCTTCCATGCTTTTATATTCCATTTCTCCATCAAACAATTCATTTCCATATTCCTTCCATCTGTCTGCTATCATCTTTTTATCAGATAACATTAAACCATTTTTGCTCTAATACATTGCATTTTTGGAGCAAATTTCTTAGTCAGATCCTTTAATTTTTCATATGTTCCTCTGCTATTTCCTCTTTTTGCTTGTTCTTCCAGTTCTGTGCAGATGCTATTGATTTGTTGGTTTTTGTCTTTTCTTAAGTTCTTTTGTACCTCTTGTTTTATCTTTTTGTATTGTTGTTGTTCTACCGGTGTGGTTGCATTTTTCAATCGCCTTTTTTCTGCAACTAGCCTCCAGGTATCTGATGTTATCCATTCTTTGTTCTTACTTTTTGTTTCTTCTGTAGATTTTGTGCTGCCGTCTCCTTTATTATGTTTTTATGTCTTCCCATAATTCATCAGGTGTTTTTTCTTCTTGTACATTTTGTAATATTTCAAACCTATTCTGCACTTCCATTGAATATTCATCGGTGTCTTTATCCAAGTTATACTTGATAGGTTGCTGTGGTTTCTTTAATTTTTTTAGTCGTATCTTGATAACTGCCACTAGTAGTTGGTGGTCACTATTAATATCTGCCCCAGGTAAGTTTTACAGTTCATCACAATTCTTCTCCATCTATCATTTGTTAAAATGTAATCTATTTGATTTTTGTTTGACCATTTGGTGAGGTCCAAGTGTATATTCTTCTTGGGTGCTGTTGGAAGAATGTGTTTTGGATGACCATTCCATTCTCTTCACAAAAGTCTGCCAGTAGTTGTCCTCTTTCATTCCTATTGCCAATACCCCAAGTACCTGCATAGTTTGTTTTTGTTCTGTCACTTCCAATTTTTGCATTAAAGTCTCCACAAATTATTATTATTTCTTTCTTTGGAATGTGCAAAATTTCTTCATTTATCTGATTGTAGAATTCCTGGATTTCATCTTCATCTGCCTCAGACGTAGGTGCATAAACCTGTAAGATGTTTATTTTAATTGGACTTCCTGCTATCTTTATGCTGAGTATTCTGTCACTGATAGTTTTGTATCCAATTATACTGGCCGATAACTCTTTTCTGATATAAAATGCAACTCCTTTTAGTCCAGATTTCTTTCCTCCACTGTACACAATGGTATTACCATTGGTGGTAATAAAATGTCCTTCTCCTTCCCATCTCGTTTCTGAAATACCTGCCACATCTACTCTAAGTCTTTGTAGTTCATATTCCATGAGTGCTAGTTTTCCCACTCCCATAAGACTTCTTACATTCCAGGTTCCGAGTCTGAGTTTCTGTTTTCTTGTCTTTATCTTAGTCTGACCGTTCATGCTTGAGTTGGCCTGGAAATTTTCGACATCATGGCTTCCCACTCTGGGCTTTGACCATGATGTGTCATGAATGCTTTTTGAAGGCTTCCAGCCTCTCTTGCCGTTCAGTCCTTCCCCAGTAGCGTTTAGCTCAACTTCTACCCTGGGGGTCTCAGTTTCCGTCAAGCATAAATTATTTCCTTTATCTGCCCTTTTCATGACGTATACTATAGGTGAATAAGACAGTAGGTCCCAAGTCTTTCTGTCTCGCGGTTATAAAGCCTTTATATCAATTGGATTGATATCTCGCCTTCATATAAGGCAATCAGCACTGTTGGACAGAAATAACTAGCTGAACTTCCACTGCTGATTGCTACTCTCCTGCCGCTGCCCAGTGAGAGAGAAATTGGATCTTCTGCCTCCTTTACCGTTGTCTATAGAGATCATCCGCCAACGGAGCCATTGTCCTCTTTCTTAGGTATCGCTGTCCGCCGTTGAAAACAATTCTTTTAAGGATTACGATTATTTCGATCGGTGAATTAATTTTCCGCTTTACGATCGCAGATATTTTGATCGCAACATTTCGATATTTTCGACCCATAAATAAAGAAAATTTGATAAATCCGATTAAAAGAATCCGTTAAAAAGACATTCCATCATGGCGGCCATAGATACATAATAATAATAATAATAATAATAATAATAATAATAATAATAGTAGTAGTAGTAGTAGTAGTAGTAGTAGTAGTAGTAGTAGTAGTAGTAGTAGGCCTAGTAGTAGTAGTAGTAGTAGTAGTAGTAGTAGTAGTTGTTGTTGTTGCTGTTGTTGTTGCAATAATAATAATAATAATAATAATAATAATAATAATAATAATAATAATAAGACATCAGTAATAATAATAATAATAATAATAATAATAATATAATAATAATAATAATAATAATAATAATAATAATAATAATAATAATAATAATAATAATAATAATAATAATAATAATAATAATAATAATAATAATAATAATAATAATAATAATAATAATAATAATAATAATAATAATAATAATAATAATAATAATAATAATAATAATGTGATTTAACGTGATTTAGGAGGCTAAGTAAGCCTGTGTGAAAACCGCTTTTAGAACCTGTAATATTATAACCTATTTTATTTACCTTTTACTTTCGTTTTTGGCCAGGGTGGTGGTTAAATCTTATCAACCCCTCGGCAATAGAATCATTTGGATCACGATTTCTTTATCTGAAGTCAGTGAAGTGTTCAGCAAAAACTCAAGCGCGCTATTATTAAGCCGGTTGTTCGCCACAGGAGGCGACTTGACGATGTTTCGCCCTCTACCGAATGATAAAAAATTATAAAGTAACGATTAAATTCAACACTAGTGGTCTCGATATCGAGCAAAAATAAATACCGTGTGAGAAGCCATTTAGAGAAAATGCCTGCGTAGTTTTCTGGTCGTGTCGTCATTTGGAATACTATCAATTGGTATACCACAAGAATATTAGAACTGGCGCTATATAGGTATTGGCGTAGCCACGAAGGGGGACCCGGGGGCCTACCCCTCTATTCGGACGTTGGGGGATGACTGGGGATGCATCCCCCACCGGCCCGCCAAAAGTGCGTCTTCAATGGAAGATGATCGTCTAAAAGGATTAACCTTGATCATTGATGTATACATCCACAAAGATATGGACATATCTATAGACAATGTCATCGACAAATTCGCTTCCAGCAACAGGAAACTCGATTTTGCACTATGACTTTGTGCAACCCATAGATGTAATAAACGTTTTTTACGTTTTTTAATTTCCCCGCGTTTTTTACGTTTTTTAACGTTTCTTATTTTTGACAACGTTTTTTTATTATAAAAAACGTTTGCAAAATAAGGACACAGATTTTCTGAAACCAGCTAAAACGAGCCAATTAATTAGCTTTCAGCTGTTTAGCTATAGAGTATAGTCGATTGTTTACTAGCATTGTTTATTAACATGCAGCTTTTTACTTATTTACAATATAGAGTAAGCAGTTTAAGCCAGTTTTATTGCTGTTTATTTCATTTTGCAGTCGTTTAGCATAGTGTGACTCGATTGTTTATTCCCTGTGGGTGACTAAGACACGTTCCCTAATCTCGCTCAGATAAACGTCGGTAACGTTTTTTATGCAACGTTTTTTGACGTTTTTTAAATTTCTGTAACGTTTCTTTACGTTTTTTAATTATTTTTCCAACATTTTTTACATCTATGGTGCAACGAGACTAAAATGGTTGTCGTACATTGACAATTCTAAACATTATATCTTATAAATCAAATCTACAAATTTCTTCTAAACCGTTTACATATAATTCCTTTGACAATTGGCGGGAAATTCCAAAAAATTCATTGCATCCTCCCACCAAGAGTTCTTGGAACCGCCACTAGAGATAGGTAGTATATGTCTGTAGTCTGTACCACATGCGATTGAGAAAAATGCAAGAAAGTTGAAAACGCTACAGGCAGGGGCGTAGCCAGGAATTTGATTGGGGTATAATATGATTGAGGGTATAAATCTTTAAAAAACTTTGAAAATCTTAAAAAGCACGTTAAAATTTTAATATGGTCTGATTTGGGGGATATAAATACCAATATACCCCCTTCGCCCCTGGCTACAGGAAGACTGAGTTGGTCAGGCATGTTTATCTTGGGTTCGATTGGGCCAGAAAATAAGTTATTGGCTAAGAAATGTAACTTACTACGGTGGGTTGGGTCAAGTAACCCTATTGTTTTCTTGGGTTGGATTTGGTCTGAATCATAATGGGTTGAATTGGTTTTGGTTTTTTAAAGAAATGAACCCGTGTACATGGTTGACATAGGTGTCTGCGATAAACCTCGAAGTACAGAATCATGAATATTCAACAAGCTCATTATGCGTAATATACAGTAATTAAACTAATTGTTATATCGTCGAACGCTTTTAAAAAACGGAGAATTTCTGTCGTTAAAAGAGTCGCAATAGACCTATATCCTGTTTCACTTTCATCAGGTAAAATAATTGTAAAAATAATAAACTGATAAAATACACCAATGGTATTTGCGGTACAGGGATATTTTTACACCCCTAACACCCCCAACACCCCCGCCCCAATTTGAGACCGACACCCCCCAAAACCTCTCCCCAAAATCCGAGCCTGTGATGACCTTTTTTCCTTGTCAGGTTTTTTCGGCAAGGATGGACCTCCAAAATATACCGACGCACCCCAAATTTATAATCCTAGAAATAACCCTGTTGCGGTATTTCCTCCAGCAATATCAAACGCCTCGTTAGCGTTATTTAGGTCCCGGTTTCTTGCATCAATATTATTGGAATTTCTTTACATGTACGTGTGCATAAAATAAAAAGTTAGAGTTTCTTGGCGAGTATTATTCTATCGAGAGATTCCAGTTTTACGAACGAAAGTTAGGCACGTGACTGGTGTCACGTGGCAATTTGATAAAACCATCTGACGCTGTGTCGTTGGGATTCGTCGTCTGGATAATCCTAAAGAAGAGAAAGAAGAAGTAGGAGGAGACGGAGGAGGAGGAGAGGAAGAAGAAGGACGAAGACAGTGGCGTAGCCAGGATTTCCGGAAGTGGGGTTTTGGTTTTGATTGTAACCAACTTCGAACAATTTTTTCGTCGGCAGCCAAGGGGGTTTTAACCCCCTTGGCTACGCCACCTGGATGAAGAGGAGTATAAAATGAAACAGAAGGATGGGAAGAAGGAGAAGGAAAAGAAGAAGAGGAAGGAGGAGAAGGATGAGGAGAAGAAGAAGAAAAGGAAAAGGAGGAGGAGAAAGTCAGACGGAGAAGAACTCGTTTGCACTCAGATTACCTGCTGTTGCCTTACATGTCGCTAAATCTGAAGCCATAATGTATGAACTGAATAAGAAATGAGAAGGGGGAGTCTCAGATGGACTGAAATTTTCCCCACTCCTTTAGGTCCATGCATTCCGCGATCGATGGCGTCATCGTCGATCCTCGCGTCAGATATCCCGACCCGTCGAGTCCTCCGTAGCTCATCTGGCTCGTCACGTGATGACCGGTCACGTGATTCGTCACGTGATGACCGGGGACGTTCATGGCGCAGTACGACGGCAACGCCACGCCGCCGCCGCCGCCGCCGCCGTTGGCTTTTTGCATCGACGACAGGTAGTCCATCCCGTTGCCGTAGTAACCGGCGGTCGGCGGGTAGTTCTGCGCATGCGCGTAGCAGCCCGTCATGCCGTACTGACTTCCGGTCATCGGCGGCGGCGGTGGCGGCGGCGGCGGCGGGTAGGGCGATCGCTGGACGTAACCGCAGCCGCCGCCGATTAGGTCCGTCATCGGGATTGGCGCCATCGAAGCCGGACTCCACATGGTGGCCGAGACCCCTCCTCCTCCGCCGCCGCCGCCGGTGGTCGAACCTGCTGAAGACCCGGGTGTCTTGTAGAGGAGAACTCGGGAACTCCCTTCTCCTCCTCCGCCGCCAAGGCCGCCGCCGCCGCCGGGGATGACAAGGGTGGCCCCCGGAGGCAGGCTATCGTCGTCGTCGCCGCTTATGTCCGGCGGAGATCGGCTTTTGCACTTGATCGGCGGCGGCGGCGCCGGAGATCCGGACGAACTGGCGGAAGTGGACCTCTTGACCGACGGCTGCTGCTGCTGCTGCGCATGCGCAGTGGACATGCCGTTGTTTTTGACCACCTGTTCGGCGGCCTTCTGCTGTTGGCGACACTTGGCACGGCGATTCTTGAACCAGACCTAAACAGAACGAACGAAGATATTAGGAAGATATAGAAGGAAATCAGCGGATTCTTTCTCTTGATTTTCTTGGTCTCAGAATTATTCCATGAAATGAATGAATTCGCGCTTTAGTCATTACAATTAAAATTGAGGTTTCTAAAATCTAAGAAAGCTTTAAAGTGCACTCTATTATTATTATTATTATTTATTATTATTATTATTATTACTATTATTATTAATTAATAATCTATTTATAGCTATTATTATTAATTTATTATTATTATTATTATTATTATTATTAGTATTATTATTATTATTACTAGAAAAATGCTCGCTTTGCTCGCTTCGCTCGCAGTGCAGGATAATACTAATCCAATACCTATACCTAATACCCAATCATTGAATTCATGCTGAACAACATTTCAATGATGTACTGTACATACGCCACCTAGCCAAGCTCTGCGCCACGTAATAATTAGGCGTATGTACGTTAAAATCACGCAACTGTGGCCATTTGTGACGCTGTACACGTATTTTTTGTGTACGTTAAAATGTACGTTAAAATTGCGCAACTACCTCAGGCTGCGAACAACTGTTACCAATAGCAACGTCGTCGCACGCCCAGCCCTCTGACGCTGCAATGACTCGACTAAACCGTGCTAAACGTACGCTTAGTCAAACGCTTCTTCGCCAACCAATGAGAACGCTTGAAGGTAACAGACATAGCCTACAGAATAAGGATCTTAATATTATAGATTATTATTATTAGGCCGTACTGTTATTATTATTATTATTATTATTATTATTATTATTATTATTATTATTATTATTAGGCCGTACTGTTATTGTTATTTGTATTATTATTATTATTGTTGTTGTTATTATTATTATTATTAGGCCCTATTATTATTATTATTATTATTATTATTATTATTATTATTATTATTATTATTATTATTATTATTATTATTATTATTATTATTGTTATTGTTATTGTTATTGTTATTGTTATTATTTTTTAAAGTGACAATTTCTTGTGCACCGTATTCCCGAATCTCTTTATATCTCGACATCACTTTGTAAGTCCCACCACTTAAGACGTGCAACGCATTAACTATAGTTTTCACGATAGCACAAGGCGTTCAGTGTTTCTTGGCATCGGCTGTTATTAGGCGGTTGCCAGTACTTCCCTCGTAGCATTTCCAAGTGTACCTTTTCACAATTGAATGGCCTATGTTTGAAATGTAGGGGACCTAGGCAATGGCGTAACAACTAGAGTCAACATGGAACCCAGGCAACTGACCTGTAGGGGCTTAGCGATATGGGTTATATGCCCCCCCCCCCCAATGAATTCAAGCCCAACTGGCGTTGCGGGTTCAAAAGAAAAAAATGGGAGTGAATCTTGGACTTCAGCTCCCCAAACCCTAAAAAAATCCTGTAAATCCTAAAATCATGCCTGACTACGTTCCTAGGTATATCGGTATATATATATATATATATATATATATATATATATATATATATATATATATATATAGCCTATATATATATATATATATATATATATATATATATATATATATCCAAAAATCTGACTACCTTAGAAATTTTAATGTATATATATTTAAGATTTTCAAAGTTTTTAAAGATTTATACCGCCCCAAATCACATTATAACCCCCGATCAAACTCCCCCTGCTGACCTGCTCAACAATTATTTTGACAGTTATTAAGACTATAGGCCCCATGTGTTGGCAGATTGCAAAGTGTTGTAAACTCTTAAACAATCGTTCACAAGACGCTGTTAAGTGTAGAAATGCATCCGATTGATCCGAAGCTCGTCAGAATTTCGAACGCGCCTTTTTACTTCTTGTTGTACTCCTCTAGAATCGAAAGCAAAGTAACCAGGGTCACATTGCCCGTAATAATTGCTGGGGCGTGGTTACGCCACTGGACCTATAGGCCTGCCTATATCTCGACTGCATTTGGCACCAATGACCAATAACAGGTGGTATTTAGTAAGAACGGTATGAGAGTTGCCTCTGTTCCGCGTTGGTGCTGACGGTGGTGACCCTGCCTCCCTCTGGCGAGTACATCGGCCATTGACTGCACGGCGGACGGAAGGATGGTATTGTGCTGAATCTGCACTGTTCCCAACCGAACGAACTCCATTAGACAGATTAGATTTTCATTATCGCATTGTGCAGATAGAGGGAGACGGAGGAGGAAGAGGAGGAGGAGGAGGAGAAGAAGAAGAAGAAGGAGGAGGAGAGAGAGGAAGAAGAGCAGGAGGAGGATGGGAAGAAGGAGGACAATTGAGGGTTTATAATGTCAGGCAATAATGCCCATTATTTATGACATCCATACACCGTCACTCCGACAATTCCCTCGGACACAATGCTTGCCAATCCTCGGGTTCCCTTTCTCCCTTTCTCCCTTTCCGGAACGAGCGAACAACGTCGAGCAGAGAAAGTCAAGTGCATGACATGGAACCGGAGTGACGCGGAGGGGAGGGGGTGATGGAGTCGGAACTGCATCGAGTAGTCACGTGATTGAAGCGAGAGCGCCGATTCGACCAGTAGCCGTCGGTAACCTTCGATCGATGGCGACGCAAAGGAAGTCCACCCGGTCGACCGGGCGAGCCGGGGACCCTAAGACGAACGCCCGGCCGACCGGCGACGCAGCCGCTGTCTCGGCCGCTGTCTCGGCCGTCGACCGCTGAGCGTTGTCCGTCCTAAGAGTAAAGCCGCGTATGTAATACGGATTAATAATAGGCGGTCTTCTTCCACATCGGTTTCTATTACCTATTAAGCGCCCGCTGCACAGGCGCACAGACTAACAAACAACGGTAGAGTTATAGTCGACAACATTCTGCTCACACTTCCCAATGTCTGTCTGTAAGCTTATATTATGTCCCTCTCTGTTTCTATCTGTCTCTCCGTCTCTTTCTCTCTGTCTCCGTCTACTTATCTGCCTGTTTGTCTGTCTGTCTGTCTCTATGTATTTGCGTATCTCTGTCTCTGTCTATCTCTATCAGTCTGTCTCCGTGTCTTTATGGTTCTCTATCTGTTTCTCAGTGTCTGTCTCTGTCTCTGCCTCTGCCTCTGTCTCTGCCTCTGCCTCTGCCTCTGTCTCTGCCTCTGCCTCTGTCTGCCTGTCTGTCTCTGTCTGTCTGTGTCTCTGTCTCTCTTTCTCTTTCTCTTTCTCTTTCTCTTTCTCGTTTTTTCTCTCCTTCTCTCTCTCTCTCTCTCTCTCTCTCTCTCTCTCTCTCTCTCTCTCTCTCTCTCTCTCTCTCTCTCTCTCTCTCTCTCTCTTCTCTGTCTCCCAGAGGGTGAGATTTGTACCTGAACACGTGACTCTGGTAGCGTTATCTTCATCGCCACTTCTTCTCTCATGAAGATGTCTGGATATCTTGTTCTCTGGAAGAGGTTTTCAAGGACGTCTAGTTGAGTGCGCGTGAAAGTCGTCCTCTCCCTCCGCTGCTTTCTCGTGCTGCCACCTATGAACGAATCATTTTAAATCAATGCATTATAACAATATAACAATATTATTACTAACCCAGGATTATATTTGATAGATTGGGTTCGATCGTGTCCTAAAAAATGAACACATGGACATCTCTCTGCGGTTCACCGACATTAGCGCGTATTTCGAGGAAGCACGAATTGCGCTATAAATTAAAAGTCATCCGTGCTTTAGTAACTACAGTCTTAACCATAACCCAAAATCAAACCCTAACTCTAAACCTAATCCTAGCTCCAATTATATCAACTAATATCGCGCAGATGTCGGCGCGCAAATGTCGGCGCGCAAATGTCGGCGCGCAAATGTCGGTCGCGCATTTGACGGGTCACCCTCTCTGCATTGACGTCGATAGTAGCAGGCAACAGTAGCTGAGTATAGCAAAACAGTTATAACTTACAGTCTCTCTTGAGAATAAGCCGCTATTCTAAACGTAGTATCGTGTAGAGACCTGCCTGTATGGTTGCCAGTAAGCTTATGTATGTCCAAAATCCTCTTTCTTAATTTTATCAAATAGTTGGGGGTTAGGACCTCTCTAAAAGTTTGTCAACAGACTCAGTGACGTAGAAAATGACGTCAGCCAATAAATTGGCAATAAACTCTAATCCTTGACCGCAGACCGCAAAAGTTACGAACCACTCAAACGAATAAACAGATTCTAATGAAATTTCGCGCCAATGAGAAAAAAATAGATGTCTTTTTATGTCTTTAAACTTACTTGTGTCTAAATCGGTGCAGATTTTAAGTAAAGTTATTGCGATATGTTTATGGGCTCCCTTTTTCCGGGCACAGCGTAGGGCTGTAGGCTTACCAGTGATGGCGTAGCCAGCTTACGAAAATTGGGGTTGTTAACTGGAGGCACTATGCAACTGAACACTGAAGCCGCGGCCGACCCCCCGACCCACCACACTACTCCTTAAACCAAAAGTCAACGGATTTACATAAATTGTGTTGGTCGTATTTTAATGGGGTTGTTTGAACAACCATAAACACCCCCGCGGCTACGCTACTGAGGCTTACATGTTCTGAGAGAAGAATCAAACCTACTAAGAGAAGTACAGTACTAGAAGGAAAGATGAATGGGAAAGCACAGAAAAAGCGACCAAGGACATCGATGCTGGAGTGGATGTTCGACACTACGGCAAAAAAAACAAGTATTCAATCCCTGAAGATAAAAGCTCAAGATAGAGAGGAGTGGCGACGCCCAGGGCCATATTAAGGCGGGGGGCTGAGGGAGCTGAAGCCCCAGGCCCACCATAAAAAAATAGGCCCATCGTTTTTCAAGCGACTTTTTTGCCTGTCATATATATTTTCTGTGAAGGCGGCGGGAAATTTTGCAAGGGGCAATTTTCATTTCAAATTATGGAAACGAGGACCTTTTTCGCTTCTCAGCCCCAGGCCCACTCGAACCTTACCGGTAATCCGGCCCTGAAGACGCTGGAGTATGGAACCTGTCTTTGGACAGAGTACTTGAAGAAAAAGAGTGCTTTTGAAGATAGTGAAGATGCATAGTGGTGATTTTGAATTTTGAGAGAAGGCAAATGGATGCCAACATCTTTACTTTAGCAATAGCTGGTATAAGTTTTCGGTTTGCTGGAACCCGTCCTCTCAGTCTGCGAAGAGAATTTGTAAAGGAAATCGAAAATGTTGGAGTGGGAATAATGGAACCCATCGCTGCTCTCCTGTAATATGATCGACCACTGGGTAACAAGAGGCATGGGCGCCCGCACATTGGGGCAAGAGGGGGCACATGCCTCCTCCTGGAAAATGCAAATACCAATATATCACATTGAAATTTGAAAAACTTGCTAAAATATTAACCGTGATCACATTGTTAAAATGTGTTTTGCCCCTCCTGGAGAAATTCATGTGACATAACTGTGACCAATGTGTTTTGCTCCTCCTGGAAACATTTCTGCGGGCGCCCATGACAAGAGGTAATACTTTCTCTACAGAGACACAGGATGCTAAATCGGCAACAGTTTTAGTGGAGGAACACCTATACATTTTCTACATATTTCTACATATGCACCTGTAATGAGCAGTAATGAGATATGCAGATGAGTGAATGAATATAATAGTGAGTTTCAGATCAGAGAGAGAGAGAGAGAGAGAGAGAGAGAGAGAGAGAGAGAGAGAGAGAGAGAGAGAGAGGCAGTAGGCCCTATAGAAAGGAGAGAAACGGACAGAGAAAAATAGGAAGAAGAGAGAGAAAGAGGAGTGAAGGTTGTGATGTGTCATCGAAGCATTTTTGAAGCAAGAAAACGAGACTGGTTTCCACGATTCCCCTCCGCCTTCATCTCCCCCCTCCTCTTCCACCGCAGATTCTGAGAACCGATTTGTGTTCGTACTCGAGAGCATCTCATGCATATTTCCTTGAAAGGCGACGTCTCTAAAACGCTGGAAGCATAACTGGTACGACTGAAAAGTCAGACACACACAGACACACAGACATGTGGACAAACAGCGGGACG
Source organism: Metaphire vulgaris (assembly GCA_018105865.1). NCBI lineage: Eukaryota > Metazoa > Annelida > Clitellata > Crassiclitellata > Megascolecidae > Metaphire > Metaphire vulgaris. The sequence goes on from CM030858.1 coordinate 7,321,402, forward strand.
TAGTGATTGACGGCTGTTAGGAGGCGGAGGAGGAGGAGGAGGAGGAGGAGGAGGAGGAGGAAGAAGAGGACGAGCGTCTGCTGTTTTGTCTGTAGTCGTATTCTGTATCGAAAGTACTTCCGTCAACACGACGATTGGCCATCTGGTGACAAACTGCCGCTGCGGTCAAACGGGTTCCTACTGTACCGCCCGGACGGTTATCGACTGTTTCCCATATAAGCCGCAACATTAGTCCCAGCTGCTGGGCCGCTAATGGCTGCATGGCGCCGCCCGCTCCGAAAGCGAGTGGGGACGAACTTATGAGGGCGGGCCATGGGGGGGAGGGGAGCTCCCGGGACCGTCAACGGTGATGGCATGTTGGCAGGAAGAGGACGAAATAGACGGAATCTCTCTCCCTCCCTCCCTCCCTCTCTCTCTCTCTCTCTCTCTCTCTCTCTCTCGAGTGTGGCTGGCGAACGGAATGAGTGGCCAGAAGAGACTCAATGATGGGAACTCGTTGTTTCTCAGATTACTTGTTGACTCTCTTTCCTGGAAGAAAGAGGCTGGCTGCGATAACAGACAGACAGACAGACAGACAGACATACAGACAGACAGACAGACAGATAGACAGACAGACAGACATTGCAGATAGATCAGGAGTAGGCCTATAATCGTTTGATACGACTGTGTATTAGAACTGGTGCTACTCAAATATTTTAATATTATAATAACTTTTACTATTCTTACTATTAATATACCAAAATTGAATAAACTATGGAAAAAAGAGAATTAAATTTATGAAGCACAAACCAGCCAAAGATCGATGTGAAAATCGAATGAAAAACACTAAAGTAGGACTATATATATATATATATATATATATATATATATATATATATATATATATAGACACACGCCGTGACAAAATATAGCCCACTGTTCCTTAGGCATGCTGCGTCGAATAATAAGATTGAAAGATTGAAGCGGAGATATTGAATCAGTGTGCTATGTCTTCGCGCAATAATAGAAGATAGGCCTACATCAAAAAGAAACTGCGACAGTCGCTTCAAATGTACGACTACCTCTCCCCCCCCCTATGTCGTCGAAAAAGTCGATGAAATTTGATTCAGTTATACGACATTAAGAGATTAAATTCATTTGGCTTCAGAGCCAATATCAATATTTAGGAGAGATAGCAATATTGAATTTGTCGTTCCTCTGTCTGTCTGTCTGTCTGTCTCTCTCTCTTCTCTCTCTCTCTCTCTCTCTCTCTCTCTCTCTCTCTCTCTCTCTCTCTCTCTCTCTATATATATATATATATATATATATATATATATATATATGTGTGTGTGTGTGTGTGTGTGTGTGTGTGTGTGTGTGTGTGTGTGTGTGTGTGTGTGTGTGGTCACTGTCGCCACAGTCGTCATCATTCAATTTCCTCATTAGTCAACTTGATAATAATATGCTCAGCAGAGATGATAAAACTTTCCGTATAAGAAACCATGGACCTTTATAAGAGGCCTTCGAAGTATACAGAAAAGGCCCACAGCGGGCACATGAAAGCAGAGAGGTACACGCACACGTTTCAACTTCAAGTCGAGAGACGCATGTTTTGAGGCTTGAGGAAATTGGATTAACCCCTTAACCGGGCGCGACGGCTCAGAGCCGTCCAGTTTGCATTGAGTTACAGATTTATTCCCCAGTTAAGGGGTTAAGCCATTCGGTGCAAATAGTTGCGGTGTCTTCAGAGTATATAGCGCACCATCAAAACCATCTGCGCCGTCCGCTACAACGAACACCGGCGGCCGTAGCTATAGCTAAGCGCCCGTCATCTTCTTCGTGTATCGTGACAATAAACGAAGGGGCCTGTCGGGATGAAAAGGCCTGAAATGCCATCGAGAAGTGCAGTGCGTTATTCATTCTGCCCCTGTGTGCAAACACACCCGCGACCGAGACGGAGCACGCGGAGTCCACACACATCATTTGAATTCGCTCGTCCCACAGTGTACATGTGGTATAATGTGCCTTATATAGTATATATATATATATATATATATATATATATATATATATATATATATACACACGCCTCGCTTTGTTATTAAGGAGTAGCGGACTGGGTCTGTCTGCAAGCCCAACGCGCGGTGTCCTTTCCTCAGAATTCCGGTCTATGGCGCGCCGCCGGTGAGTAAATGCCAATCAAAGCCAGGCATCGGCGTCTCCGGCTGCGCGCTTCGAACGCCAAGCAGACGATACAGAGAAATCAGGCAGACGATCGCAGCCCCGTTGCTATTGCAATTTTCCCGTCTTCGTCATAATTTCATTATCATCGTCATTAAGTCAACTCAATAAAAGGAAATCTAACCCGGTATATAGATCAAAACTGTCATGCAAATATATATACATATATATATACATATATATATATAGTATATATATAAATTATATATTAGCGCCATAAAATTCAAATAAGGATAATATATAATTCTGAAAGTGTCATTACTATACAGCTTTCATAATTTAAAAGTATATATGTATGTATGTATGTATGTGTATATATATATATATATATATATATATATATATATGCTTATTTATTAACAATTAACAAGCTCGCAACTTTTACTTTCCCGTTCTAGGGTTCGAAGAAGTGAAATAATTTGGAAATTTCGCAGATTGTGTTGTTTTTTTCATTCAAGATGAATGGTCCTCACATTTTTTTCGTATATGGTCAGAAAGTTTTATGAATGCATACAAGCTAGGACCACTGTTTGAGTCGTAAGGCCAGATGCCATTGGTGGGGAGGCGCTAGAGGGAGGGGGTCCCACCACATGAGCACTGCATATAACGCTCGATTTGCCGAGGTTGCGGACGGTACCCCCTCCACTCCTCTCTAAGGGGTGATCGAATTTGGTCTGACAATTAATAGATTATTTATCTTTGGAAAAATAAAAATACAAATAATTTAGTATTAAATGTTCTTATATTTAAGTGAGTAAACTGTGTAAAATCTCAAGTGAATTTATATTGCGCCTTCGGTAGTAGGCGCATCAGTAACTGTTTATTCGTAATCGTAATGTTGTAGTCCAAGCTTATCGTAAACTATTATTCCAAATTCTTAATCTACCATAGAAACAGCTGCAGCCTACCGTACAACGACCAAGTCTATACTACAGGTGTTAGTATCGCTTACCTTGATAGCCGATCGTTTGATTCATGATGTCAGGGGCCGTAAGCGTCAGCCCATTCGGAGCCCCGTAGGATATGGGGCCCTTGGAAAGGGTGGGGGGTCCGCCGCCCTGCCCCGAGTACATCGGGTGGTGCGAAGAGGGGTAGGCCATGCTAGCCATTCGAGGGTTGAATACGACGTAGTCGTCGTAAGAAGCCACGGTGACTACAATGATGACGACGACGACGGTGATAAGATCGAAGCAAAGAACGACGACGACGGCGATGACGTAGGCGACTGTTGTAGTCTGAGACCGAACTATGACGTCATCTCTTGATGCGGCTGCTGGAGCTGAGACCTCTGAGGTAGGCGCTGCTATAAGATGTTCGGGTGACTTAGCTGTTCCTTTGATAATCGTTCAGGAATGATAGTCGTTCAGGAAATGGAAGGATTAGATTCGGATCTTGATCCTAAAAGCAAATCCAATAGTTGAGTTGTATGACTATCATTATAGACATTTAAAGGTTTATAATTTCAATGTATAGGCTTATAGCTTATATAGGCTCAGTAATACAGTGTTACATATATATATATATATATATATATATATATATATATATATATATTCAGAGGACAGCAGGTAGGGACAGAGAGAGAGAGATAGAGAGGGAGAGACAGACAGACAGACAGACAGACAGACAGAGACAGAGACAGAGGAACAGTGAGACAGACAGAGAGAAACAGAGACAAAGAGAGACAGAGACAGAGACAGAAAGATACAAATACAGATACAGAAAAGTTAACAGTCTCTCCCGAGACCCACGGGCACATAGGGCGGCGCTGATCTCCGTTGCTATAGCCCTCAGCCAGACGTGCAATACCACGGATACGGGGTTAGTGCACCGCGTACCTGTTTGATTTATCGCAGCATTTTACCACTAATCCTCATTTTACCACCGCCCTCTAGCGAGTAATGCTGAGTCGACCATAGGGCTCCTGCGGGTCTCGAACCCGCGACCTTCTGCCATATCGTCCAACGTTGTTACCACTCTCCACTCTGCTAACTTGAGAGAGAGAGAGAGAGAGAGAGAGAGAGAGAGAGAGAGAGAGAGAGAGAGAGAGAGAGAGAAAGGAGAGAGCGATTGGCCGGCAGCGTCTCTTAGTATTAATTTAAGAGGCGCTAAAGGCCTATAAGGCATTTATTATTGCATTACATTACATTACATTATGAATAAAGTTATTTGTTGTTGCCTTTAGCAAATTGGAATCCATCGCATATTAAATAATTAATTTATCTTATTTTGTTAATGCATAATGCATTAACGACGCAACGCTCAGCATCTGCATTCTACTGATATTTGACACGAGTAAAAATGCCGCTAAGTTAAAACAAAATACTCAATAAGAACGTCAATTAGACAGACAGACAGACAGACAGACAGACAGACAGACAGACAGACAGGAAGACTGCAGCGAAATGTCACTTCAAAAGGCTGTCTGGACCCTCACTGCTCACCATAATGCTAAAGGTCTTTTTTTCATGAAGTTGCTCTATAAAAATGGCCACTAATCCTTATCAGTTCTGTCGTCAGAGATGAGGATTTATGCGGAGCTTTGGAATTTAAACGCCGTAATCGGTGACGTCATCGTAAGCGCAGCGCGTCTCAAAATATCTCTTCCGGTTTCCATCGCAGCCGAGTCTTGAACAAGTCACTTACCGATATATGGTGTTCTAATCTTGTCTTAGGATCGGCGTCGTGGGGCATCAAATGGGTGCTTCGTTCCGTCGTAAGCCGTATTTGCACAGAGACCCGGATAAAACTTAAACCGCCAGCCGAACAAAACAGCTTAAGCTGACTTAGAAGCAAAGCCGTGGTCTGCGCCGAGTCTTTGATAGACTTGCCTTGTATACAGTATAGCTCTTAAGTAAGCCGTCTCTCTCGGTACGAGACGCCTTGGAGAGAGAGAGAGAGAGAGACGACCGTGTCTGATTGGCCGGACCGCCGACCAATCACGGGGCGGCCCGGTCGTCGCGACGCGCAGGCGGCAACGATGACGTCAGAATGATCGACTGTGATTGGCCAGAGCAGGTGAGCCGGGCGTTGATTGGCAGGCGCTGAAAATCAATGCGTGAAATGACAATGTCGCACCTTCATTCGAACGACGCGCACCGGTGAAGATCTGAAAAAACACGTTCGTCACCCGTTTGATCTTCGTCTACTCGGCGACAATTAGATTAATTAGTAGTTATTTCGTCGGACTTTAATAAAGAAATCCAGTCGAAGGAAGAACTCGACGAAGACTAAATGTACCCGTTGCCCCGTTTTGTCGGCCGTCTACAGCAGGCCCCCCTATACTGAGACATGACCAAGCCCCATCCCATTATGTTTCTAATGCGTTTCTAAAATCGAGATTGTCATATTACAGAAGTTAAAAGCATGGCATTGTCTCATAGGAATCAGCCAAGAGTCGTTCTATAGCGGAGCTGGTCTATAAAACGACGGTCACAGTATAGAGTAACTCAAAGCAATATATAGTAGGCTATAGACATAAGGTTTCATTCAGAAGCAAAATTAGAAGCAAAATCGAAACAGAAACCCAGATACCTATAAGCGTAATTGCTTAATTGGATCTACAGGGTGGCGCAAAAAAGCCGGACTAGTCACATTTAGGTTTGCATTTAATATAGTCCGGTTTTTTGCGCCACCCTGTATTTATTTTACGGACAATTGAATTCTGTGAAGTCAGACGGTGAAGTAGGCCTAATATTGTTAAATAATATTTTGAAAAGGCTTTGTGGCTGCATCAGAGTCAAATTCGAACAAAGATGGAACAGTCAGATTAAAACATATCTCAAAAACCAAGAAACTGACAAAACAGTCTTAGTAGGCTACTTCAATGGTATATATGTACACAGTACCGTGCATACTTGAAATCAACATACCAGTATCAGTACAGCATAATTATACATGCTCGAGATGCATTTGCTGCTCGTGATGAAAGATAACATTTATAAAGCAAGTCCAGGATAGAAGTTCAAAGTTCAATGCATATTTAGCATTTATCCAATGTCCATCAACCAAATGACGCAATAGCCTATTTCTAAAATTACCACAGCGTGAATTTAGAATCAATTAATTGTTTCAGATGTCAGTGCGCAGCTTATTTATCAAGGAATTCCTTAAAATAAGGCATCAAACTTTCTTGATTTTTTTGACGTTGACGTACATTCAAGCATATAACTCGTAGGCCTTAACACGTGCGTCCAGTTAGAACTCACGCGGCGCGACCACCTTGCCAGTTGAAGGGTGGCCAAAGGCCTGTAGATGGCACTGCGCATGCGCCGGCAATCGGCTGTCTTATCCTCACGAGCGCCGGCGCATGCGCAGTCGTTTCAATTGTCGTCAACCGGAAGTTGATGCGCACAGCCGCTGAATCTCGCGCAGATGCACAAGACAAGATCAGCCGATGCTCTTTCGTCGTCCGTTGCATTCTTCGGTCAATCAATCGTGTGGTGTGGGGGTGGGGAGGGGGGATTTAATTGCCTTTCGAACCCAGTTAAGTGCATCTTAACGTAAGAGTGATTTGCCTCTGGGTGAACTGCCATCCGTCATCTCTTCCACTCATCCGTCCATTCATCTATCCATCGGTCCGTCCATCCGTCCACTCATACATACATACATACATACACACATACCGACATACATACCGACATACATACCGACATACATTTATCCATTGATTCATGCATACATGCATTCATCCAATCTTCCATTCATTCGTTCGTCAGTCGACACCTCAGCACCAACGCCAGATTTTATTGCAGCGCTCTTGAGGAGGAAGAGAAGAAGAAGGAGGAAGCAGAGAAGAAGGAGGAGGTGGTGGTGATGGAGGAGGAGAAGGAGTAGTTGGTGGAGTGCCATGGGAAGAGCAGCTGGTCATTGACCGACCGCAGTTGGAAAACGGAAAGAAGGGACGATGGGTGAGGCAGCGGCGGCGAAGGGAGGTTGAAGGGGAAGAGAGGAAGACTTTCCTATATCTGCCGAGGCCGAGAAAAACAGACAAGGCGGAAAATCGACAAACGTTTCTGACTCGACGGCAGCGTAAGGCAGAACCGACGATGAAATATTAAAGGGGCTAACAAACGGCGCAGAAGCGGAGACCATAACTTATAATCATCTGCGTTCACTTCTGACGCCAGAGAAACTGCATGGCATTCCTTTAAAACGCGACATTTTACACTGTACATCGCAACTGCTAGCCTATCTTTTGTTCTTCTGGTGTGTGTGTGTGTGTGTGTGTGTGTTTCAGGGACATAGCGACGGGGACGGGGGGAGGGGTTGTCCATTAATTATGTCAACAATTTTTGGGCGATTTTTGACACCCTCCCCTTGTCAGCAACTGTCAACTTTCAGTGACCCCCATAATTATATCAAAAACTTTTGACCCCCCCCCACTTAGACCAGTGACGGGTCCCCTAAAAAATTTAGAAGGTTATTATTTTTGTTATTTTTGCAGCGATGAGACCTGTTTCTTTTTCTTTTGTTCATCAAGTGTCATAAGGTGGTGGTGATGACCTTGCTTTTTGCTTATCAGTCTTTTTCCCGTTGTAATAAATAGTATTCCATGAAATTTCCTATTTTTATCATTTGTAAAAAAATGAAATTGTTGACGTCAACTTCTCTCGGCCCCCTCCCCTGTCAGCAACTGTCAAACTTTTCCAAACCCCTCCCCCCTAATTTGTTGACGTAATATAGGCCTACAAATATGTCTCTTTACCCCCCAAATCACTATATATAATACAGTATATATACATATATATAACATCTATAATATATAATATATAAATAATATTTAATATATGTATAACAATATATACCCCCAAATGTATACCCTCCCCAATCAAATTCCTGGCTACGCCCTTGTGTGTTTGTATGTTTTGTATGTTTGAATGTGCGTGTTTGTATGCTTGTATGTGTGTTCGTGTGTGTGTGTGTGATGTTTGTTTGTGTATTTGTTTGTTTGTGTGTTTGTATGTGTGCGTCTTTCTGAATGTCTCCGCTTTTATATTGTTGTCTTCTCGTGCCAAACGCGGTTCGACCCGCGCCACAAACGGCCCTTTTCAGGGCCACTAAATCTTGACGAAGGAAATTCAAGGAATATAAGTTGGGCAGTGCATTGTCTTTTTCTGTACGTTCTTTGTCTTCAAACAATAGTTCGGTCTTGGCTGTTCTGTAATAAAATTGCAAATGTATCGAGCCTTTTTGCAAAAGAAAACTCGATTTTGCACTATGACTTTATACAACCAGACTAAAATGGCTTTATGCATTGTCAATTCTGAACATTTTATTTCATAAATCAAATCTGCAGATTTCTTCTTAACCGTTTACATATTATATAATATTATTATATAATTCCCTTGACAATTGGCGGGATCTTCCTAGAAATGCATTGCATCCCCCCACCAAGAGTTCTTGGAACGGCCACTGAAATTATATATATATATATATCTCCACATATATATCCATATACATACCCATATATATATATATATCTATAATATTAAAATCCTTATCTGTATGTCTCTCTGTCTGTTACCTTCAAGCGTTCTGATTGGTTGACTATTGGTAGACGGTTTAGACCGTTTAGTCCTTACGTCGCGATGCGTTGGTGGGCGAGCGTTGACTATTGGTAGACAGTTTAGTCCTTACGTCGCGATGCGTTGGTGGGCGAGCGTTGACTATTGGTAGACCGTTTAGTCCTTACGTCGCGATGCGTTGGTGGACGATGTTCGAAGACGACGTTGCTATTGGTAACAATTGTTCGTAGAACCGGTTTAGTCGAGGCATTGCAGCGTCAGAGGGCTGGGCGTGCGACGACGTTGCTATTGGTAACAATTGTTCGCAGCCTGAGGTAGTTGCAACGTACATTTTAACGTACACAAAAAATACGTGTACAGCGTCACAAATGGTCACAGTTGCGTCATTTTACCGTACATAGGCCTAATTATTACGTGGCGCAGAGCTTGGCTAGGTGGCGATCATTGAAATGTTGTTCAGCATGAATTCAATGATTGGGTATTAGGTATAGGCATTGGATTAGTATTATCCTGCACTGCGAGCGAAGCGAGCGCGAGCGAAGCGAGCATCTTTCTAGTATATATATATAAGACTTGATGTGTATGTCTTCATAATAAGACGTCTATATGTCCGCATTTTCCTCTGAATCCACCTGTCCATGAAATTCTCTGTGGCGGGAACTTCAAACGACGTCTGACACGGCGCGTGATTTCCTAATTTCGCCGCAGACGACGACCGTTGGCTTCTCTAAGACCTCGATCCATTCACATTCACCAAGATGATCATTTATGCATTGATTCAGCTCTTCTCCATCTTCGCACATCAATCTCAGACTCTCAGTCAGTCTGAGTCACGACTTTTTCATCGAAGCAAATCATCTTTCTCCCTGTCTGTCTGTCTGTCTGTCTGTCTGTCTGTCTGTCTGTCTGTCTGTCTGTCTGTCTGTCTGTCTGTCTGTCTGTCTCTCTCTCTCTCTCTCTCTCTCTCTCTCTCTCTCTCTCTCTCTCTCTCTGTGATCGTTGGCCCTCGAGGAATTATTTTGTCCTGTTAATGAAATCTGGAAATTACCCGGAAACTACAATAAAATTCCCCGCTCCAGCCCACCTGGCTAATCAACGCCTACCTACCTACAGTACATACCTGCTTTCAGGTGGCGTTTTCCATGGTGGCGTTCTTTCCCAGAACGCCGCTACCCAGCCGCCCGCTTCCCCGTCTGCTTAGAAGGCGCGTTAACGTCATAACGTCAGCCCCCTCTGCTCTTCCCATATTTTCATCTTCTTCGATTCAATTAAGTCGCTCTCAGAAGATGCTTTCCGTCGATCGTTCCGTGTCCGTCTCCGTGTCTCTGCGCGCGGTCGCGTGCCTGTCTGCGTGCCTCTGTCTCTCGGCGTATGCCTGCCTGCCTGCGTCTGTGCTACGGGTTTTTGGGGGGACGCATATGTCAAATTAATTTTCCGCTTCGCGTCGTCTTTACGAAACGTCGAGACCGACCAGAGACGCTCCGTCGCTTCCGGCGTTGTCAACAGAGGGCGCTGCTTTGGTAAGGAGGAGGAGAAGGAGGAGGAGGAGGAGGAACAGGAGCAGGAGAAGGAGAAGGAGGTGGAGGAGGTAAAACAGAAAGAAGAAGAGGAGGAGGAGGAGCTCATCTTGTGATGGAAGATGAAGCCCTTAAGCAAAAGCTTTAAATTATATAACTAGCTTCTCAGCCCGATCTCTCCTCTCTCTCCTCTCTCTCCTCTCTCTCCTCTCTCTCTCTCTCTCTCTCGTTTCTTTCTCTGCTGCGCTCTTTGTCTCTCCCTCTTTCCCTTCCCTTGCATTTCGTGCAATTTGACGCTATTCCATCGACTCCTGTTGCATTCCCACTTCCCTTCCCCTTCCCCCCGCAGATTCTGCGCCCTTCTGGCAATTACTGCGTGGGGCAGTTTTCGTGCGGGTTTTCGTTAAGACAATTGTTCGTCCTCTGTCCACGTTTGCCAGATGATGTTTTTGCCAACTGGCGTTTCTGTTGCATAAAAATGTCGATTTTGAATAAACTGCTGACGGTGACGATGAGGCATATGGAAGCGGGCATAGAGGGGCACAAACACGACGACTCTGTCCCTCGTGTCCTGACGCGGGCATTTTGGTTGTGTCCCTAAGGGTGTGGATACGGGTGTCTTTGGCTATGAACTAAATACAGTTATATAAGAATCCCAGAATGATGATGATGATGATGATGATGATGATGATGATGATGATGATGATGATCAGGGACTGTTATAAGAAAAAATTATCACTGCACTAAACTCAGAAAATGTGGTGTGTACATCAGCGCAAAAAACAAGCAAAAAAGGTTGCCCGGAATATTTATCACTGCACAAAGCACATAAAATTGGATTTTGCCACTGCACATTTTCATTTTATCACTGCACATTTTGTGTATCACTGCACGCTAAAGCAGGGCCTGAAGAAGAAGAAGAAGAAGAAGAAGAAGAAGATGATGATGATGATGATGATGATGATGATGATGATGATGATGATGATTATGATGATGAGTTTGAAACGAGATGACTCCAGGTCTTCCTGTCTCTTGCCATGTGTGTTGCTTCTTCTAAGTTCAGATTTTTCCCACATCGTCTTTTATGCTGTCTATCCATCCCTTAGCTTCTTGTCTTCCTCTATACTTCTATATTTCCTGTATACAATATATGACAGTGCAGAGCTCTCAGAGGCAGTCTTACTTTTCCCATTCTTTTCAAACCACTGTATACAGTCTTCTCATTCGGATTTTGTCTATATATAGGCCATATGGCAATGTTTGTCAACCCGACGTAATACATTGAAATTTCTTATAAATCATGACTTATTTTCTGACCCATGCAACCGAACCCACCATAAACATGGAAGCGTCTTACCAACGTCTGACCCAACCCAACCCATGGGTGCACCCAACCCATGTCCATATCTGCAAATATATATGTTCATAAATGGTGAAGCAGACCAGATCAGCGGACATCAAACGATTTTGCAATTGTATAAATCGCGGTTCATTTCCACGGTCGAATGGGAAGACAAGAGGTTTGATGACATCTTATACATATACAAATGTGTGCTTGTGTGAGTTAGTGTGTGCGTGTGTGTGTGCGAACCATTGGCGTAGCCACAGAGGAACGGGGGCCCCTGACCCCTATTAGGACTGGGGCCGGTCGTGGGATCTGTGCAAAACCCTTGAGTATTTGGGAGTAGGGGTATAGTTAGCATGAGGTCGAGGAGAATGTATACATACGAAAGTAGAGGAAAGAAGTTGAAACGTATTGACACTTTACATGACGTTTTCCATTTTTCTTCTAATCACAGTTTTTAACCCTAAATTGTCGATGTGTGCCCCCCCCCCTATTTCGGAATCCTGACTGCGCCACCGGTGTGAACTTCTACAAAAGTTTAAGTATTGTATTATTAGCATTTACTGAAGCAAGATGCACTAAGAAATATAGGCAAAGTAGATTGCCCACTGAGTAACCAACTATATATATATATATATATATATATATATATATATATATATACAGATATAGAATGCAGTTTTATATATGTACTGATAACGCACACGTTACTTTTCTTCAAGTTTCATTGATTTGAAGCGCACAGAGTGACATCAATTGACGATATGAATCAATGCACCGAGCGACCTCCGCTTCCGATCAAGGAATCAAGAATGACAACGTCAAGCATACTTAATAATTAAGTGACTCCCGGTGTCCAACTGTCGGCGAACGCACCGCTCTCCTCTGCTCCACATCTGCACACACACGCACACACACGCACACACACACACAAACACACACACATTCTGTCAAGCTATATCAGGATCCTCTCTTGTCTATAAGCCTATAAATGGGTCTACAGCCCTCTCTCTCTCTCTCTCTCTCTCTCTCTCTCTCTCTCTCTCTCTCTCTCTCAAGATCTCCATATGTTCATTGGTCTACAGTACGTTCTGTCTGTCTGTTTCTGTCCCTGTCTCTATCTATGTCTCTATCTTTGTCTCCTCTGTCTGTATCTGTTTGTCTCGCTGTCTGTCTCTCTCGCTATATATATCATTTATATAAAAAATATATTATATAGGCCTATATATGCCTCTATCTATGGTCACCATCATCATCATCATCATCATCACCATCATCATCATCATCATCATCATCATCATCATCATCATCATCATCATCATCATCAATAGTTAGGTCTAAAGATACGAAACATTTCCACTTTGTTCGCTCTTATGTCAATCTGTATACTTCTATACGATTGTCATATCCTTTGTTTCCAGATCCTCCTTGATGTATCCACCCATCTTTTTCTTGGTCTTCCTCGCCCTCTGTCTCCTTCTTCTGTAGGCCTATGTGTGTAGTGTTCTCTAAGTCCATGCATTGTTGTCCATTCTTTTAACATGTCCAAACCAAGTTAATCTCCTGTTGCGTATCTCCTGTATCGATGATTGTTTCCGTGGCTCCTGTCTGTTGCCTGATGTCTTCATTTCTCAATTTTTTAAAAAATATATATTTCCATATTTCCATTATTTTTCTTAGACAGCTCATCTCTGCAACCAACTGACTTTTTCGCCAGATTTTTTTTAGCACCCATGCAGGTTTCCGATCCATATAAAATTGTAAGTATTACCATAATGCATTATATATATATATACATGTATAGTGTATACATGTTTCATACTGGTGTTATATGCAGGGTGCGATTTGTGACCTGGAGCAGTGGGGGGAGGAGATATGTCGAGCTTGGGGGGATGCAGTTGTTGGGAAATGTAGCAGTGGGGGATGTAGTGGTGGGGATGTAGCAGTAGGGAGATGCAGTTGGGCAGTGGGGGGAGGAAGATTCCCCCCTTCCCCCTACAAATCGCGCCCTGGTTACATGGTCAAGTTTTTTTCCTTCATAATGTTCTCATTTTCCCATTGTTTGTAAACCTCGACAGGTATTTATTTTCATGTTCACGTCCTCTGTTTGTTTTCCGTCGCTCCTGAGTATTCCTCCGACATACTTCAATGTTTCAACTTTTTCCAGTATCCGACCATTTAGTACGATTTCTGCTCTGGAAAAAGTTGAAACATTGAAGCATGTTGGAGGGATATGTATACTCAGGAGCGACGGAAAACACACAGCGGACGTGAAATTGTCCTCCTTCGAAACAACCATATAACGTTTGTCTTTTCATTGTTAATATTCAGGCCAAATTTTTGCTTGTATCATTCATAAGTGATAGTTTGTATAGAATCTAAGATCCTGGATATTTTCACTCATCTATATGGTATACATAACTATATTAATACATATACAAATACAAAGTATAGTGGCGTGACATTGGAAAAATCTTCTCTTGTGAACTATAGCAGTGTGGCCTATACCCGATATATAGCTATTGATAGCTATAGCTATTACTAAATGGCATTCCAGGTGTACGCTACACAATTTAGACATTCTGAAACTCCACGAAATCTAGTCGTGTATACAAGTATAGTTAAATATGCAACACACTGAACTAATACATCGACACGAAGATGGTTGCTTAAAAAAATAAGTAAAATTAGTTTTTATAATAATAGGCTGCAAATTGTATGCATGGTCGCAAAGGTCGGAGAGAAGTCGGAGAGAAAAAGAGGGAGAGATATCTAATCTAATCTATTCTAATCTAATATTGAACTTATATAGCGCCACTTCATAATGCACAGGAGCATCAGCCGATAGCACACCAAATCAAAATCATTAAAGATTCAAGTCAAATCCAGGGATCCAGAGTATCCGGCCGGACAAACGGGTGACAGTCTATGGTGGATAAGCCACGATAGACCGAGAGAGAGAGAGAGAGAGAGAGAGAGAGAGAGAGAGAGAGAGAGAGAGAGAGAGAAGGGGGATAATCGCTCTCGCATGTGAGTGCGTGTGAGTATGTGTGTGTGAGAGTGTGTGTGTGGCTGCTTTTTACAGTGGGCCACATTCAACGAATCAGAATAGAACGCAGAAGAAGTTAAACAGTATACGAACCGACGTCGTCGTCGTCGTCGTTCGGTGTCGAACAAAGGCGCCTCTGTTGTTTATCGGCGGGTGGGGCAGTTAACTGTTGCCGGGCAAACGCGTGCAAGCGCAGAGTCGAAAGCGTCGCGTCGTATAAGTTATCACGCCACGCACACGCGGCAGACCTGCAGCCCCGCAGGTATCGGTTCGAACTTGCCACGAATTAAGACTACGACGACGACTACGACGACGACGACGACATTCCAGAGTTGTTCTTCTATCTCTCTCTCTCTCGACGACGACGACGACGACGACGACGCACTGTCCCGCGCGTTCCTCTTGATCAGTCGAAATGTATTCCAACTCACGCGCGCCGCCGGTCTTCGTCGCACCAACCGGCGCCCGCGGTGCTCGCGTCGAGAGACCGACCGACCGCCGGTCGAGTCGCGATCTTTACCGTATACACCCCCGAACTGCGCAGATATACCAAGGCCACACGCACAACTGTATACAGCACTACCAAGCACCACCGACACCACCGCCGCCGCCGCCACCGTTCGACGACGACGACGACGCCGTTGTTGTTGTGTAAGACGGGGCAGCAGCGGCCATTATTGTCGTCGTCGTCGTCGTCGACGAAGGAGGAGGATGATAAACTGTAGTCGTCGTCGTCGTCGTCGTCGTCGTCGTTGTCGGGGTCTGTGTGTATGTGATCGCGCATATATTCTCAGACGGTAGAACGGGGCTTTCGCCGCGGCGTATAAGTAAACCGGACTTACAATGCGCATGGCGTCGGTGGGACGGAAGGAGGAAAAAACCGGCCGAACCCCCGACTCGGCGCAGTTTGCGGCCTGCAGCGAGCGGGGCCGGCCGGCCGGCGAAAGAATGTTGTTTTAGTTACGCATCGCCTCCCGGGGAGGCGAGGGGTGGAGCAGCGGGGTGGGGTGGGGTTCCAGGGCTGCGTCTGTGTCGGTCGTTTCCAGCGACGCTCTTTTGACTTGTCGAATCTTTCGCTCCATTAGATTATAATAAAACAATCCAGTCGGACCTTTGGAATTTACCCCCCCCCCTCCGCCCCACAAGCCCCGTGCGTTCGGGCGCGAAGGGTTTCACGCTCGATAAAACGTGGTCATTCACGCTAATTTAACAGCCACAGGGGTCCATAGACAAATACTGTGACTACTTTCCTTGTATAATAATCAGCACAAAGACGATAAAATAGATAAAGAACGAGAGAGAGAGAGAGAGAGAGAGAGAGAGAGAGAGAGAGAGAGAGAGATGTGGTCCAAGTGAATCACTTGATGCGATCTTAGCGTAAAGCCAATCGGTGCCAATTATGCAAATAATGATTGAGAGCGTCTTCGGAAAATCGATATATATATATATATATATATATATATATATATATATATATATATATAACAAAAAACCAACAAAGCGCGTATATTTAAAACTGCAATTTTATTATTCTCTAACCGCGTGTCAGACAAACCAATATTACAAATATTATAGCGAATAGCCTACTGCAGTAATTTGCACTGCGATTTGATCTAAGCGTTCAATTAAAACTCAGAAACCTAAAACATATACACGTGGTTGATACAAGTGATCCACTCCGATCAAGTCTTCATCATCCAATAGTGAATATTTTCCTTATGCTGATGATAGTCAATACACA
>CM030858.1:7340300-7400300 GCA_018105865.1 Metaphire vulgaris
CATCGAATTATAAAAGATCAGCGCACTTTAAAGGCAAGTTCTCAAAAGGCGAACAGCCGAAGTTTATGGCGCATAATGACACACAGAGCTTTAAAAAAATATATATAAATGCTTTTATTGACTTCTGAATAAGTAGGCCTATAGCCATTGAAGTACAAAGCACAAAGTTTCGCATCAATTATATAGGCCTATACTGATGTGATCAGGCATTGCATGTTATTTGTTGTTGATCCCCTTTCATCCTGTTAATTGTCTTCTTTTGTACAATAATTAATTGATACTCTAATTCGCCATGGGTAATAATAATATTGTGGCGTAATTGTATGGGGCCCTAACTTCCCCTAAGTATACTATACTGCAATATGTTCAGAACGATACTGCATGTATTTTTGCCCGATATGGGACCGCAGGAGAACAGCAGTAGGACTATAGCGACAAACATTAAACGTAGGCCTAGGTTTTCAACTTTAAGTTATTCTGAGTATAGAGTAATTAACTCGTTACTACCCAACACTGTCTATTCATATTTATATGCCTGAAGAATATAGTCCCCACTCTCCAATGATATGTAACTGAGCTGCGTTAGGCCTATATATATATATATATATATATATATATATATATATATATATATATATATATACGGAAATTTTTTCCATGTGGCCAACCTCGAAGGATATGACGAGAGTTAACACACATTAATATTGTCTCCGGACAATTTTTTTCTCATAAGACCTTCAGGAATGAAGTAATGAGGGCATTTAATATATATATATATATATATATATATATATATATATAGAGAGAGAGAGAGAGAGAGAGAGAGAGAGAGAGAGAGAGAGAGAGAGATAAGTTAGGTAGATAAGTAGAAATGGATGGATTAATAGATTAATGGATGTATGGATGGAGGGATAGATAGATATTTAGATAGACAGACAGACAGATAGATATATAGATAGATACTGTAACATAGAAGAAATCTTGGTTCCTATATATCCTTCTGGATCGCTGTATCAATGCATGGTGTTGCCACAAGTGGTATATAGCGAAGGCTGCGGCGGCGGCGGCGGTGGCGGCGACTGCATACATCCTGCTGACCACAGACTGTTTTTCGCCCTTTCGTATACTGACCCGATCTGCGTTCGCTCTCCATCGATCAATCGCCCTCTGACGGGCGCCGGTCTCTTCCTTCGAAGGCGGCCGCCGCCGCAGCATCGTCTCCAGTCGACGGGTCACGACGGAAGGGCGGCGGCGGCGGCGGCGGCGGCGGCGGCGGCAGCGACGGACGCGGGACCGACCGACCGACCGACCGCGGCCCTGTGCTGTAGCCGGCGTCGCGGCCGATAACATTCATCGCGGTTCCCTCCTCTCAAGACGGGGACGGAAGGAAGCAATGCAGATTAATGGGAGAGAGAGAGAGAGAGAGAGAGAGAGAGAGAGAGAGAGACAGACAGACAGACAGACAGACAGACAGACAGACAGACAGACAGACAGACAGACAGACAGAGAAGGGAGACAAGACAGACAGACAGAGAAGAGAGACAAGAGAGAGACAGAGAGACACACACACAGAGAGGGGGTTGGGGGAGGGAAGGGTGACGGGGAAAGCGGCGTGCAAATTTGCGTATCCACTGGCGCGTGAATTGTCCGATCACGGGCGGAGTCTCTCGGGTCTTATCTTCGGCTTGGCAGGCGGTCGTTGGCGTTGCTCGGCTTACGTTGAGTGATAATGTCCGGCCATTATGTCGTCGACGTTTTTCCGGCTTCTGGTCATTCATTTGATCATCATTAATTGACGATGCCCGGCGCCGCGGACGCACGCACTGACCGACTGACCGAACGAACGAAGCGCGATTGACTGAAGGAAGGTTCAAGGAAGGAAGAAAGAAAGAAAGCAAATAAAAAAAGACTGCGTAACAAGAGAAAGGATAGCTCACTGGATTCATAAGTTACCTATATAGGAGAAGCAGGTTATCAGATGGGTATAGAGTTACTATAGTGGTTTCCACACAGGCTAACTCAGCCTCCTAAACCACTTTAAATCACATTATTATTATTATTATTATTATTATTATTATTATTATTATTATTATTATTATTATTATTATTATCCTCTTGAAACTCGCATCATTTTAATTAATGCACAGGTGCTAAAGTGCTGAAGCAGCTGATTTATAAATAATCGATCAATTATTGTACAGTTGATCACACGCGGTATATATGCCTGTATGCACAGTTAGAATGACAGAAGTCAAGATGGAAATATTAAGACACACATGATTTAGCATAAGGCATTATGAGACATATACAGTAGAATGTCGTTATAACGGACTTAGCGGGTCTGTACAATTTAGTACGTTGTATCCGAGATCCGTTACATCCAATACTGAAGCGCATCACTCCCACTCCCTACTTGGCTCTTGAAGGAATCTATCGCGGAGCTGGCACCATTTCTTACAACGCTCATGACGGCTTCATTAGACACTGGCGAATTTCCTTCGACGTGGAGGCATGCGATTGTAGTCTCTCACCTGAAGAAATCGGGACTGGATCCGTCCGACCTCAACAACTACAGACCGGTATCCAATTTACCTTTTCTCTCTAAGCTGCTGGAGAAACTCGTAAACAAGCGACTGGTGGGGCATCTGTGCGAGAATGGACTAATACCTACAGAGCAATCTGCCTATCGTCGAGGACACTCTACAGAGACTGCCATTTTAAAAATCCTTAATGACCTGGTGGATGCGACTTCGAACGGACGGGTAGCGCTTCTCTGCCTACTCGATCTTTCGGCAGCGTTTGATACGGTGGATCACCAGATCCTCACCCGGCGACTGGAGATATCTTACGGTCTGGACGGCCTTCCACTTCTCTGGATCAAGAGCTATCTAGCCGATAGAACACAGGCAGTGTGGTGGAACAATCAAATGTCTTCAGAGCGTCGAGTCCAACACGGTGTGCCGCAAGGATCAGTCTTAGGCCCCTTGCTATTCATACTGTATACAGCAGACATCCATCGCGTCATCAAGGCTTTCGGTCTTACGCCGCATAGTTATGCAGACGATGGACAGATCTACTCGTCATGCTTACCCTCGGAAGTGGAGCGACTACGGATTCGTTTCACTGACTGTATAGCAGCTATTGTTACGTGGACGGAAGAGAATCGGCTCGCACTGAATCCGGCCAAGACTGAATTTTTGTGGATGAGCACCTCCAGGAGAAGGCATTTGCTAAGTCATGCCCCGTTTGTGGTGGGAGATGCAGCCATTGCTCCCTCCGAGAGCTTACGTCTTCTGGGAGTGCTCCTAGATGAGACTCTATCCTTTGAAGCGCACGTTAACAATCTGATACGCTCCTGCCTCTACCAACTGCGGAGAGTGAGGTCAATTCGACGGTACCTGCCAGTGAGCGCGGCTGTCAAATTAGTGCGTGCCCTGGTACTGACACGAATTGATTACTGTAACGGTGTGCTTCTTGGACTTCCGGATACTAGACTGAACCGCATACAATCAGTGCTGAACCAGGCTGCACGAGTAATTTTCGGCTGTCGCTGGGGTGACCACGTCACTCCTCTCCTTAGAGATCGACTCCACTGGCTCCGTGTTCCGCAGCGCATTGTCTACAAGCGCTGTTGGCTTACGTTTCGGGCTTTACACAATCCATTCTGTCCTGATTATCTAACTGTACTTGTATGGAGATCGACTGTGATCGAGAGGAGATCGGTTCTTAGGTCCAGTCGGAGAGTGCAGTTGTTGGTCCCTCCCCCGTCCAAGACCCCTAAGTTTGGGGAAAGATCATTCGCGCGGGGGAATCCCGCCCTGTGGAACTCTCTTCCAGACAATGTGACTGGAGCAGTCTCAGCTGGAATTTTCATTAGAAATTTGAAGACACATTTATTTAATATTGGATATGAATTGTGTTAAGCGCTTTTGTTGTAGGCCTTAGCCTTGTCTACTGCGCTATATAAATTGTCAATAAATAAATAAATAAATAAATAAATAAATCACACGACACCGTATACATTGCGGTACGTTATAACCAGAGACGTCATTTCACTGTTTTCAGGGGTGGGGGGGGGGGAAACACTTTCGACCTGACAAGTTTGCGAAAAAGTTGACGACCTTTCTTTTATTTTGCTTGTCAGTCATTTTTTACGATTAGTTACTTCGGATTACTCGACATCAATCAAGCACTCCTTTAGGGGCTGTTGTGCTGACCTTTTTTTGCTTTCCAGTGTATTTTTACCTATTTAGCCAGCAAATTGGTATGTAAAAACTAAATAAAACAAACATTGGCGAAAAAAAATTTTTCCCCTAAAAATCAGGGGGGGACAAATGCCCTTTGCCTTCAAAATGACGTCTCTGGTTATAACCGAGTTCATTATAACGAAGTTCTATTGTAGTTGAACCTGTGTTAGCATAAACCCATGTCGAAGCCAGACAGTTTTTATTCGACCTCGACTGACCTCAAAAATGATCAAAGTCTGAATATTTTCATTCAGGAATCTCAGTCTGAAACCCATTTCTGAGAAATCTGATTAATCAATAATAATTATTGATAGTTTTACTGAAAATCTCTTATAAAGTAGGCCCGCTGCACTACATTCAATATAGACGAAAGACATACGAGGGGTGATAGGACAAAATGTTCTAGGACAAAATGTCATGGGGACAAAATGTCACGGACAAGATGTAATGGGGATAAAATGTAACCCTAAGCCTAACCCTAACCCTAAACCCAACCCCAGCCCGTGACGTTTTGTCCGTGACATTTTGTCCGTGACATTTTGTCCGTGACATTTTGTCCGCGACATTTTGTCTGTGACATTTGGTCCGTGACATTTTGTCCGGCCACGATACGAGGCGGTTGTAGATAGTGATTTCTAATTCGATTCCTTTGTTTGCTTATCAGAATGTGCACGCGCGTTTCGGTGAATAATAATAATAATAATAATAATGATAATACAGTATGCTTGACCCGCAAAAGTCGTTGACCGTGTCACGCCAATTAATTGCAATAAAAGTGATTGCGTTTAACGAAGCGGTCCCCCGATGAATTAGAGCTCTTTGACCGGCTGTCGTTCTGCCGAAGTTTTATCGCTCGTTCGACATCTTGCCTTTCTCAAACGAAAGTCACCATCGATCATCGCCACCGACTGCATGGCTGGGCCTCCTTTCGTCGGGGATCAGGCTAAAGGCGTCTGACGCCCGTCACGACAGGCGTTGTTGTTAGCGCTGAAGACGACGATTCCCTGACGCGAGAGAGGCGCAGTCATTAGTGACAAATTAGGGGTGAAGCTGAAACGAACCTGACCGCGAGATAATGCACTTGACGACCGCGTATAGATATATGCAGGCTGACGGCGCTATAGGTTGATTTGGTGCATTGTGGGTATAGTGTCAGTGGCATATAGGCCCTATCTAGAGGGTGTGGCATAGGGTATTGTGCAGATGCCCTGAGCGCCGCTTTAGGGAGGTGGGGTGCCAAAAACGAGGCGGTCTTGACATACTCAGCGCATAGAAAGAGAAGAAACTGAGAAAACTGGCTTTGAGCACGTCAATATTCTCATCAGTAGAAGTGCATTTAGAATCTGAATTTCTTGTCATTAAAATGACATGATTTTTTTTAGTCAAAGAGTTGTTAACCTGCCAATGAAAATTAAAATTTCCGTACCCGTCTAGGCACAGTGGCACACCCCTGTATACAGCAAATGATAGGGGCCTATATATACTAGATAAGATGAGACCAGGGATATTTCTAGGATTGTGAATTTGGGGAGGGTGTCGACCTCAAATTGGGGGTGTCCGGAGCTAATTAGTATGCATTTTGTATGCATACCATTGTCACATTACCAAATTTGGGGGGTGTCGACCTCAAACTGGGGGTGTTGGGGGTGTTGGGGGGTGTAAAAATATCCCTGGATGAGACCATGAAGAATTAGCGAACTTGTGGTATTGATTCTTTTCAATATAACAGAAGACGCACACTCATGGGCGGATATACAGGAATTTGGGTTGGAGGAAACATTTCATTTTTCATTCTCCATATTGCCTCGCCTCGCTCCTTTCCCTCTCATTTTTATTCACGCCTTTGTATAACGTTTCTGCTTTTCTCCACGATGAGAAATAAGCAACACAAATTTCTAGGGTGAGTTTTGGTCACGTTCCTCCATGTGCCCCTGTAGATCCGCCCCTGCTTAAACGCACGAATGTTCGCTCAATATCACTTAACCCCTTAACTGGGGATCCCAGATATATCCGCCCATTTTACATTGAGTTACAGTTAAATACACGGATAATTTTTGCAAAGCCACTTCGTTATGCATTGAAACCATCGGCCGTTGACGCTTCGAATCACAGTCGCATAAGATTGATATAAGATCCATGCAGTGCAACCAAAAGTATAGTACGTATTATTTAAAAATATAATCGGTCAGTGGGGGTTCCAGGAATTCTTTGTGGGGGCTGAAAACAAATTCTAGGAAGTTGGTGGGGGGATGCAAAGTTAAGAGAGACAAAATAAATGAGAGACAAAAAGGGTCATTCTCAGTGTTTTCCCCACCAAATGTTAATAAACCTTGCTGGAAAAGGCCGACAAGCCAAAAAACGCCATTCGCAGTAGCCTATTTCCATTAGATTATTTCAAAACTTATCGAAGAAATAGGCTGACAAGCAAAAAAAGCAAAAAATCTCCGGTAGGGGGATGCATCTTCCAGTCATCAACATGGTGGAACCGCCACTGTATAGGTGATGCTAATCAAAATCAGGCCACAATAGCGTGACAAAATATAGGCCTACTTAAGTTACCGTTTCCGACTACTGTATTTTGTAAAAGTCTTACAAAATCCATTGTCGTTAGGAAATTAGAATTCATATATACAAGAGAAACTTGCGGACGTATACGCTACAACATTTACCGAAGGATGCTGTCTAGTGTCTATATAGTCTATACCGTATAGCGGTTGTTTTGCGAATAGATAAGCAATTATCTTGGGTGATCAGTCGTAAGGCTTAATTAATTGGAGATCTCATACATAAGATGTGCGCTCCGTATTTATGAAAATGCAATTCAATCACAAACATAGAATTACGTGCGTTTGCGATGTGTGGTTTTCTTTTGCGCGGCGGTGCCGGGGAGGCGACCGCGCGGAGACAGAGGAGATAATATGATCAAGGAAACGGACCTTCAAAGGTCTCTCTCTCTCTCTCTCTCTCTCTCTCTCCATTTGTGGAATCAACTTCCTCTTAGGCCAAGTCCGTCTTGCGCTCAGACCTTTATAGATTTCTAATGCTTCCGCTCGCTGCCGCACCTGCAAATTTTCTTGAGTCATGGAAGTACCAATATACAGTATGTATGTATGTATGTATGTATGTATGTATGTATGTATGTATGTATGTATGCATGCATGTGTGTGTGTGTGTGTGTGTAGCTTTGAGAGTTGCATTGCGTGTATATATGTGTATGTGCTTGTATTTCTCTAAAATTAAGCATTTCTTGAAAGCCATAGAAATTAACTTCGGATTTTGCGTCTTAAGCTCTCCCGCCCCAGGAGCTACAGAGGCAGTACACACATGCTATATATATACAGATATATACACACATATATAAAGTTATAAACTATATATATATAATTATATATATATATATATATATATATATAGTATATGGCAGCTGGCCTTAGAAATGCAGACCCGTTGACAGTAAGATTTTACGGTGGCCGATGGGTAGTTTGTGGGAGGGGGTGAGGAGAGGGGAGGGATGATGATGATGATGATACTGAAGTCGTAACAACATCATTAACTCCGCAAGACTTAGAAGACCTAGAATCTTTCGCAAGATATAAGGTAATAATTTAATGGACGGCGAGCGACATCAAAGGTAAGGGACGAGGCAAAATATGGGGAAGATAAAGGTGTGCAGGTGGGGTGGGGGTGGGTGGAACTGACGGCGATCGAATGTCCAGGGTTCCAGGTATCTAAAAGCAGCATCCGTTAGCCTACAGGCTACATGCACACACAGAGAAAAATATGTCATAATCCACAAATATGTCACAATTCACAATAATTATTGCATGATATTCAAGCACATCCTTTACTTGTCATCATCATCATCATCATCATCATCATCATCATCATCATCACCATCACCATCATCATCTTCATCATCATCACTATCATCATCATCATCATCATCATCATCATCATCATCATCATCATCATCATCATCATCATCATCATCATCATCATCATCATCATCATTTTGCTCTGTGCATGCCAACTCTTTAGCGGCAATAGCTAAACGCAAACTGTTTCCAAGGAGTTCTATCTTCTGTTAATCGTCTTCCTTCTACGATTGAAATTCCTTTCGTGTTCATATCTTCTCTGATGTTGTCCATCCACTTTTCCTGGGTCTTCCTCTTCCTTTATTTCGTTCTATTTGAGTGTAGAGTGCCTTGTATGGTAGTCTCCTTTCATCTATTCTGTTGACGTGTCCATACCATGCAGTTGAGTCTTTTCCTTATATACTGAAGTTGTAGGCGCAATGAATGTGCTACCAGAAAATCATAACGAAAGTTTAAACCCCTCTATCGGAAGTAACGTTTTCATGCGTCCTGTTTTCATCACGTTGCAAAACAGTGACCGCGGTAATGGAAGGATGGTAAAGTCGGAAGGGTGGACATAATTATTGTCCAAGGTAACAGATACCCATAGGCGTAAACTACTCGTGGGCCTCTAGGCTCCACTCCCCACTTTTTGAGAGGCTGCAATAAGCTGCAATAGAGAAGATATATCGTTTGGGAGTTGGGACCCACTTTTTCATCCAAGTTGGCCAGTGTTTATATCCTAGTCACCTTGACATTGGGGGGATTTTGAAATGTTGGGGGAGGTGGGGAGGGACAAGGTCTGAGTCGCCACACTTTGGGGGTAAATTTCTATTCCCCCAGCCAACATATAAAATTTTTTTGGGGGGGAGGGGGAATGTTAAAACTGGGGGAGGGGGAATTCCTTCCAGAGAAGGACTAGAATAAACACTGCAAGTTGTCGCCAATGCAGGCACCCACCGGGTTGTTAATTTCCAAGCGTCGTCTCGATTGATTAATTACCAGCAGCTAGACTGCTATAGACGATCTAAGAGCACACCCTTAATTAGCACATCATCCTCGTATCACGTTTAACTCGGAACCGTCTTGAAAAATCCGTTTGGAATTTATAGGATTCTTTTGAAAAATACTCGAAAGGAAGCATTCATCAAACAAACAGTTTCTGTATGATTAAGCACTCAAATTACCTTAATTACCTTCCTAAAGACCAGGACGCACTCCGACCAGGTATCGGTCAAGGAAAATATAGGTCCAATAGGTCCAATGTTTATATATACATGTATATATATATATATATGTGTGTGTGTGTGTGTATTGTGCCCTTGGTACTTCATTCCTGAGGGACTATATATATATATATATATATATATATATATATATATATATATATATATATATATATATATATAGAGAGAGAGAGAGAGAGAGAGAGAGAGAGAGAGAAAGGTGTAATTGCGTTCGATCTCTTGGTGCTTTTTCGCCGTAGCACCGCCGTCATCAGATCCCTGTCGACCCCTTCTGTACTTCGTCACACCCCATCCCATCCCATCCCACCCCACCCCACCCCACATCTCACAAGCCCTCAACCCCTTCCAGCTAAACATTTCATCCCGTTGTTGCGCATCTGGTACGGCAAAGGCCATCACCTCCACCTCATCTCCCTTCTCCTCTTCCTCCTCCTCCTCCACCTCTCTCCCTCCTGCTCCTGTTCCTCCTCCTCCTCCTCCTCCTCCTCCTCCTCCTCCTCCTCCTTTTCTTCCCTCCTCCTCAATTGCTAGGTGACGCTGTTCGACGCGCAACAGTAGCACTGATGTGGAAACGAGGACACCGAATTAAATGCGCTACATCATCGTCGTCGTCGTCACCACCGCAACGCCGACGAATAGCACCTCAGCCGGTCAACAGGGGGCGCTGTAAAGAGGAAGAGGAGGACGAGGAGTAGCAGAAGGAGGAGGAAGAGGAGGAGGAGTTCAGGACACCGTCGCGTGTGTGCACAAGGCCAGGTGTTGCATCGGCGAACATCGACCATAGGCTGTTGTGTAAACACCACCATCATGTCCACTCGAAGATCAACCAAAACCGGTTCCGCGTACATAGCCTATGCCACGGCACCCGGTCTCACCCGCTGCCTTTCCGATGTCTTCTTCATCTGTTCACTGCTGGGACTGCGGATCTTCGACGCCTCGTCGTTCTTCGTCTGTCTCCCGCCCGTGTCTTTTAGAGGAGGAGCGGAAGACTATAAAGGAAACTGCCCTCTGGGGGCATGAACCGCCCGCCCGCCCGTCCGCCCGCCCGCCCGCCAGGCGCTGCAGGAAAGGGTTCGCGGGGTCCTTGGGAAGGTGACAGCCGGGCAGAAAGCGATACGGTTACGAAATACTGTGCAAACACGCTTTATTTCGTCATCTGCCGAACGGATTGAAAGTTTCAGAAGATCCTGACTATAAAAGAAAAGCAGTTCATTGCAGCTGTTCTGCTGTGGCGATCTCAACTACAGTATAGGACCATTGCTTACATCGCAACTCAAGTTGAATTTGTTGCAATCGAAAGCTGCGTTACTGTATTTAAACAATCGATTTCCAAGCTCATTAACCCTTTACCCGTTCATTTATTTGTAACGTAATGTTGAACTGGACAAGTAATCTCGGGGCAAACGGGCAACGGGTTAATGGACAGTTACGTATATGGGCTATACGAAGTTTCCACCAAATGGCTGGACATGGGAAACGGATGACAGGATGCAGGATGCATGCCAGAAGAGAGGATGACAGAGGAGAGAGGCTGGCGAGAGGATCTGTGAGGATGCAGCTGGTATCGTTCGCAAGAATCCTCTAAGACGACGAGAGGATATGCCATGTACACCAGCATTTACAGTAGCCATATATACAAGACTAGATGATTTTTGATCAAACACTTAATCAAACAAGGTAGATGCCGTCGGTGTTAAATAAAGCAAATTAATAATTATTGAATGACAAATCGGAGAAAAAGGAGAAGAAAAGACAAACTCTGAAAGGCTCATAACGAGGCTTTGCATAATGAACCAGTCAAACGAAGGACGATCGCTCGAATGCAGATTAAGTATGACTCAGTGCAACGCAAGTAAACACACACACACACACACACACACACACACCAATATAAAAAAACGGAGAAGAATGTTGAAGATCACACGAATGCAGAGTGGATGACGAACTTTACTCGTGAAAACAACGAAGAAGTGAAATTGTGGACCTAAATGGAAATGACGACAAAGAAAACGAAGAGGAGAGAGAGGAGGAGGAGGAGGAATAGTAGTAGGAATAGTTGTAGGAGGAGTAGGAGTAGTAGGGGAGTATGAATAGGAGGAATAGGAGGATAAGGAGTTTGATGACGAAATATACTACGCGACTGGGAGCGACTGCGAGTCTCTCGTCGTCCGCAGCAGCAGCAGCAGCAGCAGCAGCAGCACCAGCAGCAGCGACTCCAGCAGCAGCGACTCCAGCAGCAGCGACTCCAGCGGTGCCGTCGTCGTGACCACAGCGTTTCAGTCAATTAGCGGCCACTTCGACGGCAGATGCTGCAGAGGTGAGGGCAGCGGCTGGCTGACCGGCGGTCCATCGGTCGGCCGGTGGGGCGAGGGAGAGCCTCCGCCGCCGCCGCCGCCGCCGCCGTCGACGTCCGATCGATGCCGCAAAATGGATCGCTAATCCGTCGCCGGATTACCGGAACGCGCCGAGATATCATCGTCTGCCTCGCCGCACGGAACGCCAGCTGCTGGAGCCAAAGAACGAAGGAAGGAAAGAAAGAAAGAAGAGGCACTCGAGCGCTATACAAATGCCGTCGGTAATTCAACGAAACACCTCCTACTCCTCCTACTCCTCCTCCAGTTCATGCCCTCGTCTTTTACTCTGCCTGTCTGTCTGTCTCTGACTGTCTGTCTGTCTGTCTGTCTCTCTCTCTCTCTCTCTCTCTCTCTCTCTCTCTCTCTCTCTCTCTCTCTCTCTCGTATCCGTTTTCATCATCCGAACATTCCACGCATCTGAGAATCCACCGTCGTCTGTGAAACCTGAAAATGCTGTCTTCTTCTGAACACTGAACACACAGAAAGACAGACGAACAGACACAGACAGACGCAGAAAGACGGCCAGGCGAAGCGACAGACAGACAGACATACAGACAGACAGACAGACAGACAGACAGACAGACAGACAGACAGACAGACAGACAGACAGACAGACAGACAGACAGACAGACAGACAGATGAGAACTAAATGTATATTAAATAGTTATAAACATAGAACATACGGATAAATAAACGAACACACAGACACACACACACACACACACACACATATATATATATATATATTGAGAGAGAGAGAGAGAGAGAGAGAGAGAGAGAGAGAGGAGGACGCAGGTAAGTAAGACAGGAAGTCCCTATAGGAAAACATTCCCAAATATTAAAAGACTGGTATATAGAAGTCTATACTGATCATATAATTATAGACCACTGGTGACATAATAATATGCGACGTTACACAGTCCAATTTAATTGGATATTATTAGAAATGAATTTTTCAGCGTATTTTTTTCTGCACAAAATAAGCGACGACGCTTCCGCCATCTTTTTCGGTTCTCACGAGCCCGACACCTGGCGATGGATTTGTAACCAGATCATTCGACCAGGTCACCGGATTCAGTGGACGGTAAAGAAGGAACGAATGTGTACGCGGATGGATGGATTGAATTTCGACATAGTGGAAGAAAACAAACTGATTAATAAACTAAAGTTTCAGGTCTCGCTGGGCCGCAGCGTTTTTCACTTCGAAATCTCAATTTAATCTTGATTTAATTTTAGGGAAAACGCCGAACCTTGTGTTTTGATTCTTCATATATATATATATATATATATATATATATATATATATATATATATATATATATATAGTCGTGACGTTGTTTCGTCATCGTCAATTGGAAATTCGATCGCCCGCCAGTCGATCTTACTTACGGAAGCGCCTCTGGCGCCACACAGCGGCGGGCGATGTCGTCCCGATATTCCAATCATATCCGCATTATACGACAGAGCAACTCCGTTAATTAATTAGCGGAATTCATACTCGTGTTGACGACGATGGATTTTCACGCATTCATGTAGCGCACAATTTCAGTGTTTGCTGTGGCGATTCATCATCATGTGTCGTGCAGAATTCGTTCTCGCCCTTAGGCCTATATACCCCACTGGGTGGGTAAGTTCTTTGGCCACTCAGAGGAGCTATATATAGGTAGGCCTATATGCTGAAGCACGAAGCCCCCTATTTTTTTCCAATTTTGGCGCCTATCGATAGTATATTCGAGAAATTTCTGCTTCCGACGCGACGGAGATGGCGGCGGTGCACGGTCTGTTGTGGATAAATCCTTATCCGAGACGCTAATCCGGGATCAGAGGATTATTGCATGGTCGGCAGCGGACAACCTGAGTGACGTTCTCAGGAGCTGATCACGCAATACGAAATATTGTATACACGACACTGCTCAATCTCCCCCCCCCAACCAAATTGTCCATAAGACTCCCTTCTATCGAGCCTATATATATATATTATATTATAGGCATTAATCAGTGGCGGCTATATAGGATTTGGCAAGTTGAGGGCGTTGGTGTGGCAACTTCTAAACACGGGGGCCAACCATTTGTTGATAGGTAGACCTATGTATTAGTAAGTATGTAGAGTACCAACAGGGGGTCACTGGGGGCCAGACATTCAATAGAGGGGACACGGGTCCCATGAAGAGTCGACCGCCACTGGCCTTTATATATATATATATATATATATATATATATATATATATATATATATATATATATATATATATATATATATATATATATATATATATATATATATATATATAGGCCTATATACCTCGCGCTGGGTACAACGGCGTAGAGGCGCGTCCCCTGGGAAAGTCCTGGGTATAGGGAAACCTCCACGTGCACCGAATAATATGGAATAAGGTGCCGTGGACCAACTGTATACCAGAAGACAACGGTGGAATCGAAGACGGCGAAAGATCTTCTTCTCTAAGTGCATGCAGGAGAGGCTGCTGAGAGCGGATATCCAACTTAAGGAGCACGGGGGCCAACCATTTGTTGATAGTTATGTAGTAGTAAGTATGTAGGGTACCAATATATTGCGGTCACATCGCCATATATGGTCTATGCCGTAAAGTCCTGGCCATGCATGCAGTGCACGGAGAATATAGGGTTATGGAAAGACACGAAACAGGGATATATGACTTAGAGAAGTTTCGCGTCTAGCTAATGCCGCTATGAGCTGACAGAAAGCAACTATATATGTCTATATGATGATGAAGATAGGACTATGTATTATATAAGCTTATAAGCCGACAGGCCTAGTGCTTTTTGTCACTGTATATGATCCGGTATGTGATACTATGGTGTACCGGTAAACCTTGATCGATCCTTTTTCTACAATCATTTCCTTCATATCTATAACAACCTATAGCCTCACTGTCCATTCATTCCACCAGATCTGCAGTGGCCCCCAAACAGTCCAGATGTGAACCCCGTGCAGAGATATTTTTACACCCCCTAATTCTCTCCGCCCCAGCCCCCAATCTGAGAGCAACAACCCCCTAATTATGATGCAGCTAGGACGGTAGCGCTAAGAAAAGGGAGGGAAGGGACCCCAGAATAGATCAACACCCCCAGATTGATAATCCTAGAAATAACGCTGACCCGTGGACGGTGGACTACAGAATTTGAGGAGAAATGCAGCAGCGGGTCAATCAAACCAAAGTTCGCAAGGTCATTAGGTCAATGAACTGAAGGAACGTTTGGAACTAGTTGGGACAAAGCATCATCAGTGATGCTATTGATGCAAGGAGGTATTATCCCAGGAGACGGCATTACGTCATTTTTAGCCCATTTTAGCCCAGGCTGCGGTGAAGCCAGTAGCGCATAGGCTAGTAAATATAGGCCTAGTATCTCCGTGGTTAGCGGCCATTTTGGTAGACCCAAATCATGTGTTATCGGCCATCTTGGTAGACCCAAACGGTGGCTGCCGTCTGGGAATTTCCCAGCTAGTCGGCTTCACCGAAATGACGTAATGCCGTCTCCAGGGATAATATCTTCGTGTATTGATGAATGGCGCAAACAACCGCGTTCATGTGTTCGCGCAAGAGGGGGACGCTGTTAATTCTAATGCCATCTGGCGAGCGACCCAAAATATATGTCAAATTTAATCAATCAATCGTTAGATGTCGTTGTTTTACACGGGAGACCATACGGAGTTGCCGACGTTTTTCTGCTCCATTCAAGTTTACCTCAGAATATCGATTATATCATAACCATTGTTATCGATCTATTAATACTGTACCAAATACAGATAGGCTCATGGCTACAATAATGCCATTTTGCTCTTATAAGACGCGTCATCTCTGGACAGGATATCTCTACGGGTGGGGCGGTCCGCATCAAACGGCATTTTGAGAGGTAAAATGTTTTCAGTAGTTGAAAAATTGTGTTATTCAGGGGATGAACAGAATTTATTTTAAAATTTCCAAAACTTCCACCCCGGGCGCCAACCCACGTTACGCCACTGAAACCTCTTTCCCCAAATTTAAACCCACTTAATTAAGACTGCAGCAAAAATTTTGCTACCGTCAGCAAACATAATCTGATCAGAAGTTGCGCATCTTCTTAGAGAGAGGAACCTCACACCAGACATGGGTCAATTACGTTTTAAGCAATTACAATTACATTACAATTATACGGATTTTTGTCAATTACAATTACAATTACAATTACAGCCAATTACATTGGGGTCAATTACAATTACAATTACAAACGTGTCAATTACAATTACAATTACAATTACTTTTCATTACTCTTTCTGCTTCTTTTAATAAACTTAAGTGTCTAAAATAATTAACATAAATTAGTTCAACAAAGTCATATGCTACGGCCTATTTAAAAAAACCGTAACAAAGTTTCACAAACCTGCAAATGAGTCAACAAATTCGAAGTAACCTTTTTCGAGCATGACACTAATTCACCACAAAACCGGCACTTCACTTTAACATTTGCATTGGAAACAGCATTATTAAAGTCATCAGACTTTTCAGAATAATTCCATAATACTCCTGCTTGATTTACGCTCATCTTTACTGGCATTAAACTTTCATTCACAAAAAGCGCAGCCGCAGAACACAGGAAGTAGACAAATGATAAGCTGGTTCCCTTCCAATTTGAAAGGCAATAAAAGTAAATAAGTAAATTTTTGCATGGCAACTGACCAGAGCAGTGAGTCCATTTACCAATAACCGTTGTGCTTTGACAATTCACTAACCATCCAATGTATTCACTGCCATACATTCATAGACTGACAAGACTTTGGCTCATAGTCCCATACATGCTAATACGCTATTAGAACTTATAAAACTCACATTCCTGTAATTGGGTAAATCAATTACAATAGCTCAATTACAATTACAATTACACAAATGACAATGACAATTACAATTACATGTAATTGAACTTTCCACAGATCAATTACAATTACAATTACATTGGCAAAATGTAATTAATTACAATTGAATTACAATTACAATTGTAATTGACCCATGTCTGCCTCACACGATATAAGTTCATCTGCCATGGAAGTTGGAACAACACTGTGAAGGTTTTGAAGAAAATGGTTTTTGCACATACAGTGTAGATTTAGACTTTCATGTCTGATAGAAAAACTAAACAGTTGATGTGGCATTTAGAGATTTCCGACTCGTTTAACTTGTGCGAGTACTACAAGAAATTTTTGTATCAATGGCCTGGAATTCTACAATAATTGGAAACAATAGGATTGTGCAGTGTACCTATGCACAGAATCACAGAGTACCAATGAATGTGGTCAAGAACTAGTGTACTGAATTGTGGATGTTAAACTGAAATGTAAGTAGCCTATTTCTTATTAAATTTTTATTGAAAAAAGGTAAAATCAGGTCAGGTTTTTGTCCTCCCGCTGTTGACTTCTCCATGACATCTCTCAAAAGTTCTCTGTCCTTTGTTATTTCATCCAAAGTCACTCAGTGTCTTCCGTCAGTTTTCCCGTTGAGATTCATCCATGGCATGTTAAGATCCACTTCCAATTACGTCCACCCATTGTCTTTTTAGTCTTCCATTAGATCTTTTTCCCTCTGTTTCGTAGTTGAAAATTCGTTTTGGGCATCTTATTTCTTCCATTTTGAGCACATGTCTAGTCCGTTTCATTCGTCTCTTTCAAAACAAAGCAGCATATAAATAGGGAGCTCCCAATCACATATACATATATATAAAATGCAGCAAAACCAACACATTTCAGATTTTCTCTCAACAGTAGTTTTACTTTTAAAATCCTCGACTGCATCTTTGCAATTAAAATTCAAATAAAAGCACTGAAACTAACATTACATTTATAACTGCATATGCAACAAACTAAACCATACCAGCTTAGAGCTACAAAAGTTTTGCTTAGCTCAAGCAAAAAATTTGCATGCCTATATAAACAAAACTTAAAATAAAGCATAGATTACCACTAATGACATTCTTATTAAGGGTGAACCCAAATTCAATTAAGAGCCCTACATTTTTGAATGCATAATTTATTAAATTAGAATACTGATTACTCAGTCACATCAGAGAAATATAACTGCTACAGTAACTGACAATTTAAGCAATTGAAGAGTCAAATATCTGCCTGCAAAATTAGACTGATTAAGCAGGCTCAAAAGACTGGGGCTACTAGCTCTCATTCACAATTTCTGAATCCACGTCATTACCCATAAACTTACAGAACAATGTAATAAAAGTTGGAATTACATACAGTGTAACAGATTCTCTGATAACTAAATCACAGAAGCAATTTTACAAATCATTGCACCACAACCTGCAGATGCTTACAAATAAAATCCATCATATTTGACAAAATTTTTGACACTTCAAATGTTTATACTTTAAAAAAAATGTATAATGGAGTTTCATGGTCCCTTCATAGAAATGTGATTACAGAAAAACAACAGGATTGTCATTAGCACAATCAAGTGATAATGACATCAAGCTAAGCATTATCGTTTCAAATCAAATTGAAAATATTTGCAGACATTATTGAAGAGTTTAGTCACATCCGTTACTATTCACCGATTCAACGTTCAACAGAGAGGACTCCTATGCATCATACTTTTGTCCCCCCCAAAAGAGATTCATCTCAACGAACGAAAATAGATCTAGCTGATGCAAAGCTGTCGTCTAGCTAATCTAAAATAAAATACAAGAGTAGAAATTATTTCAAGTAACAACAATGTAAGTTCATAATAAATAAACAAACACAATAGCAACAAAATGCAAATACAGAGGGAAAAGTTAAAATTGGGATGTGCTACGGTCACTTTAATATTTGAACTATCAGAATTTTACTATCAAAGCAACCAATCTGATCACTTATTATAATTTCTCACATCCCAAGAGTGGATCAGAATGATTTAACACATCTTGGTTCCACGAATATAGAAGACATTTACAACTGAACAATATGTATAACCATACTGTAGTGTCATTATCCTTAAGTGGATGCCATATTACATTATTTACTAATGTACCAACCATTACAATACAAATGTATGAAAACTTTAACACACAAGTGGGAAATTACCAGCCTAAATAATTCTATAATTAGAGGAAGGATAAAGGAAAATTTAAAACACAAGACAGAGGCAATAGAGGCAACAATGTAATACAAGTTGGAATTACATACAGCCAAATAGATTTTCTAATAACTAAATCACAGAAGCAATTTTACAAATCATTGTACCACAACCTGCAGATGCCTACAAATAAAATCCATCATATTAAAACACAAGACAGAGGCAAGATTTCAACAGACAGTTTGACCATTCAGCATTGTGTGTTGCATGATAGAGTGCTAAAACTGGAATTAAATGTAACAAGATAAAAATCTGCAAATGACCATACTTTAACATCTTAATACTTATTATATAGGCAGATGAATCTGGCAACATCATCACAATTTCTTTATTTATCTACAAACTGTGATAGCAAGGAACAGTCAAACATTGATAACCCACAGCTAACAGCAGAGATGTAGTACTTGGTACTTGTACTTGTACTCGAGTTGTACTCGAGTACAAATTTTTAGTACTTGTACTTGTACTTGTACTCGGAGGCCAGGTACTTGTACTTGTACTGCGTGCTGAGTTTTAGGAATGCAAGTACTTGTACTTGTACTCGGAGGCCAGGTACTTGTACTTGTACTTGTACTTGAAGCATTGTGTACTTGCTACATCTCTGGCTACATGTACTTCAATGGTACCAGTAATGCTGTTCCTTTAGGCTAATGACAAGCACATCTTCACAGATGGCCAAGTACCTGGAACTCAACGAAATTTATGATGAAGCCACTGATACCATCGTATTTTGGAACAGTGAAGTTAATAGAAAGGAGTTCAACAGGCTGTATAATGCAGCCATTAATTAGAGACCTTAGTGTGCCTGCTTCTGGCGCACCAATTAAACACGTATTTAGCCAAGCTGGCTTGATCGCGAGACCGCATAGGTGGGTTAATATGACCGATGCAAGACTATCATCTCTATTTTTTAAGTGCAACTGTGATGATATTTAGATGCTAATATAGTGTCAATTTTATTCGTGGCCGGACAAACTGTCCGAGGACAAAATGTCATGTAGAAAATGTCATGGGGACAAAATGTCAGCGAAAAAAATGTCATTGTCAAAAATGTTGTACTAGTACTTGGAGGCCAGGTACTTGTACTTGTACTTGTACTCGGAGGCCAGGTACTTGTACTTGTACTTGTACTCGGAGGCCAGGTACTTGTACTTGTACTTGTACTCGGAGGCCAGGTACTTGTACTTGTACTTGTACTCGGAGTTTTTGGAATGCAAGTACTTGTACTTGTACTTGTACTCGGAGGCCAGGTACTTGTACTTGTACTTGAAGCATTGTGTACTTGCTACATCTCTGGCTAACAGTGACTAAATCAATTTAAAATTGTAAAATACATTAACTTTAAAAACACAAGAAATCTTACATGGGTGAGGAGGAGGATATCCTCCTGGATACTGTCCTCCTGGTGGCGGATAGCCTGGTGCACCTTGTAACAGCAAACATAAAAGCAAAATAATAACATAATTTTTAACTAATTAACAATGGCGTCAAAATAATATTTGATCAAACTACCGGTATGTATTAAATACAACTACTGCTTAAAGCATGATAATAATAATAATAAGGCAATGTCAATAGCGGTGTCGGACAATGAGTTGACATTAACAGGACGTGTCAAAATGTACTACAAATAACAGCATGCAGCATAAGAATTATAAGTTATAACTTTCTATAGCACCAGCATTAAAACTCAGTGGCATCAAGACGGCTGTCTTCGGTGACAGATCCTTCCGGAGGGGCAATCCGAGTCTGTGGAACTCTCTGCCGAAGAACGTGACAATTGTGACCTCCCCTGATTTGTTTATCAAGTGCCTTAAGACGCATATGTTTAATATCTCTTATAGTGTTCATTGTTAAGCGCTTTTGACTTTAGTCTTCACTATGCTTACTGCGCTCTATAAATTGTCTTAATAATAATAATAATAATAATAATAATAATCAAGGGATGGTATTCTTAATCTTACTGCAAACGAGAAGATCAACTCTAGAGATCCATCAGAGTGGGAGCAATGAAACCAAAATAGGTGAAATACCAAGAAGCAATATAAACACCACTACATTGTTCTAATATAATCAATAAGTGGCCAATATAACTTTGTGCCAATTTTGTATGAATTTTATAAGAGCATAAGATACTATCATCAAGCTGTTTTATGATATGATGCAACAATGAAATAAACAACAACTCATGATTGCACAAGATATGTATTAGAGGCGGAAGATGGCAGAGTGGGTTACGCATTGTTAGGGGTAGACCTATGGAGCGAGGTTCAAGCCCCGTTAGTGCCCCTAGTGGCTTTCACACAGGCAGTAATGCCTCCTAAGCCACTTTAAATAATACTATAGTAAGTAAGTAAAATTTGTGGATCTATAGAGCACTTTGGAAAGTAGTTTGTTATAGCTATAGAAGAAATGATTTAAGTAGTAGGTAGGTATATAATAGGAAACAGTTACAATACTTCACCGACACCAATAATTAATTACCGTAATCAATCACTTATATTAAATGAGGCCTTTAATTAAGGAGTTGTGCCTTTGAAGTTATAGTACAATATATCAAAAAATTAATTAAATAATGAATATGCCTAAATATAATGCTGTACTCTAAACTCTGTTAATTTCAGCTTCAGTGAAGTCATTATGCGATCAAAGATCAAGAGGAAGAGGATGAAAATTTTCTACTTTTCTGGAGGCTTAATCCTGCCTAAGCTTACCACAAACACACAATTTTCATTCACTAACATAGATCATTAATCATTTCACTGACTATTTTTGAACACCGACCTAAAACTGCCCTCTACTATTTGGCTCACACTGTTCACTGAAGGTGAGCCATTCCACCCTTAAGATTCTTCACTTAGTGAATGGCTTAATGTGGAATAACAACCATAAAATAATAATAATGTAATGTAATGTAACAAAATATTTGTATAGCGCCTCTTCTGAAAAATCACTCAGAAGCGCTTGCACAGCAAATTACTGTATATTGACAAAGAGATAGGTTTTAAGTCGTTTAAAAAAAGAGGGCCATAGAATTAGGAGTTGCTAAGCCACGCATACCGGCGTCAAGAGCATTGCAAAGGATAGGGCCAACTGATTCAAAACCTCACTTCAGGAACAAGGAGGTTCATGCTTGGGGCACACTGAGAAGACCATTGGTTGTGGACCGAAGACATGGCCGACCAGGGATAGAGCTAAGAGGATGGAGTAGCTCTGAAAGGTAAGATGGAGTGGTACCATAAAGAGAGATAATAAATATAGAGTTTTAAATACTTCTTCTTTCTTCTTTAGATGCTGTGTATTTCTCTGTTAGCGACCGTGGATTTCCACTTTGTTCGATCTTGACATCCTCTTATTAATTCAATGTTATTTTTTACTCCCTCAATTCCTTCTCGTAGTATATAGTAATTACGAACTTTGTACCATACGCTACTATAGCCTTACCTGGCTGAGGGTATCCTGGATTTGGTGGAGGATAAGCTCCATGAGGTGGAACAGCTCCACCAGGATAGTGGCCACCAGGTGGAGGACAGTAACCTGGTTGCATAGGTGGTGCTCCTGGATTGACAAAAGGAGGAGGAGCCATTCCTACAGGATAACCAGCTGGGGGATAAGGCTGACCAGCTGCGGGATAATGTTGACCACCTGCAGGGTAATGTTGACCACCTATGGGATATTGTGCATGCTGTCCTGGAAGACCATGGCCATGATGTCCACCCTGTCACAAAAAACAAAGTGGTGAATTTATTACAGATTTCTTAAAATGTTGATCCCCAGTTAAGGGGTTAATCATATGCTGTCCATTCAAGAGATTTGTTCAACTAGTAATTCTCCATCTGATCTTGCCAAGTTTTCCACCAATAAAGCTCCTCTGTCCCATGCCATTTGTTCCTCTGTTCCTTCTAATTTATTGCATCAAGAGCACAAGCTACTTTGTTTCAAAAAGTTTATCCACACAGGGCTTTTTCAGTAGGAACGCATGGGAACGGCGTCCCCACACCTTTTCTGCCAGATTGTATATATAATTATGGATATGCAATGATGCATTTGAGAACGTACCTGTAGGTACGGCGTTCCCACACCAGTTTTGTTGGAGAGTAAAAAAGAATGAGTTCCCAAACCTTTTTTCCTAGAAAAAAGCCCTGTATCTACATATTTCAAAGGAGCTATACAAGTCTTTCACTAATTAATTTACAGAACCTTGAATTATAAATAATTATATTGTCTCTTTGTTGAAGGGAAAAGGAGAAAAAGAAGACCAAGAAAAACACGGATAGAAAACTTAAAAGAGGATGCAGAAGAAATGCAAATGAACTTCATCCAATTGACCAGAGCAGCAAGAGACAGACAGAAGTGGAAGGAACTCATTCAGACCCATCGTCCAACCCAATAGGGAAAGACGGAAGGAAAGAAAGAAGAAAAAGAATTATAAAGCCATCTACTTAGTTTTTATAATGCTACTGCTTCTGGCAAACAAAAACTTTAGCAACAAACACAAAAGTTAACCCTGTAAGCCAGTCTGAGTGACGCACGAAGAGAAGAGAAAAGGAGTGAGCAATGGAAAAGGCAAGGTAGATCAGTTACGCTGTTAAAGTCTGTTCAGGTTTTCGATTAAGCAATGCGCAGAGTTACATTTGCTTGGTGCTGCGGATTTAATTGTCACAGGTCGAGGCCAACTCCTGGCGTTGGTAAAATATTCTGGCTGTTAGCCGTTCATCTGTCCACTGGAGGCTGAAAACTCTATGGTGGTACTGGTATGAGTACAACCTCCACTGTTTTTTTTTCTCTCAAAAATATCAACTGCTGCAAATGGACGCACGGGTGGAGAAAGGTCTCTATTGAAATTCTGTGTGTCCATGTCTCACGTGTTTCAT
The DNA here is from genome assembly GCA_018105865.1 of Metaphire vulgaris. NCBI lineage: Eukaryota > Metazoa > Annelida > Clitellata > Crassiclitellata > Megascolecidae > Metaphire > Metaphire vulgaris. The sequence goes on from CM030858.1 coordinate 7,364,013, forward strand.
TAGCTTCTTCTGTTTCTTCTGCTGCTTCTTCCAGGCTTTTCTGGTTTCATCTCCAGAACCAGATGAGCTGCTGCTGCTGCTGCTGGATGACCCTTTCTTGTGTCCGTGATGACCATGATGCCCGTGTTTACCATGACCATACTGTCCATAGCCTTGACCATACATTGCAACTTTTAAGTGCTAGACAAACAGTGAACTAAACACAGATGCACAAATTATTTTAACAGCACAACAATGTAACAGCGATAGAATAAAATTCACAAAATTAACAGCAATTATTACAAAAAATCATACATCTAATTTGCCTTATAAGTTTGACACATACACAGATCAACTAATTTGCTAATCAGATCAACATTGATCAATGTGTCTAAGCTATGCTACCAATTCTTGTAACACTAAATCGAAAACATTACAACGAATAGCAATAACAACAGAAATCCCACACAATAATTCTTTGCAGATTCTTCTTCGAATCCGACTTTCAACGACTCCGTTACAGTCCGATTTGGCAACCCCAGCAACCCTCAAACCTGGTCACTAAAAACTGCATTGGACCTGCTTTCTAAGTCAACAATTTGCGCCAGTCAGGGTCTTGTCAGCATGACAAAGAAGCCTCCGTGTCAGAGGTGAAAACACACACACACACACACACACACACACACACACACACGTACGCCGACACCACTACCACAACAACAGAATCAATAACAGAAGGGCGTGTTCAAATAGGTGGCCTAGATTAAGACCAGTCTGGACTGGACACGGAGTCAGATCCCATTTTTAAAAAAACATCAACAGAATTGCCATTGCCACGGTATATCCTAGACCAGCGGATCTTAAAAGCAGATTAAAATATCCTTACTGTACGTAGAAAATCTGCTGGCTAACGTCGCACATCCACAACACAACAGCTTCGTTTCAACGCACTAATACTAACGGTACAGTCTCTGCGGCCTAAACAGTAGGAATATTTAACGCTCCACTCATTTCGTGAAATAGGTCAAGCAAAGCGCCATCTGGAAACTGCAAATGGCGACATAGAGATCAACCGCACATATTAGAAATTCAAGAGGCTCATATTGGACCGGAATCGCTTGCTTCGACCGATAAAAAGTCCGATAATAAATATAATTTTTAACTGAATTTTTTATTAATTAAGATGTCCAGTTTTCAGCTTTCGTAATCGTAAATATAATAAACACAAATTTAACACTAGAAGGACCGGAATTTTTTATACCTAGAAGGCCCACGTGCGTCAATTGACGCAAATGCTTACAACTGGTTGAATCAATGAGATATGTATTGAAATTAATATTTGGAAATCAAAGTATTTCATCTATTTCTTTAAAAATGAATTTTACTAATATTATAGGCTGTTAATTAATAAATATTCTATAGGCCTATCGTTGTTTCAGCTATATTGCAGCCTGTGTTATGCACGTTTTCTTAATTGTTATTAAATGCATAGTTCAGGAATTGATGCTAGGTAAAGTAGCAGTTTGATATTGTGGTTATCGTTTAATTAGCAAATGAATTCTGTTCATCTGCATTAAATATTTAATTTATTGCCTTATTAGGCATATACGGTTATAGGGCCTATGGCCTGTTAGTGGCCGGCAGCAAAGTCTCCTATGTCAAACGGCATTGTCTGTTTTAGTTTTCAAGTGTAGCCATGATCCTATTCCTGTTTTATTGTCATTTATCTTTGCTTTTATTGTTATTTTTATCTTAATCTAATTTTTATTTATAATGTAAAAATAAGAAGGGGCCTAGAAGTAAATCAGTTGTGAAAACTGCCGAAGCTGTCTCTGTCGCTGAACCATGCACGAAAGTTACCAAACGTACAAGACAAGGCGTGCAACAGCCGACAGCTACAGATCAAGAGCCCTCAACATAGGCTCAGCATGAAAATCGTCCTCAGCGCAGGATGACTGCAGTACAAGCACTGGCAACATTGCAAAAGTCTAGTGGAAACCAAAAGTGGCAGTGAATCCGACAGTACTGCCTGTAAATTATAGGCCTACTGTACCTGGGGAAGGATGAGACCATGGTTGATAGTACTGGTACACACGTTTTGATGCAACATATGCAACCATACCTAGGACCTGGTTACAACGTGACAATGGACAGATTTTTCACGAGTAGAGAGCTTGCAGGGAAGCTATTGAAGAAGAGAACCTCTGTGGTTGGAACAACCAGAGCAAACAGAAGGGAAAGCCTCACACTGGTGAAACTTCCTCTAGACGAGTCAGTTTTCTACAGCAGTTCTTCACTCTAATTGACCGTCTACTAGGCAAAACAAAACAAATCCGTATTTGGTTTTGTCAACCCTTCACAAATGGGCAGCACGACAAGGAGATGGAAAGAAAAAGCCTGAAACAATTCTCTATTACAACAGAAGTAAATGCGGTGTTGATATGCTTGACTATTATGTGTCGAGAAATGAGCACCAAAGCAGCTTGCAGAAGATGACCACTGGCTATCTTGTTCAAAATTCTTTATCTAGCGGTGAATATGCATGGGTTATATGCAGACTGCTTCTGTTTGAACTGTCTAAGCAGCTCAAGGAAAGCGAAGCTTACAGGAGAGCTAGTGCAGCATTTGATAGTTGTTCAGTCAGTGGCAAGCTGAAGGATAGAGTGACGTGTGAAGTTGGAGAAAATTGTAAGCGTAATCGTAAAACGACTAAATGTACTCAGTGCAAACGACCAGTTTGCAAACTGTTTTGCAGCTATTTGTGCCAAATGTAAATTAGCGTAGGCGTGGTATGAAATTTGTTGTCAATTGACTGTGATCAAATGCTATAATTGATAAGTATTATAACATGACTTTTATAAAAAAATTATATGTTTATTTATAACTAAGTTATATTACTAAGATAAGTGCTTTTATTAGTAATGATAACACCGTAATTGCTTTTGTTGCTGTTGCACTATATAGTGTTTCCACATAGGTAGCTTCATAGTGAAACCCGATTGCGTCAATTGACGCAGTTGGGCCTTCGAGGTATATAGACATTGTTCAAGCACTAGCGAAGTGTCTGGAAAGAGTTTATGTGCAATTTCTTATAGCTTGGGCCGAAAGAGGAAAAGTCAAATTTTTTCAGAATTTTCCGATGTAAACTCTGACCATGGCATTAATCAAAAATGTCAATTGCGTCAATTGACGCACTTGGTCCTTCTAGTGTTAAGTATTGTCATACAATGTAACGGATCGGCGATCGCCTTAGGGGCTGTCCATTAATTACGTCAATAATTTAGGGGAGGTGGTTTGAAAAAGTTTGACAGTTGTTGACAGGGGGGGGGGGGCAAGAGAAGTTGACGTCAACAATTTAACTTTTTACAAATAATCAAAAATAGGAAATTTCATGGAATACTACTTATTACAATGGAAAAAGCATGACAAAAAAGGTCATCACCACAACATGTTGACACTCGATGAGCAAAAAGGGGAAATGGTAAAAATGGTCATCACCGCAAAAATAACTTTGTTTTTGGGACCTGTCATTGATCAGGGGTCAAAAGTTTTTGACATAATTAATTATAGGGGGGGGGGTAACTGAAAGTTGACAGTTGGGCGGAGCCTTACAATGACTAGTTTACACGGCCATAGAATTTAAAATAAGACCAATCAATCAATCAATGCGTGTATTAAGTTCTATGCTCTTGTTGACGTTTACAACTTTACACGTCCACGCTACGGATAACAGAAGACAGCTGGTTGATTGGTTGAGATACTGTCAGATACACAATATAAAATAATATCGATGACTTATAATTCACTTCATGCATCAAAAGCAGAGACGTCATTTCACTGTTTTTCAGGGGAGGGAAGGCACTTTCGATCTGACAAGTTTGCGAAAAAGTTCACCCTTTATTTTAGCTTGTCGGTCATTTTGTGCGAATCAAGCCCTCCTTTAGGGTTGATGGCCTTTTTTTGCTTTTCAGTCTTGTTACCTATTATTTAGCCAATTTACATTTAAAAACTAAATAACACAAACATTGGCGAAAAAGCTTGTCCCTAAAAATCAGGGGAACGTCTCCTCCCCTAAATGACGTCCCTGATCAAAACCAGTCTACCTACCAAATCTGGTTAGTTCACGACATCTTCGATCTACTCGCGGGAGATGGCAGAGTGGGTTACGCGCTGGAGCGGCAGGCAGGCAGATGGAGTCACTTAAGACATCATGCTAAGTTTTTTTTGTGTTCGATCTTCCTCTCATGTAACTCTCCACCGTCCTCTGGATCAATGAACCTTGTTACATAATCATCTCTCAAAATTTGCAATCGTGCTTTTTCATATGCTGCACCAGAACTAATTTGGAACTCAATTCCAGCATATCTCTCTGCTGTAAACACCGTGGTCAAATAACAAATTCTTAATCACAATTTCCTTCCATTCTTGCAACATCTCATTAAGTTTTTCCTTCTAAACTGAAATAATTTCTCTTCAAAAAATCATTTCCTCCATATAGGGCCTATAGCCGTAATGTCCCAACCACTGGCCCTTTGGATTAACCCCTTTACTGTGGACCCCGAATATATCCGTCCATTTTACATTGAGTTACAGTTAAATACACGGCAAAGGGGTTAAATGACCCTGCGTGAAAGACTCCACCTTTGGCTATGGCTATACTTCATATTAAGAATAAGCGCCTAGGAATAAGGAGCTACTTCGGTGCTGCTTTTGAAAGTGCTATAGAAATTAGGCCTAAAGAGATTTTACTTACTTACTTATTTATTCCATAGATATCAGAGACGGCCTAATTCCACAGGCGGCGTTCTAAAGAAAACCGGGGCTTCTTTGAAAAACCCGATTTGACCAAAAACAGAGGTTTTCCACGTAGCAACACGTTCGCAGGGTCCTTATTCGACTGAAAGGCTGTATAAAAGTTTCAAAGCAATCGGCGAAGAACCTTCCTAGATTAGCCATCCCGAATACATTTTTATTTAGGCCTATATAAGCCTAAGATAGGCCTAAAGATATAGTACAGCCTTGCAAGTCTTGTTCTGCAATAGTTTCTGGATAAGCAACGAATCGGGTATAGGCCTACCACCTGTTGTTTGCCCTATTGAACTTTGCTATGTGACCCGTTCCAGCCAGCTTTACAAAGATTCATCGCTAGACCGCACAGTTCCGGTAAATGCTCCGCAAGACCTTTCATTCATTCTTGAACTCGACCAACCCTAAAAGACAAGACTGGATGTGTCCAGTGTTTGGCTATTTAGTCTGGAATTCAGTGCATGTATACCGCCTATACACCACAGCGTTTGGATCTGGCCTAAGACCACTTCCGCTTGACTTGGTCCAGATCCGTCGTAAATAATAATTGTTTCCCGGCTGTCCTCGACACAGTGGCGCCTACAGGATTTAGAAAGTGGGGGCGTTGGAATGGCAACTTCTAAGCATGGGGCCAAACATTATTTGATAGGTATGTAGCAGTAAGTATAGGTTCGCGACAGGGAGGGGTGACACTGGGGAGGCATTTATTGGGGGGGGCACGGGACCCGGGCCCCCAATGTGAAGCTGCCACTGCCACGACAGACCCTGCTTCTAATTCATCCAGTTTCCCTTGGTCCGTCCGCTGCTGATGCCAAAGGCATTATGAAAATTCTACACGAACCCAACGTTTGGGGGCCGAAGATGGCAGAGTGGATTGCGTGCTGTTAGCGGCAGGCTCAAGTGGCTTTCAACACAGGCAGTAATGCTTCCCAAGCCACTTTAAATCACGCCATGGTTCGGATTTTAAAGTTGAACACTGAGTTCATGTGAACAATTTCTCTTTTCCCTCCCATCTATCTTGTTTAATTAAAGGACAATGAACAAGAATGGCAGCAAAGATAGAGCAGCAACCAAACGTATTCCATCCAACGATGCCTAATCAACGAGTGAAACCAATGAATCTTCTGTGATTCTCACACAGGGCAGCCCCTACTGAACCACTGTAAACCTTGTTATATTATTATTATTATTATTATTACTACTACTACTACTACTACTACTACTACTACTACTACTACTACTACTACTACTACTACTACTACTACTACTACTACTACTACTACTACTACTACTACTACTACTACTACTACTACTCCTATTTTACAACTACTTTTACAACTACTACTAGCTGGATGGAACATAGTAGTTCTCACACAGGACAGACACCGCTGAACCACTTTAAACCTTGTTATATTATTATTATTATTATTATTATTATTATTATTATTATTATTATTATTATTATTATTGTTGTTGTTGTTGTTGTTGTTGTTGTTGTACGGTATTAATATTGACTTACAAACAAGGTCCTGGCACTAGGATTGAGTGACAGAAAATAAATTTCTAATAGTAATCGTCTCAAATTTTAAGGTACGAGCAGTCCAACTCCACAGAATTCTTGCAAAGTTGAACACTGAAAGCAACTTATATTTGCACTTGCTCCTTCGACTACACGGCAGGGGCGTAGCCAGGAATTTGATTTGGGAGGGTATCAATATTTTGGGTGGGTATAAATCTTAACTATAAACCACATAAACCATATAAACCACATATAACCGCATGTAAATCACATAAAAACTTTAAGATAGGCTGATTTTTTGTGGGGGGGGGGGCGTATAATAATAATAATAATCAGTGTTAGGAAAGATCACTTGTAAAATGATCTTGATCAAAGATCAAGATCACTAGAGAGAAATTGATCTAAGATCAAGATCAAAGATCACTAGAGTATAAATGATCTAAGATCAAGATCACTTTAAAAGTGATCTAAGATCAAAGATCATACAAATATAGTTATTATATCATGTATGACGTGTCACGTATATACGATACAAATGTCCACTGTACGATGCATGTAAACTTTTGTAATACTATGTTACTAACACAACTGAAAACAGTTCATGACAATTTTAGCAACTAACTGTCAGTTCACAGTCAGTGTTGAACACGGCAGTTCATTTTCAGCATGAGCAGATGCTCAAACGTTGCGTCAGACAACCTGTTTCCTCGCGGTGTAGCAATCAAACCTCCAATACTAAAAATTCTTTCGACAGGCGCAGAAGATGGCAAGGTTGTGTTATATTTCACAAATGCTGCCTTGACATGTGGGTATGCCAACAAGCTAGAAAGTTCTTTATTTGGGTTATTCAGGTAGTGCATGACCTCTATCTTGACTGCATTTTTCACGACCCGTTGCAACTGAGCAAGCCTCCCTCTGAGTCCCAGTGGCAGTGCCAGTAATAATGTCAGGGCCATACCCATAATACTCATCATCTGCACCGGCTGCACTAACATGATCATTGAGGTCCGAATGCTTGATTTGTCCGCCATTTTACTCAATACACATAGAAGTTCGTTGATTGATTGACTTAGTTGGGAGAATACGTATAATTTGATCTTTGATCTTCTGTTGATAATAAAGATCAAAATCACTGAAAAAGTGATTTAAAATCAGAGTCAAAGATCACTAGTAAAAAGTGATCTAGATCAAAGATCAAAGATCATGAATTGTGATCTTAGATCGTGATCTTTGATCTTTTGATCTAAGATCACTCCTAACACTGATAATAATAATAATAATAATAATAATAATAATAATAATAATAATAATAATAGCGCAAGAAATTTCGTTTTACTTACTTACTTATCACTGCGTCTATCTTTGAAGTTGAAACTTTTGGCGCGCCACCTAAAAAGACAAGTGCCAAATAAGCCTAACTTACTAGTGCCACAGTTATGTCGGGGGTGAGGTGTCGGGCCAAGACATGCTTAGCTAGAATTCGTTGTGCACAATATATGCTACTATGGCAAGAAACAGTCGTTTAAAAAATTCAGTGTTTATTCTAGGCCCTTTTTTTTTTTGGGGTGGAGATTCCCTCCCCAAAGTTTGAAAATTCCCCCCCCCCAAAAAAAATTTATATATGTTGCATTGGGGGATGGAAATTTCTCCCAAAAGTGTGACGAGAGGGGGCTTTTATATTTTGGAGAGGGGAAAAAGAGAAGGATATGACCATATAAAAGAGTATTTCTTCCACTTCTGTGGAATGCGCTCCCTGATGTCCTGGCGGGATTACCTCTCCCGAGACGTTTGCGAAAGACCTAAAAACGTACTTGTTTACAAGATCGTATGGCATTACATACTGTTGACTGTACAGCGCTTTTGGCTGGGGCTTATGGCTATGTTACTGTACTTCATAAATTGTCGACGATAATAATAATAATAATAATTTGAAAAGAAAGGGAAGGATGTGATGACCTTTTTTTGCTCGTCAAGGTTTTTGGGCAGACAAACCTTCTCCCGCCCAAACCCCAACCCCAAACATTTCAAACTTCCCCAATGTCAAGTTGGCTCGAATAAACACTGTCAACAATTAGATCGAGACAAAAGATGTAGACTGCTTCTACTGTAGGCCCTAGTACCTACATTGGTCAGTGCTTTCGCGCAGGATGAATAACTTCTTTTTGTCTTTTAATTAATCACGACCCGACGACATGTGTCACGCACAACAGACTTGCGTGTCACTTTGGGAACGCGTGCTATAGGTTCGCCAGTTCTGCCCTTACTCAAAACCCTAACCTAGCCCAAGGAAGCCTGGATAAATACGCCTGGAAAGTCAACCTGTTTCGAACGTTGACCAACTTAGGCCAGCCTTGGTGGTGGTTGCCTGCAGTCGGGCTATGAGTACATCATCTTCTCCTTGTTCCTTCATGAACTGAAGTTAAGGTGACAGCATGAATTTCTTTCCTCCAACCATGTCGATCCTCTGTCTTCTTGACTGCTGCTGACATTTTCATTCCTGTCCACTCTTCCACGTCATCCGACCATCGTCTCCCTGGTCGCCCTCTTCGTCTAGTTCCCGACATCATTCCTTGTTGGATTGTCCTTTCCAATGTTGACCTATAGTGTCGCTGTTCCGCTGTACGTGTCCGAAGTATTGCAGCTTCCTTCTTTGGCACATGTTGAGGAAACGTCTTTCCGTGCCCGACATTTTCAAAACCTCTTCATTGGTTTTCCTATCTCTCCAGCTTATGCTTTGCATGGTACGTAATGAGTACATTTCAAAAGCTTCTATTCTTCTCTGTATTTTTCTTTTCAGAGTCCAACTTTCACATCCATATGATGCTGTATGAGTACACCACAACTGAAAATTGCAATAAAATTAGTCAAAAATCTGTGAAATTAGTAAAGACGCAATAAATAATAAATAAGTCAGTAATCAGTAAGTTTAATTTAATTATCCAGGCTTCCTTGTCTAGCCCGTCCGGACCCCTGTGCATTTGCCCTCTCTCGGTGAGCCTGATTTCAAGCGGTTTATGCGGTATTACCCAGAGTGAAAACCACTATAATTACTCTCAACATTCAGTAACCCAGTATTCGACAGAAACTGCGATGAACTTTTAATAGATTAAGTGAAAAGTCGGTTCCAACGACAGCTCTTTTAGCTTAGGCTACACGTGGATTAGGCACATCCTGTCATTTTTGAGTCGAACCCTATCGTCATTACTCATCGACGAAACGTTTGGGTAGATCCATAAAATCCACCGTTTACTATACAACGTCATTACTATCATCCTTACTAGCAGGTCAAGTTTGTTGGTTTCAACAGGAAGGCATAGTAGAGAATAATACGCGGTACCGGATGTCAATTGATCGTATAGCCTACCGTAGCAGCTGTTTCCTGGTTTGAATTTCGGATTTCCCCATTCACACTACTTAGCTTTCTAGCTCCTGCTTAGTTCTAAGCCTCTTAGGCCTACCAGTGGCTAGTAGAAGAGGTCTAATATGCGACAAGGAGGATGGAGGAGGAGGAGGCGTAGTAGGCCTACGGTCGCTTCCGACGCAACAACCGCTTTTGAACGGGTAGGACAGTGACCGCAGGCAGATTAGGCAAACCACGTGAACACTCCCATTGACAAGTATCTAGAAAGCATGGGTCTAAGTAAGCACTTGTAGCGTAAAAGCGGAAATATTTGTACGCTCAAAACCGAACTGTTGGAAATTGACCGTCGCGGCCAATAATTAATTACTAATCAGCCAGCGTGTTCTTGGCGATGAATCGAATACGCTGGATGGTTTACGTAACTCAGTGGTTTTCACACAGGCCTACTTAGCCTCCTAATCCACTTAAAAATCACATTATTATTATAATATTATTATTAGCGCGAATATATCTATATAAAGACATGTCGATTGTCACATCGACAGGCTTTTACTATAAAACAGCAAGCAAGACGGAGAAAGCAGCAGCTTAGATATCAAGATATCAAACACTGGTTTTGGAGTTTCTAAACAGAAGACGGTAAGCGTAATTTAGGGTGACGAATGACGATAGATATATCAATTATAATTAGATTGTGACAATACGATCGATGTTAAGTACAGACAAGTCTGTCATAGTCTTCGCTAATTAACTAATCGGTTTTGTCATCTTGCTATTCTCTTTTATATATATATATATATATATATATATATATATATATATATATATATATTCAACTCTTGCTACTATTGAAAATGGAAGTTCATTCATGTGAAAGTCTACAGTGTTAATTATTTCCAAAATATATATGTTCCGGAGAGAATTCTAACAGCATGTCAAGACGTTGAAGTCGCCTGCTATAGTTGCTCACGAGTCACGGAAGCACATCAAAAATAACACCACAGTGACAACGGCATACGTCGAGGTATGATTGCAGCGCATATGTATAATTAATTAAACAATTTTTTGTTCTGTTTTCTAATCCAGCCAAAAATCCGAATCCCACAAAAATATCCGAGTGGGATTCAAATGGCGTCGGCGACTGAGGGAGAAGATGAGATTTCCTGGGCGGAGAAATGCCGCGGGCTTTCCGATCGCGTTGTTCTCTTGGAGCGAAAATTGTTGGCGATGGATAATCTTCAGCAGCTCGTTCGAGAAAAAGAAGAATCGAACAGACTGAAGAGCGTCATCCACCAGTACAGCTGGGCCCTCCAGTGGTCGGAACATCAACTCAGGGGAGTTACACAAAACTCGACGGCGGACGATGATGACAAGTCCTGGAATTCTGATCCAAAAGACACAGGCTATGCAAAGGGCATTGAGAAAACAAGAGGTTCGCTTTTTATACAGCACTTGTCTTTTCATCAGTTTTTGTTAAGTTAGTTCTGAAACGAAATTGGACTATGGTGCGACGCTTTGGGGCAGAAATGTCCATGGGTTGGGTTAACCCATGGGTTGGGTTGGCTCCGACTTGTTTATATTAATGGTGGGTTGGGTCAGAAGATAAGTCATAGTTTAAGAAACTGTAATGTGTTACAGTGGGCTGGGTTGGGTGGGGTCTAGTAAACCTATTATCGGCATGAGTTGGGTTGGAGATTTGATGAGTTGGGTTGGATTGGGTTCTATAAAATGGACCCATGGACATATCTGCCTTGGCAATATCCAGTCAGGGCTTCATGAACAATTGAACAGATGGAACAGTGTTTGTTCTTTTTTTACAGCATCGATGTTCATAGATGAAGATCCACAAGGTGGTCATAGCTTATCCAACGGTGCTTTGTATGGCACATGTACACCATTTGGATTGGACGTGCTTCGAATGAGTAACGGTCAAGAACAACAGTCGCCGTTGTCGCCATCATCTCCTACTCCAGATGGTGATACCAGAACGAACCATTCGGAGCCGATTTTCTTTATGCAAAAATCTCCAGTGTCAAAGGATCTTGTCGAAAAACTAATGCAGCAGAATGCCCGGTTAAAGAAAGCCCTGAAAGTCGTCCTCTCTTCCAGAGAAGCAACAACAAACAATTCCTTCGTGAGCATTCTTATTTTAACCAAATATCAACTGCTTCTTTGTTGTTGTTGTTTTTGTTGCTGTTGTTTGCATATGTTTCTTCAGTGGCTAGGCAGTAAGAAGTCATTATCTGTCTGTGCAGAGGCAATTTTTTGCGCACAAATCATACCTTTCACTGGTCACATTGAAATTTCAAGGCAATATCACCATTGAAAAACCGTTTCTCGTCCAATCACCAAAGTTAAGCAACGTTGAACCCGGTTAGGTCTGCTATTTGAAGGGGAAACCTCCCCTGTGCTGTAACCTTTTATACAGTAGTGGTTCTCGCACAGAACAGATGATCCTATTAAACTGAACTAAACCCAATTGTTACATTATAGTTTTCTTCCTGCATCAAGAGTTATGAACCTGTCCAATAACACTCCAGTCACCAATCAGCACGATTGTAGAGACGCCATTATTATTATTATTATTATTATTATTATTATTATTATTATTATTATTATTATTATTATTATTATTATTATTATTATTATTATTATTATTATTATTATTATTATTATTATTATTATTATTATTATTATCATTATTATTATTATTATTATTATTATTATTATTATTATTATTATTAAACAAGCCAATTTATATAGCACAGTAAACATGAATATACAGTAGTTCAAAGTCTCTCGGAGCCATAAGCTCTTCATAAAATAATAATTATTGAAAGGCGCTCTTATTAGTCTGATCGTTCTATAGGCATTGTTTTTGGTTTTAACTTAGAGACCAAAACCTTTCTGTTTTCTCTGATCAAGTGCTCAGGTTATACTTTACTTTCAGCTCTATTTCTTCTGTACGTTGGCTGGTCTCAAAACGTTGAAAGCCTGTAAAACTATTTACAAGTTTTCAGTGTTTTCAGTGATGTAAGCCAATAAACATGTTCACATGTGAATGGCGCGGCTGTTGAAGCGTTCAAATTTTAACGGAACTTAAAATTTAACCTTATACCTAAATTCCCCCGAATAAACTGAAGATTCTTTGCAAATACATGTAAAGCCTTTCCTTAAAATTGGGTTCAGTTCTGCTGTCTAATTGCACACATGCCGGAAATTTTTTTGTCTAATAGCAACGTTGATGCAGATTGTTGGCCCCCCTCTAAAAGAAGTTTTGTGTGCTTTTAATTAAAACAGGAACTCAACCGACAAAAACAGCAGACAGAAGAGCACGCAAACGAACATACACAGAAAAGAATGAGATTGTGGGACAAAACAAAGTCATCCAAAAAGAAATATTCTTGCTTGAGCTTGCAGACCAGTTGTTTCAATCAGGTAGGTTCTAAATAATACGGTTATTATTATTATTATTATTATTATTATTATTATTATTATTATTATTATTATTATTATTATTATTATTATTATTATTATTATTATTATTATTATTATTATTATTATTATTATTAAAGTGACGACTTTTATAGCGCTATCTTAAAGCTCGGGCGGTAGTCGAGAGCACTTTACAGACGAGTTCCATAAGACGTACTAAAAAGGTAAGTTTTCAGTTTCTGAGCGAAACGGTCGGGGGAGATTTCGGACCTGACGTCTACCGGGAGGGAATTCCACACTATGGCATTTCCTCTTGAAAGGGATCTGTCCCCAAACTTAGCGGTCTTGGCTGGGGGAGGCACCACTAGTCTTAACCCTTGGTTCGATCTTAGGTTCGGACGAACCTATTTTTTGATATGTAGTTACTTGATATGTAGCAGACTGTGAAAGCTCAAATTGAACATTTCATATTTCAAAAGTTATGAAAACGACCATATTTTCAAAAAATCTTTAGTTTTAAAATTAAATGGCTAAATGCAAATTTTTCCATTGTTATACTGTGTAGAATCCTTTGAAAGATCGCATGTCGGATATTACAGAGGATGCAAAGGATTGTAAAGGCAACAGCGTTCAACTGGTTCCGAATTAGATCCAATATTCTCCTACATTATTAGAAAGACAAAAAGATCTTAGCTTGAACTTTGAATAGGTTCAAATTATTTGCTTTATCGCATTTGAAGGGCATAACAGAGTAATGCAGATGGTTGAAGCCGCCTGGTAAAACCAGGGGCGTAGCCAGGAATTTGATTAGGGTATAAATATTTGGGGGTGGGGTATAAATGCTAACTATAAACCACATAAACCATATAAACTACATATAGCCACATATAAAGGGGGCGGGGCCAGGCACTCAATAAAGGGCACGGCCCCCCGGTCCCCTGTGGAGCCGCCACTGCTTTCTCGACCCGCTCGAGTTTTCGTGCCTTCAGTTCATCAGCAGTGACATTGTTGTTGACCTATTGAACTCTGTGCTTTCAGTCGTTTGATGCTGTGATAGTGTGATACTATGTTGTAATACTATCCTCTGTTGTAATGCAATCATCTGTCTCATGCAGTTCGATGCTTATCTTTACAAAAACAGTGTTGCCCATTGAGATATCAACGACCCAAAATCGAGTCAATATTATTAAAGTCAAATACACGAGTTAGTCAATTATGATATTTACCTCATTTTTGAGACCGTATTTTATCTGTCTTGTATTTAATTTATTTTGCTGTGGTATATTATACATTTAATTAATTGTTAAACTTCAGTTGTATTCCTGATGTAATCGAACTGCTCATTGATGTTTATGTGATTTTTACAATAATGTTTATTTGTATTAAGTATTATAATATATTTTAATTACTGTATAGATTATATAATAACAACAGGGGTAATAACATGGTTTAGAGTGGTTCAGTAGGATCCCTCCAATGTGAGATCGGATCCTACTGAACCACTCTAGACCCTGCTATTACCCCTTTATATAGGATTCACCTCAGATTTATTATTTTTGTATTTGTTTTATGTATTTTAATATAATTTAATTAATGTATAGATTAAATAATAACAGCAGAGGTAATAACATGGTTTAGAGTGGTTCAGTAGGATCCCTCCAATGTGAGATCGGATCCCACTGAACCACTCTGGACTCTGCTATTACCCCTTTATATAGGATTCACCTCAGATTTATTATTTATTATTTGTGTTATGTATTATAATATAATTTAATTACTGTATAGATATAAATAATAACCACAGGGGTAATAACATGGTTTAGAGTGGTTCAGTAGGATCCCTCCAATGTGAGATCGGATCCCACTGAACCACTCTGGACTCTGCTATTACCCCTTTATATAGGATTCACCTCAGATTTATTATTTTTGTATTTGTTTTATGTATTATAATATAATTTAATTAATGTATAGATTAAATAATAACAACATGGGTAATATCATGGTTTAGAGTGGTTCAGTAGGATCCCTCCAATGTGAGATCGGATCCCACTGAACCACTCTGGACTCTGCTATTACCCCTTTATATAGGATTCACCTCAGATTTATTATTTATTATTTGTGTTATGTATTATAATATAATTTAATTACTGTATAGATATAAATAATAACCACAGGGGTAATAACATGGTTTAGAGTGGTTCAGTAGGATCCCTCCAATGTGAGATCGGATCCCACTGAACCACTCTGGACTCTGCTATTACCCCTTTATATAGGATTCACCTCAGATTTATTATTTATTGTTTGTGTTATGTATTATAATATAATTTAATTACTGTATAGATATAAATAATAGCCACAGGGGTAATAACATGGTTTAGAGTGGTTCAGTAGGATCCCTCCAATGTGAGAACGGATCCTACTGAACCACTCTGAACCCTGCTATTACCCCTTTATATAGGATTCACCTCAGATTTTAAATATCATTAAATATCTGTGATAGATAATAAGTTGATTTCTGTTGTTAATTAACAGTACAGAATGAATTTTTTATCTCCTAAAATTCTCAATAATGTTTCTGTTTGTATTTAGACCCAGCTTAAATGTTGTTGATCTCGTTTAATGGGCAGTGCACTATGCTATATCGCCTTAAAGGGCATTTACTGTTAAGATACTTTTATACAACTCAGTATTTTTGTCAATAAATATTATTAACTCAATGTTTTTGTCAATAAATTCATGATGCAAAGAAATGTTGCAATCGTCTTCAATTTAGTCTAAGCGTATACAATACATTAAGAAGTGAAGTAGTAATTGAAGCTTGCCAATGGACGAAAATGCAGTAACAGTGTTGAAACAATAAATGGATTCAAACGTTTTCTAGAAAAACTGGGTTATTACCGAAGATGCTAAGACTAATTAGGGTGTTTATCACACAACTTAACGCTTCATAAACCACTGGAAATCATGCTATTATTGTAAAAAACGAAAAGTACAGAATTTTTCTGCAATAATATAATCACAATAATATGAAATAACAAAAACAGTTTGTGTCCGAACGCCATTTAATAATTATTATTGTAAAGATGTCTATCATGTAGTTCAAGAAACAATACAGACTTGACTCTTCTTTAGACGTTTCTGCTAATGCACTCTCACAGGCAGGGTGCGATTTTTTTTAACTCGGAGCAGTGGATGGAGAACATTAGGGGGAACATGACGAGCAGTGGGGGGACATGATGAGCAGTGGGAGGGGGACATAACGAGCAGTATAATACTCCATTATTACAGTGTCATAATGGGACGCAATAGCTGCGATGGCTTTTATTTGCTAGTTGAGACATTTTGAGGGGAAAGTTGGACCCCCAATCGTTCTTTTGCCCCAGGCGCTGCCAACCCTATCTATGATTTCAAAACAAGCCCACTTTCTGCCTGTCGACCGTATGCATAGTTCTAAAGAACCTCGCGGGTCTCAAAAAACAAAATCTTTCGAAATGTTTTCGCGATCTGCCCGAAAAAGTGTTGCACTTTTTGTACTGCGGTAGACTCGCTCGGCCGCCAACCTCTGACACGGACGAGTGAATCGCGCGGCACCTTCTGACACGCCCGAATGATCAGCACGCTTTTCAATGAGAGTCGCACAAGTCACCGTCAGCACTGAAAACATAAATCAGTGTCAGAAAGTCAGAAAAAGGGCTGCTGCAGGTGAGTCTATAAAGATAAACGCATTCTCCTCTCTCTCTCTCTCTCTCTCTCTCTCTCTCTCTCTCTCTCTATATATATATATATATATATATATATATATATATATATATATATATATCCCTCCCTCCCTCTCTCTCTCTCTATTTCTCCCTCCACCACCGTCTGAATCGAAGACGGCTTATTGGTGGTGGCCAGGTGCAGTGGCAACAATCGGCCATTCGGTGTGTGTGTGTGCGTGTGTGTGTGCATTCAGCATTTCTATTTTTTCAATTCTTCGCTACACGTGCTCCGTTTAAAAGGCCGGATGCTTTCGGCTTTTGACCGAATCATGCTCGCAACGTCAGAACGGTTGTCTGCACGACCGATAGACATGTTCGATTAACGAAACGTAGCATCTTCGATTGGCGATATTGACTCGTAGCCCGATATTCGTCGTCATCACCACCATCATCATCATCGTCATCGTCATCATCATCATCATCATCATCATCATCATCATCATCATCATCATCATCATCATCATCATCATCATCATCATTCCCGATCGACCTCGAAGCATTGTTGTGCACTGTATACTGTAAGTTCTCGGCGATCGCCAACAGGTGCGCGCTCGATTCTGTCCGTCTGCCGATCGTATATCCTCTTGTAATTATCGTCGGGCGCTGCACTGGCGCGTACAGAAGCATCGCCCGGACTCCGGCGCATCTACTCCATCACCGGAAGTGACTTCGACGCGCACGCGCGCCGGCGCGCCGGAAGCGGAAACGAACGACCGAAGTTGTCGTAATCGAGTGTTAAACAATTTGCTGAATCACTCTGCGCTGTTGCTGGGATGGGGTGGGGTGGGGTGGGGCCTTTCCCCCCCCCGCCCCCGCCCCACCCCAGCGTCAGGGCAGAACGGCAGTTTTGCATCGCCAGAACCCCTGCCCTCCCCCTCCCCCCATCCTTCGTGTCGCGGGAGCAAACACGAACGTACGCCGAAGCTGACAGATATAAATCAGAAATCGATGCGAGGTGATCCCCGAATTCACTAAACAGAGGAGAGGTAGAAGAAGAAGATGACGGCGGAGAGGGGAAGGAGGAGAAAGAGGGGAAAAGAGGAGGAGACGGTGATGTTGGAAGATGATGGAAGAGGTGACTCTTTCTATCAACGCTTTATCATATCGTAAATTATAGAATTATGACGTGACTCGATTTGCAGGGTTTGAAATCAACAACGACAATAATAATAATAATTAACATAAAAATTTGAAGAGATGTAACAAAAGCTCTTAAGGTTGTCATCTGTAACGGTGAAATGACGCCTCAAAGGGGCATTATGTTCCCGAATAACGCAACGAATTTACAACCGGCATTCGAAAACAAGCCACCCATCAGTGTTTAATCTAGACTCCTGGGCTCCGGGGAGAACTGACAAAGCCGGGGAAAACTGACAAAGCCGGAGGGAAGTAAGCTAGGGGGCTGCTGTTAGTTGATGTAGTATGCCAAAATTTTCGGGAGAAAATTTGAAATTTCCGGAGGGAAGGGCAATTTTTTTCCCCGGAAACGGCCCTGCCACTCGCCATAAATCTATAGATGCCCCCCTCTCCCCTACACACAGCGGATCTTTTGCTGTCTTTGAGTAGACACAAAATGCAACTCAGTTAGTTTTAGGTGTTTTTTTTAAATTTTCAAATTGGATACAAGATTAAACATCGAAATTTACTAGATTTCCAGGACAGTTGCGGTAACAATGTCCAGGGATTCTGTTTTGGAGCCTCTGTGCGTCAGCTTTGAAAAGAATCATTTCGAATTATCGCTATCAGTGAAGATCATTTATTGACAAATATTTGGCAACGTAACGTGCAACAGTTCCAAGCACAGAAGACGACTGACTGATGACCTACCCCCTCGTTAATCTCTAGAACGCACAATTTCTATTTTAATTCAAGCCCAAACTTCAATTTCATTATAACCCCATAAAGCCCCCCTGACAATTACTGGAAAGAGGACAAGACGCTAAGTGGGGTACAGCATGATATAATAATAATAATAATAATAATAATAATAATAATAATAATAATAATAATGTGATTTTAAGTGGTTTAGGAGGCTAATAAGTAAGCCTGTGTAAACCAAATAAGTACACCGTGTTTTATACAGGCCAGATATCAGGGGAATATCTCGCAGACCACAAAATCCCCCCGAAACCTCCAACACTGCCACAGATTTTCTGCATTGAACTGCGTCTCTTCCCCTCCAGCCAGCCAAGTCAATTTCCCCTCCCCCAAGGCCTGGGCTTGGATGAAACACTGTAAGTACAAATAGGTCAGTGGAAATCTGAGCGAGGAAATTAGCAGAACACTGTCCGGTCTAAGATGTGAGAATTGCAAATGCATTTCTTTATTAAAATTCAAATGAAACGGCTGGTGACCAACACCATTTGTCCGACTGAAAATCAAAATTTTATTGATGTCATGCACACTGTATTACGGGTGCCCGGCGGAGCAGTGGTTAGCGCACTGGTCTGCCAATCTGCTTGAGCGTATAGTGCTGCGTGTGAAATACGTTGGTATGAAGTCGAAGTAGCGAATACGCCTCGATAGGTGACAGCACTAGATGCGAAGAAAATTAGTTGATCTTTCCGTAAATTCACAATCAGGAAAAGTCACGCGAGCACATCCTTCTATCTTGACTGAGAAAAACGTTGCAGACAGCAAACAAACCTGAGATAAAATTTACCCCGGGATATTTTTACACCCCTAAAACCCCAACACCCCACCCATTTGAGACCGACACCCCCTCCCCAATCTCAGCTATGGGATGACCTTTTACTGCTTGTCAGACTTTTTGGCAGGGACCCCAGAATTTGCCGACACCCCCCAAATTGATAATCCTAGAAATAACCCTGATTTACCCCCATCACGGGTAACCGCGTGAAGGTTAAGCCGTAATTGAAAATCGGGAGAATAGAACGATAACCCCTAAGAACTCTGTCTTAAAGCTTGATATTGAAGGAAGAGACTAAGCAAGCATAATTATTAAATTCAGAATCATGACTTTCAAATACGAACTCTGTCGTTATGAGGCCCGGACAGACATTTCCTGTTTGACCTGGCTCCAACAGAGATGTACATGGGTTGGGTTAACTCATGGGTTGAGTTGGGTTGGATTAGGCCAGACCTTTTCATGTTGATGGTGGGTTGGGTTGGGTCAAAAACTAAGTCATGGTTTCAGAAACTGTAATGTATTACAGTGGGTTGGGTTGGGTCAAGTAAACCTTTTATCGGCATGGGTTGGGTTGTTTTGGAGGTATGATGGGTTGGGTTGGATTGGGTTCTAAAAAATGGACCCATGGACATCTCTGGACTCAAATTTGCTTTGGAATTAGTGCACCATCGGCTGATACCCTAATCATTATAATGATGACGCCATAGGCGTTGATTGATTGATTTAGTGTTTTACAGTTATTATTGGACAAGTACATAGGCTTATGTACCTGCTATTTCTGTTTATATGTTATGTAAATTGTGGAATAATTATGGAGAAATAAATAAAGAAGATCCTTTGTGGATCATCATCATCATCATCATCATCATCATCATCATCATCATCATCATCATCATCATCATCATCATCATCATCATCATCATCATCGTCATCGTCATCATCGTCATCATTACCACCACCATCATCATCATCGCCTTGATAGAGCCGCAGCTTTTGGCTGGTCGTGTGTTCCGCCAATTGTCACCCATTCGAGGGACATCACCACGCCCCCGAAGATGCTCATCCTCCGATACGCGCCTGGGCCTCGCCGCGGCCTGCAGCAGCAGCAGCAGCAACGGCAGCGGCGGAGTCCGGTTAAGTGATGTCACGATGAGACTGTCTCCTCCCAATAGACGAGCGCAATCCGCTTGACCGGCCGCCACCGTATAAAAACAGTTCGGCTGTTTCGTTTGCGACGACGACGGCGGCGGCGGCGTTGGAGTTTCGCCGGCGAAAAGCGAAACGGAGATACGTCTGTATATATTCGGAAAGAAAGACGTTCGGAAAATCAAGAGTAGATCGAAAAAAACTGTCATTGCTTGTCGATTGAATATTACGATTCGAAGAGTCATAGGAATCGGGTCTGGAGAGAGAGAGAGAGAGAGAGAGAGAGAGACAGACAGACAGACAGACAGACAGACAGACAGACAGACTGCAGACACACAGACAGACGGAGAGACTGGGAGACAGAGAAAAAACAGAGAGACAGAGAGACAGAGACAGACATAGACAGAGAAACAGAGAGACAGACAGAGACAGAGACAGACAGAGACAGACAGACAGAGACAGACAGAGAGAGATAGAGAGAAGATGTTCATGCAGCCATTTCCGTTTCTACTCTTCACGACGCAACAGGTGGCCCAGGTGTGCGAAACGCTCGAAGAGAGCGGCGACGTCGACCGGCTCGGTCGCTTCCTCTGGTCGCTGCCCGACCATCCGTCCATGTGCGAGGCGTTCGACCGCTACGAGTCGGTGTCGAGGGCGCGCGCCGTCGTCGCCTTCCACGCCGGCCGTTTCCGCGAGCTCTACCACGTCCTGACCAGTCGCAAGTTCTCGAAGCCGTTCCACGCGAAGCTGCAGAACCTCTGGCTGGAGGCGCACTACCAGGAGACGGAACGGCTGCGCGGCCGGCCGCTCGGCCCGGTCGACAAGTACCGGATCCGGAAGAAGTACCCGCTGCCGGCGACGATCTGGGACGGCGAGCAGAAGACGCACTGCTTCAAGGAGCGGACCAGACACATCCTGAGGGACTGGTATCTCCAGGATCCCTATCCGAATCCGGCGAAGAAGCGGGAGCTGGCAAGGGCGAGCGGTCTCACCCCCACCCAAGTGGGCAACTGGTTCAAGAACAGGAGGCAGAGGGATCGAGCAGCCGCTTCGAAGAACAGGTCTGTGGATCTTGTGTGAAATTCGTCGATTTTCACTGGAATCGTTCACTTTCGCTTTACACTCGCTCGTTCGACCTCGTTCTTTGTGACTTTTATTTGACTGATAGCGTTTCGGCGAGCAGCAGCAATAATTAGATCGGGAGCCAGCGGCATTGCAGATATAGCGCAAGTTAAATAAACTTCTGACTATTATTATTTAATGATGTTTACCGTTAAAGTGCAACTAGAGAACCGTTTGGGACCAAAGTGAAAATCAAAGTGTAAGAGTTCATTCAGTAAACAAAAGACCGATTGCAAAAAAATAGGTCACTTCCTAAATGTTCGAATAATCTAATATTAATGACCATAATATGATTGCCAATGAATTGCTATATCTTCTTTCTCATTCTAAGTTTAATTCACTCGTGTTCTAATCATCAATCAATTAGTCAATCAATTAATAAACTTTATGGCGCCATCGTCATAATGGCGCATCAAATAAAATCCAAATTTGAGTCTAGTTAATCAGGAGATGTAAATCTCATTGGCGGGGGGGGGGGGGCAATCTAAGGGGAGAGGCCAGTGGCGGTTCCAGCAATTTTTGGTGGGGATGAAAATTTTTATAGGAAGTTGGTGTTGGGGATGCAAAGTGAAGAAGAAAAAGCAAAAGAAAAGAGAGAAAAAGGTCATTGTTTGCCCACTAAATGTTAATAAACCTTGCAAAAAGGTCGACAAGCTAAAAAAGAAGGTAATTCGCAGTATTTTTTACTAAATTTAAAAAAAACTCACCGGAAAATAGGTTGTCAAGCATAAAAAGGTCATCCGGAACCACGTTGGGGGATGCATCCCCAGTCATCAACATGGTGGAACCGCCACTGGGAGAGGCTAAGCAAAATGGCCAAAAGGTACATCGTAAGATTAGGTAGTCAGTAATTAAATGGTAGATGATTATTACTGCACGGTTGTTAACGAACTTTAAGTCATTCTGAAAATGAAGAACCTTAAGTTGCGGAGCAAGTCAGGGGTGAACAGCTTTCCCAAGGCCACTACGCAGTGGCTAGGGTGGTCAGATTCGAACCTGCTACCCTCCGGTTGCGTGTGGCAAAAATTCCACCGCTACTCCACCGCGCTCAGATAGTAAAGGTAAAGGTAGGTCACGTACTCGAGTCCGAGCGTTGAGTTCCGGCGCTTATCTCCGGTCTAGACAATCAGGGACGTTAAGTGGTATAATCTATTAATCCGGGGTAGGTTGCCATTACTTTCCCCAGAACGTCGTTTTACCTCGCAGCCTAACGCTGCTCATTTTACCACCGCCCTCTAGCGAGTAAGGCTGATTTGATCTTAAAGCTCCTGCGGGGATCGAACCGCGACCTTCTGCTCCATTGTCCAGTGCTGTTACCACTCTGCTAACTTCCCGCCCCAAGATAGTAATATGATGATGATGATGATAATAATAATAATAATAATAATAATAATAATAATAATAATAATAATAATAATAATAATAATAATAATAATAATAATAATAATAATAATAATAATAATAACGTGATTTAAAGTGATTTATGAGGTTAAGCCTGCGTGAAAACCACTGTTGTAACTTCACATTCAATAACCTAGTTGTACGACAGTAGGAGATGTAACTATTGTAACGCTACTTGAGTACAGTTGCGCTAAATAGATCGTTTCGCGTTTCATCTACTTTTGCAGGCGTCAACAGGCTGGCATAGGTTTTGCATAGGCCTACGGTTTTAAAGGTCGTTGAATTGACGAGAATGGAAGTATGAGTATTCCATTCAGGAAAGAGTGTTCACAGAAAAGTTTCACTGAGCAAATTTAAGATAATCGGCGCATTGCTGTTCTTAGAAAATGGAGTCCTAGAAGTGGTTGAACTCAGGGGCTCATCGACCACAGTTGCAGCATCCCTGCTCAAGTTAATTGACTATTAGGCAGTGGTCCAATTTTTATAGGCTATGAGAGCGTGGAACTGTCTGCCTCCATCTGTACAACTCTCTCCATCGCTCAACACCTTCAAAGAGAAACTTAAAACCTGGCTATTCGGCAGGAGCTACTCATGATTTCTTGTGTAATTCTTGTGTGATTCTTTGTAATGTGTTCACCGCAGTTCTTATAGGACGAATTACCACAATAATCAGTACGCTGTAATAATAATAATAATAATAATAATAATAATAATAATAATAATAATAATAATAATAATAATAATAAAAGGCAAACTAATAATATTACTGAAAACTGAAATACTGGGGACATATTAAGCGAACAAAGCAGGAATGTCTGGAGAAGGATACAATGCAGGGCACAATGCCTGGATCACGAAAAAGAGGCAGGCCAAGAAAAAAATGGGAAGACAACATCAAAGAATGGACAGGACTCACTATCGAGCAGGCGATAAGAAGAGCAGAAGATCGTAACATCTGGAAGATGACAGTTCATAATGAAACCAATCTTCGGAGCGAAGACGTTGAAGACAAGACAAGACAATAATATTACGGAGCTGCTTAAAGCAGTATTATTGTGTGCGGTTTAGAGGTCTATAATCTTTATTTACCCTTGGGATCCATGAATATTTTCCATACCACTACAGTATGTGTCCAAACCGACCCAAGTGGATAACCGAAATCCGAAAACCATTGTACTGAATATAGCATCTTACAATTATAACTAGAAAGATGCTCGCTTCGCTCGCGCTGGCTTCGCGCGCAGTGCAGGATAATATTAATCCAATACCTAGGTCTATACCTAATACCCAATCATTGAATTAATGCTGAACAACATTTCAATGAAGTACATACGCCACCTAGCCAAGCTCTGCGCCACGTAATAATTAGGCCTATGTACGTTAAAATCACGCAACTGTGACCATTTGTGACGCCGTACACGTATTTTTTGTGTACGTTAAAATTGCGCAACTTCCTCAAGCTACGCCCACCAACGCATCGCGACGTTGTACACATTATGACGCTGCAATGAACAATTGAACGTACGCTTCGTCAAACGCTTCTTCGACTAAACCGTTTGGTTACCAATAGCAACGTCGTCTTCGAACATCGCCCACCAACGCATCGCCACGTTGACAGAACAATTAAACGTACGCTTCGTCAAACGCTCGCCCACCAACGCATCGCGACGTAAGGACTAAACCGTCTACCAATAGTCAACCAATCAGAACGCTTGAAGGTAACAGACAGAGAGACATACAGATAAGGATCTTAATATTATAGATGGATTACGTTTAATCGTCTTCTTCATGTGCCATGTATTGCTTCGTCGGCGACCATGGATTTCCACTTTTCTCTGTTTCTGGTTTTCCTTATCAGTTCGATGTTGTCTTTAGTTCTTGTTGCTTCTCTTAGGCTGTCTGCATATTTTATTCTTTGTCTTCCTCTTTATCTTTTCTCCTCCAGTTTTCCTGCTATGACTAGATTTTCCAATCCATCCTTTCTAGTTAGATGTTCTAAAAATTCCAACTGCTGCTTTCTTATGGGTTTTTGGCCATTTTTTATGCCAAAGGCTTTTAGTACTTCCTCATTGGGAGCATAATTGCTTGCTTCCCGAACAGGCCAGCTGAACCAAACCAGCGCAGTATAGCCTATACAGATAGGCAAAAATGTTCGTGATTAAAACATGTTGTCCTTTCTAGCACCAAAAGGTTCTTAAAAAGAAAAATGCAACCACAGCGTAACGATAACAATGACTGATGATTTGCTTGCTAGTTAGCAATTGAAACGTATTGTCGGATCGCA
This sequence comes from Metaphire vulgaris, assembly GCA_018105865.1. Taxonomy (NCBI): domain Eukaryota; kingdom Metazoa; phylum Annelida; class Clitellata; order Crassiclitellata; family Megascolecidae; genus Metaphire; species Metaphire vulgaris. Next base: position 7,389,477 of record CM030858.1, read on the forward strand.
TTTTTGTTTCCAATTCGTAGCAAAAATCCTGAAAACATTGGTCGTATGCCGTACATCAGGGAAACACTATTGAATGCGCGTCGGAATGATGGCCAGCATTGCCCTTCCCCTATCCGACTTCGACGAATGTTCCGAATAACTCTGCACTAGAGTGCCTTTAAAATAATTGTCATTGAATGTGTATTCGATAAAATAATGCATGCACTTTATGGTGCTCCAAATTCTTCCGCAAAGATCAGATTATTTCCACATAGGGTTGCCAACTTTGACAAATTGCAATAAAGGACACCCGTTGCGGAAAAACCTTGGTGTCACCCGGTGTGGGGAAAAGGGTTAACTTCCTTCAGAAGTGCGGTGACAAGCAAAAAAGGTCATCTCCTTCTGAAATACGATGACAAGCAAAAAAGGTCTCCCTTCTGAAATGGGGTGACAAGCAAAAAAAGGAAATTTCAATTTAAATGTGTGGTTTCCTGACTTGATTTTTGAAATATGGGACAAACCATGGTCCTTTATAAAAGCGATAAAGGACAAGGACTCAAAGGTGCATTCAAGGACTGTCCTTTGAAATAAAGGATGCTTGGCAACCCTAATTCCACAGCTCAGTGAGAGTAGAAAACAGCAGGGCAAGACTATGGAGGAAAAGTCGACTGGAAATGAGGTGCTTAGGAATTTTCGTGGGAGTCACAAGGAGAACCGACAGGCAGAGGAAGAGCGCTCCAGAATTTTGAGTTTGCCACGTAGACAATAATCACGCTTGTACTAATTTCAGCGCTGTCTCGGCTTTAGGCCTACCATCAGCATTGAATGGGCGAATCTTATCTTGCTGAGTTATAATGCTGAAAAAGTTTTCATGATATGGAATTCAAATACTGAGATTGACAAATCTGCAGATGCTATAGAATCGCAAATGCTCAAGTAGGCTAGTTCTATAAATGTGACATTCGTATTTGATGATATAGACCTACTTAGTTACATTACAGCGTTTGGCCACTCAATAATAAAGACAAAAGTAACAAACTAGTGTGTTATTTATCTATATTAATAGTTCTTTCTCATAAATTCTTAACTCTATTTTAAAGTGTGCAATAGAGCTGACTGTCTGACTCTAATATTATTCAACATTTCTGCGGCTGGGGAGTTCACGATGATCCCCCAAATACCCTTGTCGGAATAAATAATTAGGAATCGTTTGTCCGTCTTGACGTATGCCCATTAGCATGGCAACAAGAGGGGCAGCGATCTGGGGGTCCTCTGATCAGGCCAAGACTAGTGTGAGATTCCTGCAGAAACATTAAAGAAACTTTATCTAATAGGGGTAAGGTGATTGACAATGGCTGTCATATACTGCAGGTGTAGGACATTCTCCACCTGGACATAATCCCCCCGGGCATTATCCTCCCCGGTACACCCTTTGAAATGACACTGCCGGACATAATCCCCCTTTGTTTACTCTATGGGCTTTGACTATAATCATTACCCACACCATAAACCCGACACGAAACACTAACCCTAAACGATACAGACGGCAGCCATGGCATCAGATAACCAATAAGTCTTGTCTTGTCTTGAACCGTCTTCGCTCCGAAGATTGGTTGCATTATGAACTGTCATCTTCCAGATGTTACGATCTTCTGCTCTTCTTATCGCCTGCTCGATAGTGAGTCCTGTCCATTCTTTGATGTTGTTTTCCCACTTTTTTCTTGGCCTGCCTCTTTTTCGTGATCCAGGCATTGTGCCCTGCATTATATCCTTCTCCAGACATTCCTGCTTTGTTCGCATAAGCCAATAAGTACCTTTTTAAAATTAAGATCTATGATATTGATTTACATTGTTCATTACTTCTTTGCCGGGGGGAATATGTCCGGGGGATAATGTCCGGGAGGCATAATGTCCGGGGGATAATGTCCGGGAAGATAATGTCCAGGGGAGAATGTCCGCGCCCCTATACTGTACAGTGGAGCTTCGTTATAACGGACTCGGTTATACGCTCTAGCGCATTATGATTTACCGCAATGTTCAACAGTAGGTTCCGTGTGATGCGCCATTTTTACTGATATCTTTTCTTTTAAAACAGAGGGCCGCAGTCGTCACGCACAAGCGTCGTGACTGCTGAAACACGCTGCTGTCGTGACGCATGGAACGGCCGTCAGTTCGCTACGAACGTCAAGGATCGTCATGAAGCTGAAGCTGATGACGACGACGATGATGACGATGACGTAAGTCATCGTAGCGCCCCAAGCATCGACGGTCACGACGACGACGACGAGTGTCCGGCGGACAGTCCGCCGTCGGCTACGACGGAAATCCGTTGCTCCAGTTCCGGGAAACCGGCGAAGCAGAAATACGATCCGGAATTCAAAGAAGATCCGACGTTCCAAAGGCGACTGTCCGATCCAAGAACTCCCCTGATACCTCCGTCCGTCCTGCTAGACTTCCAGGAGCCCCGGATGCCGGTTCCGGTCCAAGCGACCGCCCCGTTAGCCATCGGTGGCAGCCATCTCATGGCCGTCATCATGGCTAAAGGACGCGGAACGAACCAGAGTTTCGCTCGCACGAAAAACTCTGACTGAAAGGAAGAAACCGGGAAGAAATGGGACTAGGCAGACAATTCCGGATATAAGGCAATATGCACAGTAGAACCTCGTTATAACGCACTTAGCGGGTCTGTAAGATTCAGCCAGTGGCTTAAACCCCCGCCTTGGACGGCGCGAAATTTTTTGTGATGTATTCCCATGCAATTTTTATTTGTTGAGGCGATTTTTGAGGTTAAACCCCCCCTTGGCGGTTATCGACGAACTTTTTTTCAAAACCCCCTTCCGGAAATCCTGGATTCAGCACTTTCTAACCGAGGTACGTTATATCAAAAACCGAAAAATACGGTAGCGCATCACATGTGACTACACATTGGCAGGGCGCGATTTGCGGGGGGGAGAGGGGCATCTCCCCCCACTGCCCAACTGCATCCCCCTACTGCTACATCCTCACCACTACATCCCCCCACTGCTACAGTTTCCAACAACTACATCCCCCAAGCTCGACATATCCCCCCCCCCACTGCTCCAGGTCACAAATCGCACCCTGCACATTGCGGTACGTTACAACTGAATACACGTTAACCGAGTCCGTTATAACGAGTTCTACTTTAATTGCTGTATTTTCGTTTGCTAAATAATATAGTTAATAACGTTGTCACGAACGTGCCGAAAAACAGGTTTAAAGTTGTCTTAATCATCAGGAATCAATCGGTGAATGTCGAAATTGTTCCGTTTCTCGATATTTCAACGCAAAACGAGCAGTTTTTCAATCAGAACAAAGACGCCGCGTGTCCATCTCTTCTCTCCTCCATTTTTCCGACTCTCTCCATCTCTTCAAGAGGGTGCGCCGTGGTGACCTCACCGGGGAGACCGCAACAATATTATTAACAAGAGACCATTTTTGTCTTGAGCATGGGTTCGTGCAGAAATCACTGAAATCACCAGTCCAAGAATTCATTTCAATGTTCTTCTCTTGAGTCTAGACGCTGGCAAGATGTGGCGCAGCCACGTTCCAGAATAGGGGCACCGTTCCTTATGCAGGCGAACTTGATCTGATCAGACTATAGGGGCTTGGAGGGGGACGTTGCGAGCTCCCAAAGCGGGGTGGGGAGCGGAACCCCGGGCGAATAATTAATTTAAGGATTTAAGGTTATATTTGATTAAACTCCTGAGCTTTGGAGCAATTTTGTAGATCATAGACATCACCCTGTACAATTTTCTCATCGAGTTAGAATTCGACTGATTTCTACATACAACGCCTTTTATAATTAATTTCGCTTATTAAAAAAACTATTTCGATCAAATCTATTGACTGATAACTGAAGGCTTGAAAGTCAACAGTAATTCGTAATCCTCTCATTTTGATATTGGTTATATTGGCTATCGTGCATGTTTTGAAGCCTCGTCCGTTAATCAGTGTTCATACGGGAACTATTAGGCCTATGAGAAGGATCTCTATTGGCCAAACCTGTTGTACGAATTATTTCAGATGTACTTTTAGAGCTTCATATGTCAACATTCCACTTATGGTTTTCAGACAGTTAAGACCTGTTCAATTCTGTGGACATTAATCGACCGTCTTATATGGTCCACTGTCTTTGTAATTAATTATTGTGTATTTAAGTACTGAATGCAGTGTTTATTCTAGCCACCTTGACATTGGGGGGAGGGGGAAGAGTTTGAAATGTTTGGGGACAACATTTGTCTCTCCACGCTTGGGGGGGGGGGAGGATTTCCATCCCCAAACCAACATATACAATTTTGTTAGGGAGTTTTAAAACTTGGGGGGATTCCCCCAGGCCTAGAATAAACACTGACTGAATGTTATCAGTCTATCATTCAAGTATCCTGTCGCGATTTTGCCTTCTTCCAGATTTTGTTAAATATGTTTAGCAACGTGACTTACTGTACGTTTAAGTCTAAAATGACTTTTATACTCAACATCGACGGTTTCATTGTCCTGCTTTCAAGCAGCAGACAGCGTACCCAGTACCCAATGGTACTAGAAACAAGTACGAAGGTACATTTTGTGAATTAGCAGGCGTTCTTTTTGAGACGTTGAGACGCTCTACAGTTGCGGTTCCAGGATTTCTTGGCGGGGGGAAATGAAATGAATTCATAGGAAGTTGGTGGGGGGATGAAAAGAGAGGGAAAAATCAATAAACTTTGGCGAAAAAGAAAAAGGTTGACAAGCAAAAAAGGCAGTTTATCCCGAATTTTACTAGACTTTTACCGAAAAGTATAGGTTGACAAGCAAATAAAGAAGGTCACCCGCAGTTTTCCCGTCATTTGCTTGACTTCTACCCCCAGAAATAGTTTGACGAGCAAAAATGTCCGGCTTGGGATGCATCTCCCACTCATCTCCCACGTGGAACCGCCACTGCTACTCTATAATTCTTTTTCGACCAAAGAACAATTAATGACGTCGCAACATTATGCATAACAAAGAGAGAGTTCCTCTGATTTCAATATTTTACATTGACGTAGCCGTAGCCACGGGGAGTGAACGGGGGTCGCGAGATTCGTCCGAAACCAGTGGGTGGGTGGGTGATTAGCACCGGACTTCAAAGCACTTGAGGAGACGGCGACATTTTTTGCTCGTCAACAGTTTTGGGTGGAAATTGTCGACGTGTCCCCTCCCCACCTCATTCTGGAATCCTGGCTACGCCACCGATGTTTTAGGCAATCGTTATGCAGGGAACGAAATTTGTTGAATCAAGCACGATTTCTGGTGAAACGTTTTTTAATTCTGTTCTTGAAAGCGCGTAGCTAAACTCAGTGTTTTATCAAAAAAGAGTTAACCCTCAAAAATCTCCCCTGAGTCTGGATAAAACACTGGCCAAACCGTTTAGTTTGAGGTATTTTGGTGGTGGTATCTTTTGTTGCCGCTACATTTAAATTCTCTTTGATGTTCGTGTTGTTTGAAATTGTTAATAAGACTATGTACTAATAAAAGCTAAACCGCGACGATCTCAAATGCTCTTTGTCGCAAGAAAGGCTAAAGCTTATAAAAACCTCAAATTGTAGTTTTCTAGACAGGCCCGCAGAGAGGGGCCGGGGGGGGGGGACAAACGTCCAAGGGCCCGGAGATTTGTATGGACGGGTCGCAACAGAGTTCAAAGTTATCTAGTGCAATATCCAGAAGTGATTGATGGTATCGTGCCCGTTTATTAACGCTGGGGGGGGGCGCTGGAGGTTGAGCCGGCTAAGAAGGCATTGCGTGTTCTTTTGGAACAGCGTCAACTTTGCTGAGGACATACAGTAATAAACGTTTCACAGACTTTCCTAAAACATTTTTAGAGGCTCCGTGGCTGCTCTGACCAGGAACCCGGAATTTATTTTGTCGACGACCCTGTTTCCAGTAACTGGATGCCTCTGGCGTATAAAATAAGTGCCACGCAAAAAGGGACAACGACACAAACTTTCAAGGGATTGAAATTTGAATTACTCATTAGAGAAAGCGTTCCAAAAAGTTTGGCGCATAGCACAATGCGATGCTAAGCGATTACGTTTGTAAATGAGCAGAATTACACACAAGAGTTGTTCAGCCTCATGATGTCTAAATTTCCAACGGTCAATTTCTCCTTTTTCGTGCTCGTCTCTTCGGCCGATTACACGTCAATTATCCTTCATTCGAGGCCAGTATCCAGTTGAACAAAGAAGCGAGTTAATTTCAAGAGAATACTAATAGGGCCTAATAATAATAATTGAAAACAGTAATTTCTTGATGAGTACGCGGGTCTCAATGTTCAGCGCTAATCGAAAACGACAAGCCAGTATCAGTCAGTGACATCGAGGTGTCGTTGGCAAACACGCATTAGTACGGACAGGGCACGAACTGCGGTAAATGTCAGGTAATGTTTTGAAAGCTAAAGTGCTACTCAACAGTAGCGGATGCACGGCGATCATTATAATTAACGACTTAAATTTTGCAGTGAGCGATAATTACCGCTTAATTGGCGTAGTAACCAGTGGCGTAATGTTCACTTTTTCTTTCCGAAAATTTCCCAGCGCCGAAAATTCGCGTCGAGAAAATCGTCCCCCACCCCGCGAAGTCAACCTGACCTTTCGGTCAGTGTGTGTGTGTGTGTGTGTGTGTGTGTGTGGTTTGTGGTTAATATTATCGGTCGTATTACCAAATTACCAAATCGCTTCAAAGCTGGCGCGCTGAGGTATATTCGACTGAAACCACCAACGGTTCTAGTTTTATCTTTCCGCAATGAACAGACCCCCTCTGAGAGGAACAAGAGGGTTTTTCGAAAACTCCGAGAACTTAATTTGTCTGCCTCTCTCTCTCTCTCTCTCTTCTCTCTCTCTCTCGTCTCTCTCTCTCTCTCTCTCTCTCTCTCTCTCTCTCAGCGGTTAAAGTGGTTTGTTGGAGGTGCCGGGGCCCTACGCTGTGAAAACCCTGGGCCCGGGATATATTTGTCGGGGACGATCAATGAGGTACCGGGGCCCATAACAGAGGGGCCGGGGCCCATAACAGAGGGGCCGGGGCCCATAACAGAGGGGCCGGGGCCCATAACAGAGGGGCCGGGCCACGGTAGGCCTCGATCCACTTTAACCACTACTCTCTCTCTCTTCGTCTCCCTGTTCTCTGTCTGTCTCTGTGTCTCTGTTTCTCTGTCTGTATCTCTTTCTCTTAGTCTCTGTCTCTGTCTGTCTGTATCTCTCTCCGTGTGTGTGTGTGTGCATTCTCTCTCTTTCTCTCTCATTGCATTTTAGTTTAAACTTATCACACACAGCAATTTACAATGGCTAATTGTAACAGAAAAAAGAAGGCTGGAAGCTGCAGAATTGTGGTGTGTCGGACTTATGCAAACAATTTCACAGACAGAAAAATTACTAAAGAGGATGCCGCTCTTCAATCTTTTGATGCGAAAAGAAAACTGTTAAAAGCCACACGAAAGCAGCAGTTCACATTTTGGACGCCTATTAAGAAAGGACAGACGGGAGAACCTGGCAATAATAAGAGGAAAAATAGAGGGACAAAGAGCAAGAGAAAGACAGAGAACAACACGCACAGTTATAGTCTAATAGAAAGAACGGTAATCAAAGACAACATTGAACTGATAAGAAAAGCGAGAAAGGGAGTTGGGTGGAAGTCCATGGCCAATGACGTAGCAATACATAGCACAAGAAGAAGAAGAAAATTAAGAAGAAGAAGAAGAAGAAGAAGAAGAAGAAGAAGAAGAAGAAGAGGGGAAGAAGAATTGTATAAAGAACAAGCAGTTTCGTGATCACTGTAACGTCCTGTCCAGGAGAAGTCAGTGACGAAGAATTGTACAGGAGCTGCGGATATATCAAGTATGCTATGCAATGGTTTAATTTGGATAGCATATCTCATAGACAGACAGAGACAGAAACTAAGAGAGAGATAGAGTCAGAGAAACAGAGACACAGAGACAGACAGAGAACAGGGAGACGAAGAGAGAGCAGGATTAGGCTATTTCTAGGATTATCAATTGGGGAGTGGGGGTGTCGGTATATTTTTGGGGGTCCCTACCGAAAAAGTCTGACAAGCAAAAAAAGGTCATCCCCGGTTCAGATTTGGGGCGGGGTGTCGGTCTCAGATTGTGTGTGGGGGTGTTGGGGATGTTAGGGGGTGTAAAAATATCCCTGCTGCAAAACAAGATGTTTCAAGTCGTATTGCTTTTTCAATAATAATAATAATTAATCAGAACCATAGTAGCATACGAGTAGTAGGCCTAAATCACTAAAATCATACCTAGACCACTTAAACCGATACTGTGCAATACAACACAAGATCGCTTTATCAAATCAACATTAGCAAAACGCAAAGTCAAAACATAATACATAAATAACATAATAAAACAAAATAATACATAATGCATGCTTTACCAATATTAAGGACTAATTTGAACATGGTAAAATATTCTTATGTCCAAATTGGCTCAAGGTTCTTCACACTATGGGCCTATAATTTGAAGCCTACTGAACATTGCTTCTCATTGATACCTCTGACCTTTCCCTGGTCAAACTTGGAGACCTAATTCCCCATCGAAACCACAACGAAGAAGGTCATTCACAGAGGCGTCATTGGGGGGGGGCTGAAAATATTAATTTATAATCTATTAATGTTCAAAAAATTGAAAAAATTGCCAAAAATATCAAAAAATTGCAAATTTTCCAACATTGGCCCTAAAATTTGCCAAAATTGCTCAAAATTTGCCAAAAATTTGCAAAAAATTTGCAAAAAATGCTTAAAATTTGCCAAAATTTGCCCAAAATTTGCCCAAATTTGTCAAAAATTTACAAAAAAATTTCTCGCCCCCCAAGAAAAGTGTGAAATGACGCTACTGGTCATCCATATAGGGTGACTAGAGTGAAACCTTATTTCGCCCAATTCGTGGACTTTTACGATGTTGAAAAATGAATTAAGTAAAATGCAGGTATTCACATTCGCGGCCAGTATAATATAAACAAGACATTTATGTCGGTTTGTTTCTTTCCGTTTCTTTTTTCATAGTCTGCCTTGCTGCTTCCCCACTCCCACCCTGACTGATGCCTAACAGGGGCGTAGCCAGGAATTTGATTTAGGGGGTAAAATGTGATTGGGGGGATATATCTTTAAAAACTCTGAAAATCTTTAAAAACATAAAAATTTTAAGGCAGTCTGATTTGGGGGGGGGGGGTTCATAACGATGTACCCTCCCGTCGCTACGTCTCTGATGCCTGGAATTGACTTTGTCCGGTTGGCCACTAAACTTCGGCTACATCTATTTCAGTGCCTGGGATTAAGCAGCTACTACGGTACCTGCTTCCGAAAGCGCTGTAGAAATCTACGAGATTTCACTTACTTACTTAATCAGTACTTAATCAGTGGGAGTGGGAAAACTGGATACCTGGACCTGTCGAGAGACAGAAACACTGATGATGACTTAATCAGAGCCTGGTCGTAAGCTTTAGGCAAGTGAGAGAAAAGGAAATTGGTGTCACTTAATTAATCCAGCTTGCACATAACACACACACACACCCACACACACACACAAACACACAGCTGTACAGTCGACGTGCAAACGATCAAACCGATCAACATATAGATTCGTGCGAACGCAAAACCCGTCTCTGCGAAACTTAACCACGCCTTTCGCTTTTTAGCTGAATTTTCAAGTTCCCGAATCTGGCCCGCACTGTAACAACAATAATGCTATTATTATTATTATTATTCAATTTTATTGCCATCAATTGATTTGCACCGCCAAAATTGCCGTCGTATTTTCCCAGCAGAAAAGCGAATTTGCTCTTTCGTTAACCAGGCTGTCCATATTAGACCCTAGAAATAGACCTTAGAAATTAGACCCTATAGAAAGCGCTATTGAAATACATTCAATTTTTTTATATAATTCCTATCCATAGCCAACCATCTATATGGACTGACCTCTGAACTTTCAATTAAGAACCACCACGGCCATGATTTTTGAGGCATTTGACCGGTAGCAGTCATGAGGCCCGTAGTTAAAACCAGGGGCACAGCCAGAAATTTGGTTAGGGGGGGTATAAATTTGGGGCGCATATATTGTTTTATATATAAAATATATATTAGATATATTATATAGTATATATATAATATATATTAAATATGTTATATATGTATATATGTTATTATATACTTTATTATATATACTGATTTGGGAGTGTATATATATATATATATATATATATATATATATATATATGTACCAGTATATCCCCGTCGCTACACCCCTGGTTAAAATCTACTAGCAGTAGTCATTATTAGACTTTTGCACTTCACTGCTCGGCAGACCAGTTATCTATCTGACTCGATCCTCCTCTGCATTAGTTCTTTCACTCTCTTGTACTAGAGCAGCTTCTGGTCAGTGTTTATTCTAGGCTTGTTTTGGGGGTGGGGAATTCCCCCTCCCAAGTTTTAAAATTCTCCTCCCCCCCAAAAAAAATTGCATATGTTGGCTTGGGGGATGGAAATTTCCCCCCAAAAGCGTGGAGAGACAAATCTTGCCCCCAAGCATTTCAACCCCCCGCCAATGTCAAGGTGGCTAGAATAAACACTGGCTCCTGGCTTGCTCCGTAGCCTCTTCCAAGCTCTGCGACTCACTGCCTCAGCAACTGCGCACTGCAGATTCACCTATAGGAAATCTTGGAGCAAGATTTTCAACCGAGCTTATCCACCGTAGACGGTCATCTGGTTGTCCATGCCGACATACTGGATTTGACCTGGATCTTGTGGAATCATGATGCGGTTTGCCATCCGCTGGTCATTCGATGCACTACGAAGTGGCGCTATAGA
>CM030858.1:7405300-7542800 GCA_018105865.1 Metaphire vulgaris
CCCCCCCCAATTCCTGGCTACGCCCCTGATATATATATATAAATGATGAGCTATATGAGCTATATGATGGGATATATGAGATATATACGCCCCTGATATATATGATATATGATATATATATGATATATGATATATATATGATATATATATATATATGATATATATGATATATATGATATATATATATGATATATATATATGATATATATATATATGTATATATATATATAAGATACGGCATTTCTCTGTGGCTGCTGCCGCTGATAATAATCGTTTTCAAACGACATCGGTCATTTTCAGCAAACGTTTGACAGTCAAATTATTCGACGATGACACCGCGTTCATTATCGCCATTACGCCGAAATTTCGTCTCCGCCGCCGCCGCCGCCGCCGCCGCCGCCGCCGTGGATGCGACGAACACGCCAGAAGAGCAGCCGATAGGCCGCCTAATAACGGTCCCATGTAGGCCTACACCCCCATGACGCGGCGAAGCCGACGCGATCTCTACGCAAAGTGTCGTCGGTTTGAATAAACAAAGCTTAACGACCGACTTTGAAGCAGCTGTTGTCGGCAGCACCCGACGCAGTGGGTTAATAATTTTCCGCTGGATGGGGGGACGGGGTGGCTCGAATTTAAATTGTCTGGGTGTATATACGAATAGAGACGCGCTCATCACGGGGGTCATTGCGTTCTTAGGACAAATTGCTTTGGCGAGTGATTGTTGCGCAGCCAGTGGATTGCGGGGGACACCGGCGTAATAGAGCTGGTACGGTGGTTTAGCCTGTTTTTCACTCTTGCGACAACATCTGTAATTAACAAGCAATGATTATATCATTATGTAGGAATATTGCTTTTTTAAGGCGGCGAGAGAAAATAATGGGTCTTAAACTAACATATCGACGCTTAGCGGTTTTGGGAAATTACGTCAAACTGATCTTCTCTTCTTCAGGTGCTCTGTCCAAAGACAGGTTCCTACTCCAGCGTCGCCACTCCTCTCTATCCTCAGCTTTTATCTTCAGGACTGAATACTTGTTTTTTTCTGTAGTGTCGAACATCCACTCCAGCATCGATGTCCTTGGTCGCCATTTCTGTGCTTTCCCATTCATCTTCTTTCCTTCTAGTACTTCTCTAAGTAGGTTTGATTCTTCTCTCAGAACATGACCTATATCCACTTCTTTTGTCTCGTACGAATAGTGTTAATTAGGCTTTTCTTCTCTTCTACCCTCAAACTGATCTGTCGTCGGTTAATTTATAGCCAGAATCTAAATCACTAATAAGTTATAACGCTACCAATACTATTAAACTATTTCTACTATTAAACCCACTGTCAGTAACAGGTGGCAACGAAGTGATTAAATATCAATAAAATCTTTTCAAATCCGCCAAGTCACGTCAAAAACTAACATTGAGCACCGATCTAACATAGACGCACATAGGCCAGCAGGCAAATACCTTACAATAAAATACCGCAAAACAAGCCAACAAATAATTTCTCCAATAAAGCAAGTAATGAAGAGAGTATAGCGACATTCCCATAGAGTAGAGGCAAAGATTACGCTGTTGATATTCGTTATTCGTTATTCGTTATGCAGATATTCGTAGATATTCTGTTAATGAATGTGAAATTAAAATCTCATGCGATGCATATCTACAGATAGTCTACAGTACAATGCAAAATTGACTGCATCCGAAGTCTTGAAAATGTGATGTGTCACGGATCGAATTAAAATTGAAACGCTCGGGTTTATGGTGGGTGGAAGTAACCCATTCACTGACTTACCCAGACCCACTATAGTTAGGGTAGAATACGTGGTTTAAAAAATATGTTTGACCCCTCCCCATTGCGGGGATCCACTGACACACGACGTGTAACCCATTGAACAATGGTGACCCGTTTGAATATATATATATATATATATATATATATATATATATATATATATATATATATATATATATATATATATATATATATATATATATATCTGTGTCTTCAATCCGTTTGATTTTTGATTCCGTATTTTCTTATTTTCTTGTTTTAAGACTTCGTTCCGATCCATTCTTGGACAATATTTCTGCCTACTTCATTGGCTTTCATGAGGGGTTTGGAATCGAAGGCACGCCGAGTGATGTAGCCAACTGAAACATCTCGGTTTTTGGGGTGGGTTGGGGCTAACCCATTCACTGATTGACCCAGAGTCCCAGACCCACTAGTCAGGGTAGAATATTGAGTTCTTACATGTATGCCCCCTCCCCACTGCAGACCAAAATATTTTGGCTTGAGTAGTACGACACCATTGAGAGATTAGATATTAAAAACTTAAACTGATGATATTAGATATTAAAAACTTGGCCACTGCTTAGATAAGTAAGTAAAATTTCGTGAATTTCTGTATCGCTCTCGTCGGTAGCCGCAGTAGCTGCTTATATACTCAGCAGGGATGTAGCCAGGATTTAGGTAGGGAGGGCTGAAACCCAAGATTCACTCCCTCCCTTTCTTTTGAGCCAGCAGCGCCATTTGTGGCTTGAATTCATTTGGGGGATGGGGGCTAACTTCAGGCTTGGGGGCTTGAGCCCCCACAAGCCCATGCCTAGCTACGACCCTGATGCTCAGTCGCTTAACGCAGGTTCGGTTCAGTAATAAACACCAGGACACTTAATGTCGCCTGTCGCCCAAATCAACGCTATCTCTTCCATGTGTGGGTCGTACGTCGGCAGGAGCTAAGTCAAAGAATCGCCAATCTGCCTTCTGATATTTCGTCTTATAGGACGTGGTCCTGCTCACCATCGGATTCGATTAGGACCTGGTTTCCTCTGATCTGTCGACGGATCGGACAAATCTCCGTCGGATATGAAACAAATTTATTTATGCGCCGAACATGCATCGCGCATATCACCATCGTCAGTAAATTAATTAATTACGCTCGTCCGAGAAACGGTCTTGAGTTTCACTCCTCCTCTCATATTCTTCTTCTTCTCCTTCTTCTTCTTCCTCTTCTTCTTCCTCCTCCTCTTCATCATCATCATCATCATCATCATCATCATCATCATCATCATGATCATCGTCACCGTCATCATCATCATTTTATTATTCTTCTTCTTCCTCTTCCTCTTCTTCTTCTTCCTCCTCCTATTCATCATCTTCATCATCATCATCATCATCATCATCATCATCATCATCATCATCATCATCATCATCATCATCATCATCATCATCATCATCATCATCATCATCATCATCATCATCATCATCATCATCATCATCATCTTTTTCTTCTTCTTCTTCATCTTCTGCACGTATCTCTCTCTCTCTCTCTCTCTCTCTCCATCGTAGAAATTAACGGGGGGAAACGCGATACAACTACAGACAACAACCATGTCGGGTGACTTGGAGTATCGCATAATCGCATATTGTACGGTGACAGTGACTTCATAAGTAAGATGAGAAGTCGCCTTCGCAGAGAATAAGCGCTGAGTCGATTCGGTGAAACCAGAAAGAAACGCAAAGGAACATACGACACTGCAGAGTACAACGCGATTCGATGTTATTTTGGTCGTAGCGTGATAATAACACGAATAGTCGTAAGTCTCTATCAGGTCTCTAGACTCCCCGAGCCCCCCACTTTTCGAGAGGCTACCACGGAGAAGAGGAGCGTCTTGGGGTTGGCCTCCCACTTTTTCGTCCAAGTTTAACGTCGATGATAATTCTGATATGCCACACGAGTTCACAAATAATCTTACCGAAGTGTTACGTAAACGTTTCTAATATTTCCGATAAATCCTTCTGATGCGTGACTCCAAAATAGGTCGGGTTCAGGACAGAGGCAGGGATATTTTTACACCCCCTAACACCCCTAACACCCACAATTTGAGACCGACGCCCCAAACACCCCCAATTTCAGCTATGGGATCAGGGTTATTTCTAGGATTGTCAATTTGGGGGGGGGGGAGGAGTCGGTAAATTCTGGGGGTCCCCTGCCAAAAAAGTCTAACAAGCAAAAAAGCTCATCCCATAGCTGAGATTAGTGGGTGTTGGGGGTGTCGGTCTCAAATTGGGAGGTGTTTGGGGAGTGTTAGGGGGTGCAAAAATATCCCTGTATGGGATGATCTTTTTTGCTTGTCAGACTCTTTTGGCAGGGGACCCCCATAATTTACCGACACCCCAAAATTGATAATCCTAGGTATAACCTGGACACGGGTATTCAACCAAATTTTATGAATACCCAAATTTTTAATGATTGGTGTCCAAATGCCAGGCAGATAGATAGATACAATTCAAAAAGGTTGAGAACCGATGGTCTCGATTAGGCCTAATCAATAGACCAGTGGTTCTCAATAATATAATTAATAATTATGCACTTCTATAGCACCAGTTCTAGTACCTAAGGGTATCAATAGATCAGGGATATTTTTACACCAACTAACACCTCCTCCTTCAACACCCCCAATTTGGGGTCGACACCCCCCAAAAATGGTAATGTGACAATGGTATGCATACAAAATGCATACTAATTAGCTCCGGACACCCCCAATTTGAGGTCGACACCCCCCAAATTCACAATCCTAGAAATATCTCTGCAATAGATGGTACTTAAAATCCATCCGCAAAAGACTAGGTCATTCCAGAGATCAGTCAGATGGAAATAGTAAGACAGACTATAGAGGAAGAGCTAATTGAAAGAGTTGTGTTTTAGGTCTAGACCTGAAAATACTTTATGAATTGGAAGATCTGAAGATCTCAAACTGGGGTCTGCGGTCCCCAGGGGACCGCCATGAGATTTCAGAGGGCCGTGAAGGGATTACTTTCACGAGATATCTCGCCAACACCTCAGAACACAAAAGCTTTGCGTCACGTGACTCAGTAGGTTTTTGAAGTCGGTTACAACCATGGAGGTATTATCACAGGAGACGGCATTACGTCATTTGCAGCCAAGGCTGCGTCACGCGTGAAGCCAGTATCGCGTAGGCTAAAAAATAGCGCGTAGGCTGTTAGCATGGCTGTTAGCCATGGTTAGCGGCCATCTTGTTAAACTCAAACTGTGGCTGCCGTCTGGGAATTTCCCAAATAGTCGGCTTCACCGACATGAAGTAATGCCGTCTCCAGGGATAATACTTCCATGGTTACAACGGACACTAATTTCTGGTCTTCTGAAACCCCTATTAAATGGGTTCAAATTTTTAACTATGTTCGCTCTATTTCTGGGCGAGTTCTTAATGCGCAAATAAGTTGCAATGAGCACTGCATGATGACAAAACCACCGACATAATGTTCATAGCGCCATATGTGAGGACTTTTAAAAATTGATCCGGTATTGATCGATCGATAGATTCGATGCCAATCGGTATGCTAAGTTTCAGGACAATTTGTAGAATTATTTATAATTATCAGTCTCTGTTTGATAATAATATAATAAGGGATATTGCATATATGCGTGAGATTGCCAAATACGTAGGCCATAATGTAGGCTATAAGTAAAGTTTTCTGCCTTTTTTTAATGTTTCTGTGGTTAATAGTTTTATTTGCATTTGTGTTTGATTCATTTTTAAATATGCGTTTTGTCTATTTGTTTTGGCTTTGGCTGCAGAAAATGCGAAATAAAGATACACATGCATTCGCCAGGTGTCGCCGCTGAGCGCAGTGCTGGCCTTTAGAAGCGATTAGTGATCGCTTGAATCGCGTCTAGGGTTCCTCAGTGTTGGAGTTGTGAAATTTGAGCTAGGGGGTGGGTGGGTGGGGGGTGTTGAGGAATGAAATTCAATGCATGACAGAAACTGCATGTACCAGATATCATGAAATGCGATTTTTGGGAGGGTTTCAAAGTTAGCTTGGGGGTGGGGGGTTCGGCCCCAACCCCCGCGGAAACTCCAATCCTGGGTTTCCTAAACATTTTGGAACCGCGACCCATTTCAGCGACCCTAATCAGAGCATGTAATATTTTTATAAATGCATTAGGCCATCTGGCGAACGTTAGTTGAAGAGAATCTTCTAAGTTTTGAATAAATGGCAAAACAAAAGCTCTGATTTAATTTGAATGAAAATATAACAAATATAATAGGCAGAATTATTCATATATTTTGCCAAATAAGAGTAAAGGAGAGAAATAGATATTGAAATTTATTGAAAATATCTTTTAAAAATTTTTGCCAGGGACATACCTTTCTTATGCGTCTTAGAAATCCTATGAGTATGGCAAAATCGCTTAAGCGCTAGCTGAAAAGCGATTGATTATGGAGATCCTCTATTGTTATTGGAGTTTCAGAGCAAAATGGTCGGAATACGCTTTCCTTGCGTTATTGGGAAGTAAGGTTAATTTTTAAAAATTGCTATAGTGCTTCTAAAGTCGGTTGGGACGGTTACGCATACTAGGAGCTTTCAATTTTTATCTTTTGAAGTAGGGTATTGACTTGGACCAGATCAGCGACGTTAAGCCTTCACCCACATTCAATAGCGCTTATTGGCTAGCTGCGTTATAGTTAAAATTAGAATGATGGCCTTTGGTAAAACTTAAAAAAAGAGTGAAGTACTTTATGGACGACCCCTTCATACTGTGCAAAATCGAGGTGCTGGATGAAAGAATGGACGGACAGACAGAAGTTACCAGACAGGCAGTCAGAAAGACAGACACAGAACTGCAGACAGACAGACAGACAGACAGACAGACAGACAGACAGACAGACAGACAGACAGACAGACAGACAGACAGACAGACAGACAGACAGACAGACAGACAGACAGACAGACAGACAGGCAGACAGACAGACAGACAGACAGACAGAGAACTGAAATGTTCATATTAGTTAGTTAAATTAAATTATATGGCGCCAGTGGCGGCTCCACATGGGGTTCTGGAGACCCCGTGCCCCCTTATTGAATGCATGCCCCAGTGCCCCATGCACCTGTTTGGACCCTATGCTTAATACTACATACCTAGCAACAAGTAGTTGGCCCCCATGCTTAGAAGTTTTCACCCCAACACTCCTCATCCACTTGCCAAATCCTGGAGCCGCCACTGTATGGCGCACTTAGCATTCACAAATGCGTCGCAGTTGATCATTCGAAAAAGTACGCCTTCTTATTAATATTAAAGGCTAAGACTAAGCAATTTGACATATATCTCATTGCTCTATAAGTCTGTAGGCCTACCATAGCAATTACTGGACGTTGTGCTTCGACTCAGATGCTGAGAAGTGCTTACTTACTTCGTGAATTTCGTGAATTTCGATGAATTAATTATCGACTAATCGTTTAATATTGTAATCATATCTTAGAAGCAGTATTTTGCCACTCGGTTGATAATTATTATTTACAAAACAATCAGCATTCGCCAACTTCATGCAAAAAAAGTTTCTAAATTAATGCCGAAGAAAAATAATATTACTTCAATATACGTGTGAGCAGTCTAATGGACCATTGGCGTAAACTTGGATAAAAAAGTTGGGGAGGGGCGGCCCACCCCATATACCTTATACCTTCCCCTTTTTATGGTTGCCTCTCAGAAAGTGTGGGGGGAGCCTAGAGGCCTAGTAGGAGTTTACGCCTATGTGATGGACGTTGATAGAAATTCGTGGTGCTCTGCAGTGTTTTCTGGACTGGCTCTAATCGTCATAAAACGTCATAAATGGTGGAATATGGTGCGGCGTGCTTCGTGTGACGCTGTGCGGTCTCTAGTCTCTACTGCCGTGTCCAGTCGGCTCACTCTATTCACAGAAATCGGAATTCGTTTGGCCAACGATCTACTGGCGACAGTCGAAGGATTTCCGAGCGATTTTAGGAGACGACAGTCGCCGAATGCGATGGAAAAGAACAAGCAGTCATCTTTTAGACAGGGCGTAGCCAGGAATTTGATTTGAGGGGGGATACAATGTGATTTGGGGTGTAAATATTTTTAAAAAATTTAAAAACCATAAAACACACTAAAAATTTTAAGGTAGTCTGTTTTGTTGGGGGTATATATATATACCGATATACCCTCCCCCGTCGCTACGCCCCTGTTTTTAGAGCGGTCACTGTACGATGCAGCAGATGGCCCCTCTTTTCAACTTCGACGGTCTGTCCCTCTTCTTTTTCTTCAGGGGAGACAGCAGCGGGCGTTCCATCATGTCCCCGTTCTGCCTCGTCGGCAGCGGTTCGGCTTTCAGGGCGCTTCTCTCGGGCGTCGCAGCAGAAGGGTTGTCGGAACGCCGGGCGCCCCCGTCTTCCGTCGGGTCCGCGACGGTCGACGGATCCGGGGGCGGAGTGGCGGAAAGGCGGCGGCGAGAGACGTCAACCGCCGGCGGAACGCCGCCCAATCCTCGATCGCTGTTCTCGGTTTCGAGGGAAATCTGGTCTGGATCGGCCACCCGGACGTATGTCCTCAGGAAAGTCGAATGCGTTATTATGTAGTCCGCTTTACGACTTAACTCGCCGTCGAATAGAAACGGATTATCTTGACTTTCAGTGCTGAAAAAGAGAAATCTGTGATTAGGCCGTCAACGATCATGCAAAACGATTTCAACATAATAATTGAATACCTTCCACAATGAACACGATATTTTCGTGACCGGACAAAATTTCCGCGGATAAAATGTCACGGACAAAATGTCATGGGGACAAAATGTCAGCTGACAAAATGTCACGGACTAAATGTCATGGTTTAGGGTTAGGGTTAGAGTTAAGGTTACATTTTGTCCGCTTACATTTTGTCCCCATGACATTTTGTCCATGACATTTTGTCCGTGGACATTTTGTCCGTGGACATTTTGTCCGCGGACATTTTGTCCTAGCACCGATATTTTGCTATGTTAAAATGGTGGCCCGCAGGCCAGATGCGACCCGCCGAGGTGTGTGAAATGGCACGCGGTGATACCGAAGTGATAAGTAACTTTTTCTAATGCCTACTGAATATTTTTAATGTCTTATTATCAACTTATCTGCTTTGTATAACTTATGAACTTATGAATTTTTGTAACTAAAGAATGCTGTCTGTCTTTCTCTCTGCCTCTGTCTCTCACTCTTTCTTTGTTTGTCTGTCTGTTTCTCATTTTCTCCATCTGGACAGGGACATTCCTTAGCCCTGGAGTAACTCAAACGTGAACTCCTTCTTACGAGTTTAATTAATAACAGCATCTGTCTTAGGATCTTAGGGTTTCGTATCCTGCTTTGATTATGTGCTTCGCTTTCTCTGTCTCTGTCTCTGTCTCTCTGTGTCTCTCACACGCACTCTGCCTGTCTGTCTGTCTCTCGCTCACCCTCTCATTCTCTCTCTCTCTCTTTCTCTCTCTCTCTGTTTCTATATCTCTCCCTCTCTCTTCCTCCCCCTCTCATTCACAGTCGCTCTTACTCTCTCACACTCTGTCTGTCTGTGTGTCTGTGTGTGTCTGTTTGTGTGCCTGTCTGTCTGTGCGTCTGTCTGTATGTATGTATGCAAGTCTTCCCCCTTCCTGAGCCTCTATGCTGCTGCATGCTTTTCGTTGCTGACTCTGGAATTTGCGATGTCGTAGACTCCGTAGAGAAAACACCATTGCTCCCCTGTTTAATTAAGAGGCGAATGTATAGTGAATGCATTATGAGGCCTATGGTGTTTCATTAAATCGAGATCCCTTTGCATCTGATAATAATTTATTTTTCCAGACGCTCGTCGATTTAATGAAAACGATATAACTGCATTCGCTGCTGAACGATTTGCTGTTATTTGCTTTCATGCGATATGATTACAATTACAATTGCACCCACCCAACCACACACCCACGCACACATCCCACACACACACACACACACACACACACGCACACACATATATATAATAAGATACTTTCTATAAGTCTACCCCTATAGCCCCGCGATATTTATGCCACAAGCATGCATTGGCGTGATGCAAACTTGGATGAAAAAAGAGGGGGGATAACTCATATACCTCTCTCTTCCCATATTCGAATCCGCTACCCTCCGGTTGCGTTTCAATACAATATTAACCAAGTTGCAAAATGACAGACTCCCTCCCTATCAAGCTCTAAGAATAACGTCTTCTGCAAAACGCGCCGTAAAAACACGAGAATTTGTAAAAATTTAAAATCTCATTTCCGCAGAAAAATATATAATCAGAGAAACTCAGTTACCTTTGCTTTAGCGACCGACCCTAAAGAAGGTAAAGCTTCCGTTCTCTCGTATAGATGAAAAGAAAGTCGTGGGTCATAGATTACATCAATGCGCTGTTACTATATGCAAAATGCACAGGATCACGCAATAATGAGAAAAAATCTAACCCCGGAGTGTGTCATAAATACCAGGATGCACGCGTCTACTCCATCTTCTCTTCATGAGATCGAGTGCTATATAATATAATAATGGCCATAATATGCGGTACATAACCCCTATCATTTCGACCAGCCATTTCTTCTCTTCTCCTCGCCTCTTCTCTTTTCTATCTGGAGCCTGAAACCCATCTCCGACAATCAATATGTTGGATCGATCATTGACTAGAAATGTAGCGGAGGATGTGCGCATTCCATTGTTTCGAAAGAATCCAGATTACTATGGTTCTAAGCAGAGATGTCCATGGGTCCATTTTTTAGAACCCAATCCAGCCCAACCCATCAAATATCCAACCCAACCCAACCCATGCCGATAATAGGTTTACTTGACCCAACACAACCCAACCCACTGTAATACATTGCAGTTTTTTTAAACCAAGACTTATTTTCTGACCCAACACAACCCAACCCACTATTAATATGAAAAAGTCTGACCCAACCCAACCCAACCCAAGCCATGGGTTAACCCAACCCATGGACATCTCTGGTTCTAAGTGCGATAATTATATTGTTATCTGCTCTTCACACCTTCGCTAGACATGCGCGCCGTGCGACCTCTCGAGAGTAAAGCGGGTTTAGAATGGATTCGTTATTGACTGAAAAGATAAAACCAAATAAAATATATATCAAATTTCGGGATTGAATTTTTCTGAAAAGTGACCAAGGTGCATTTAGTCTTCATTGGCACTTAATCTCTTCTGCGATTCAGCAAAATCGTGCAAAATGCAGGAGTAGGAGAAGAAGAAGAAGAAGAAGAAGAAGAAGAAGAAGAAGAAGAAGAAGAAGAAGAAGAAGAAGGCGGTTTCATATGCATAAAACTGTAGCTAAACATGAGTGCTGTGTTCCAAAACCTGTTGTGTGACGCTTAATTAAAAATTTGCTGAAAAATTCTTATACAGACCTATACTGCATCAGCATTTTCTCGTATTTATCAATATGTTTTCGCACATATAAACTTTATTCGCTTTAAGGTCAACATATTGGCGAATGTGAAATTTTCTACGTATTTTAAAAATAATCTTTCGAAAAATGTTAACGCGTCAGAACGAAATAGCCTAATAATCGAATTCTGGAGCTCAAAAATCGAATAACGACAAACCAGCGCCAAGTAGCTTAAAGCTTCCAAAAGTTTGTCTGCAGAGAACTGGCTGGCACTGCCAGATGTCAGAGACATGCTGCGGGGTCTAAAGGGCCGCTCCAGGGTTTTGACACTGACAGGACTGAGTCAACCACATTCAGCGGGTCATTCCCGGGTTGAGCATGACGCAGTCAACTATACGTCAAATCAGAAAATATGACAACTGCAAATAAATGCTTTCAATACATTGGCCTATTGTTACTATTTGCCATGTACTAGTGCAATAAACAATAATTGTAGATTTTAAAAAACTATAGCCAATTTTGCATTTTGATTGTTATGTTCGTGTTCAGCACATAAAATTTAATAAGAAATTACTAATTACATTTCACTAACATGACTTTCGCAAAAATTTGTTGTCCATTGATATGATTGATGGTTAATATGATGATGACGACTACGATGATGATGTTGATGATTAAAGATGAATTATGATGATGATGTTGTTGATGATACTGCTGCCGATGACGATGATGATGATGCAATTAACAAAACGCAAGTGATTGTAGCTAGCAGCTACGTCATATACGGCAGAATCTCTGTAGTATTAATCATCGATTGATTCTGCAAACAGCATTGATCGCAATGTATCCAAGACAATCTCTTTACGCCATGCACTGCACAAGAAATCGTTCGCTTATATTTAACTTTCCATGTTGCCTTCATCTGCGCACGATCGGTAAACGTTAGAAACCAATTTCTCTGACATTTACTGCGTCAGGGTTTGGTCAATACTCTCTCTTTCTCTCTGTCTCTCTGTCTCTCTCTGTCTCTGTCTGTCTGTCTGTCTGTCTCTCTCTCTCTCTCTCTCTCTCTCTCTCTCTCTCTCTCTCTCTCTCTGCAATTCGTGCGGTGATGTAACCTAATATAGTCATACTGCCACATACCATATCGAAGTAGAGTGATACATATCATTGGCGTTAGCTTGGATAGAAAAGTGAGGGGGCTCAACCCCTATACCTTCCCACTTCTCTATATAGTGGCCTCTAAAAAGGAGGGAATTATAGCCTAGAGGCCTAATATAGGTTTGCGCTATGACACTTAGCAGGCCAAATGCGATGGCGCTTAATGAAGAAAATCTCGACTCTGAAACTCTCCAATATCCTTGTTTCCTGGGTCTTTAATGTTAACCCCTTAACCGTGTAATTAAATGTAAGTCAATGTAAAATGGACGGATATATCCGGGGTTCCCAGTAAAGGGGTTAATTAATTAAACCGGCGGAACCGTTAAAAGCACTTTAAGTTTAGAGAAATAGTAAAATAATTAATAACAAAAGAAGAATTATGCTGTATTATATATTAATCTATACTATATTACATTATTAAAATAATATTATTATTATAGTATATTATTATATTGTGTTATAACGGCAATCGGTTTATTACCTTCGACACCTGTGTAGCTTGATGATCGGCGGTCCTGGAACCGCGTTCGCATTGACCGGCGTCAATCGCGGATGTCGTCTGTCGCCGACGTCATCGTCGTCGTCGTCGTCGACGTCATCGCTGTCGTCATCGTCGGACTCGCCGTTATTTCTGTCACATCGTCCTCCTCCTCCTCCTCCTCCTCCTCCTCCACTGGTGACGTCACCGTAGTCCGTGTTGTCGTCCTCCGGCGAGAGGACGATTCCGCTGTCCGAGTGGACGTACTTGTTGCACGGTTCGGCGAAGGTGACGCGATGGTGAGGTACTCCTCCGCCGTCGCGTCCTCCTCCTCCTCCTCCTCCCTCCGACGACCGCCAAGCGGACGCCGGCTTCAGCGGCGGATGAGGAGGAGGAGGAGGAGGAGCGCAAGGAGGCACCGACGAGGAGGAGGAGGAGGATGGGAGAAATTTTTTCGCTTCGACCGTGCGTGACCGTGACGTGGATGAGTCGATTGTTGCCACTGCACTCCGCACTCTGCAATTAAGTGTAAAGTGAAATAACTTACACAATGGATGGTTCTTGTTACCATCTAAGTGGATCTTTTAACATCGCCACTTTCTTACCTTCATCGAGACATGTCAGCGTTGTCAAAGCACTTTGACTTTGGTATTTTTAACTATGCTACAGCGCTATATAAATTGTCCAATTAACATTACATAACATAACAATGGATACAGTAAATACTCAATAATAAGATCCAAAGAAGTTCGTCTGTAAGGAAAAATCAACATCCCCGTAGTCACAGAGGGAGGAATGGGGAGGGGATAAAGACACCCCCCATTGGCGCCTATAATAGTCGTGAGATTCGTGAAAAACCGATAAGAACATTTTTCTTTTATCGGGGTGGGTGGTGGGTGGGTGGGTGGGTGATTGCCCGATAAGTTGTCACGTGGTGTGTAAAATTGATTTGAATTTGATGTTACCGTAATTTTTCGACCTCTAGGCGAGTCCACGACGCCCTATTAATCTAGTGGGATTAGACGAGATTCGTCTGCGTAGCCGCTGTTCTGGAACCCTGGCAGGGGCGTAGCCAGGAATTTGATTTTGGGGTATAAAATTTTTTGAGGAGGTATTATGTATTGTTATTATATAATATATAATACACAATATATGTTATATACAGAGGCGTAGCGAGGGTACCCGGTGCCCGGGGGCAAAGTGTACCGTTGGCGCCCCCAACACTGCTGACGAGAAAAAAGGTCATCAAATCGTTCTCTCGGCGTCCCTCCGCTCAACTCTCTACGGCGCCTCTCTCCTTATACTCCTGACGAACAAAAAAGGTCGCCGCACTTCTTTCTTCTTATTTATTATGTATTTGACTGTTTAACTTACCCCCAAAAACCCGATTTTGGCGCCCCCTCACCTTGGCGCCCGGGAGCATATGCCCCCACCTGCCCCCTTCGCCACGCCTCTGGTTATATATGCATGTATATTGTATATATTTTATATGCTGTATTATATATACTGATTGTTGGGGGGGTATATATGCCGATATACCGTCCGTCGCTACGCCCCTGAACCCTGGCTATGCCGCCGTATATGACAATACAGCGTCATGCCGACCATATACGAGCAAGAGCAGTGCCATGCGTCTCATTAGGGCGCATCAATCAACTACAAGAAATTGGTCAATCAACGGGCAATCAATCAGATCAATCAATTCTGCACTCATAACGTCTTCTGTAATGGATTTCAGCCGATATCGATCATAGGCGCTTATCGGCAAATCAATCGACTTCCTCCTTCGAGTCCAGATTAGAGCAGTCTCGAGAAGAGTGGATGGGAGGGGAAGGAAAGGGAAGGGAGAGAGAGAGGGGGGGAGTGAAGGAGTACTTTGCGTCAGCAATGGGAGAGAATAGGCTACCCCCCTCGCCCCCGCCCCCACCCTCAACCACTCCGCTATGTAAAGTATTCCACTCCATGTCGGCAAATCCAGCTGCACAAAAGGAGACTTACAGACGATGATACTGCAAACTTGCAAAGCATCGCAACAATAATTGAGAAACAGCTTCGACAAAACTCGTGTGACCTTTAAAGACACGTGTCCAAACAAAAGTACCCTTGATGCTCTTGATATACTGATTCAAGTAGTTGTATGTAAAATTTTTAAAAGATGTGAGGCAGATAATGTGGACTGTATTAGAGCTTTGACGGGTTTGGAAAGTTTGCATGTTGTTGTAAAAAAGCGACAAGCATCCTTTGTTAATAAATATGAGAAGTCACTGTACTTTGCTGAGTGCATTACTAGAACTTGTCTGAGGGCAGAAGCTGTACTGTATAAAGTTTGAGCTTAGTTTATTAATTATTAGTTTATAGTATTGAGTTTTGTTCAGTTGATTTGTGTTATCACTGGTTGTGTTCTAATATTTTTGATGCTGTGCTTGTCACGAAATAAAGATTATTAAAGTGATCCGTGCTATAAAATCTTATGTCGAACTGTTTGTGTTGCAATTTTCATGACAATATTTCTCTTTCTTCTCTTTCTGAGTCATCAGCGGCATTCGATCGCTTAGAGGCCAAGGAAAAATAAGCGTTTATTAACTAACGAATCAGCCACCGTTATGGTTTTCCAGGAGTTGGGATGCAACCCACCCCTATTCACTAAGAGCGATCCTGGTAGGATAAAATGTTGGTTGCTCTTCCTTTCTTCCACTGGTGAAGGAAAATTTTGGTCCGGAAGTAGTTCGATGCATACATATAATAATAATAATAATAATAATAATAATAATAATAATAATTATTATTATTATTATTATTATTATTATTATTATTATTATTATTATTATTATTATTATTATTATACGGTTTAAAGTGGTTCAGTAGGGTTTGCCCTGTGTGAGAACCACTATACTCATCCTATGCATTCATTCCTTTTATGGTAGTAAATATATAATACATATAAATGTCTCATTTAGTTACTATGTAGCTCCTAAAATACTTCGTCTAGAGACTAATAGCTCTGCAAGACCAATTTAATATCCTATAGTACTTGGATTTGTTTTAAGGCATTTAAACCAGTAGCCATTACTGTCTTGATAAAGAGAAACTGCCGATCTTCTGTATAATCAGATATACATTACCAAGCGTCGTTACATCGTCGACTTATATTATCATACTTGCTAAACGACGTTCTTCTTTCCCGTTCTTTTTTTGTTATCTGCTTTCTTTCCATATCATAGCGCGGAGGCATCCAAATGGCGGCCCGCGAACCAGATCCGGCCCGCCAAGAGGTGCGAAACGGCCCGCAAAAGACACTGGCACAATAAATATATTTTATCTAATACCAACGAAATATTTATTAAATGTCGTGCTTTCAACTTTCCTGTTTTCCGTTACTTGTGAGTCATATTTTTGTAACTAAAAATAATATATAGACCCGGCCCTCGGGAACCGGTAAAAATGTTGGTCCTCCATAAGATTTAGTTGCATACCCATGCCCTAGTGCCTTCTTTCCCTCTCTATGCCATCTGTGGTTGCTATCGCTAGACAGACTTCTGTTAACCCCTTAACTGGGGATCCCGGATATATCCGTCCATTTTACATTGAGTTACAGTTAAATACACGGTTAAGGGGTTAAGAAATGTTTTGAGCTATAGCATCTCCTTTCAATTTGAGATAAACGGTTAAATGTGCGCCGCGCAGTTAACAAACTTGTGAGATAACTAGAAACGATTTTCTATGTTCGTGACATTTGTGTGGGAAACCCCAATTCTAAAAAAGCTTTATTTGACACGAAACTACTCTACACGCTGAATTCGGGTTTGGGTCTTAACTTATACCCTGCCAGAGATATTTTTACGCCCCCCTAGCACCCTCCTCCAACACCCCTCCCCGCCCCAATCTGAGAGCAATACCCCATAATTATGATGCAGCTAAGATGGTATTGCTCGCCATAAGGGGAGGGAGGGGACCCCAGAATATATCAACACTAGGGGCGTAGCGACGGGAGGGGGTATATCGGTATATATACCCCGAAAATCAGTCTACCTTAAAGGTTTTTATGTGATTTTATATGTGGTTATATGTGGTTTATATGGTTTATGTGGTTTATAGTTAAGATTTATACCCACCCAAAATATTTATACCCTCCCAAATCAAATTCCTGGCTACGCCTCTGATCAACACCCCCAAATTGACAATCCTAGAAATAACCTTGTATCCTGCATATGTGCAATGGCACGTTTATTTCATGCATCAGTAGCGTATCACTTCTTTCGTAAATGTTATAGAAGTAGTAAACTAGTAAATAACCTTCCCCTGCAAACGCGATTTGAAAACCAAACTAATAATTAATTTATTCTTTTTGACGTAAATGCGAATTATAAGCATAGATTGAATCTGGAAAAAGCTAGTTGAGCCTACAGGTGAAACAGTAGCCAGCACTATAGTCCAAGAGTTGGCCAATTTGCGCTAAGATTAAAATTTGTAGACTGTTACAACGAACAGCGCATAAAATCACTAACTGAATCGGGCACTGCCGTGTATTTCAGAATTATATTAACTTATTAACTTATTAACTTATTTATTTTCTATTTTTTAAAGATTTGAACCTTCACGAAATTTTCGTCATGAATTCGACAACTATATGAAACACGTCCCATGGCAAGTATATTCGACAGGGATCACCCATCCAACTACTCACCGCGTTGCTGCTGCTGTGCTGCATTCGCCATTTGACCCCAGAGAGATTCCGTACTTAGCGACGCAGTTAGTACTATGATGCATTATTTTGTTTGCAAAGAAATCAATGCTGTAGCGATTTAGCTAAATTCATCACACCCATAAATGGTATTTGCTTAAACGTAACAAACAATCGTTAGAGCCCTATCTCTCTCTGTCTCTATCTTTCTCTGCCTCTGTCTCTGTTTCTCTCTGTCTCTATATTATGTCTTATGTCTGTCTGTCTCTGTCTTTCACTGGTCTCTCTGTCTGTTTGTCTCTGTCTGTCTCTGTCTGACTCTCTCTATCTTTCTCTGTCTCTGTCTCTGTCTCTGTTTCTCTCTGTCTCTGTCTCTGTCTGTCTGTTTGTCTCTGCATTTCTCTAATCTGTCTGTCTGTCTGTCTCTCTGTATCTTTGTCTCTCCTGGCTGTCTATCGCCCCTCTCTGGCTCTCTGTATCTGGCTGTCTGTCTCTCTCTGTCTTTGTCTGTCTGTCTCTGTCTCTGCCTGTATGCAAGTCTGTCTGTCTGTCTGTCTGTCTCTCTCAGTCAACTCGTTTCAATAACGTCCACAGTGTTATGTGAGAACCTCCAATGTACGTGAATGCAAGCCATACAATAGCAGAAAATGGAACGGTAAACAGGGCAATAAGAGCATTTAATATTGTCAATGAAGCCGGTCGAAATGAAGCATCGATGCGAGAGGGTTTTTATTCCAAGTAGATTCTATATTTGGCAACTGTTTTTCGTGCGTGAACGCGACGATCTCTCTGTATTCTCTCTCTCTCTCTCTCTCTCTCTCTCTCTCTCTCTCTATCTCTCTCTCTCTCTCTCTCTCTCTCTCTCTCTCTCTCTCTCTCTCTCCAGCATTATTTGTCGCTGTGGTGTCAGTCTCCCGGGGGGCGAATAGGAAGTTGATGGGGGTGGGGAGAAAAGAGAAGGAATAAAGTCAAAAACACTTTGCCGAAAAAGGCTGACAAAATTGATAATTCCATAATTCTCTAATTTTACTACACGGCAAATTCCATAATTCTCTAATTTTACTACACTTTTGCCGAAAAATAGGTTGACAAGCAAAACAGGTCATCCGCAGGCTTTCCTCGCAGCGCTTTACTAGACTTTTAGCCATAAATAGGTTTAAGAAATAGGCGTTTCACAAGCGAAAAAAGTCCGAAAGTGCGGTGTGGGATGCATCCCCACCCAGCCCCCACGTGGAACCGCCACTGGGTGAAACAGCAAGACTGTTCTGTACGAAACGTTCTAACGAAGTCTAGAAAGAGTCGGATATGGACCGAGAAGAGAGAGGGACAGAAGACGAATAAAGTCATTGCTGCTAAAATATATTTTAAAGGAAACATTGAAATGCTATTGTAGTAATATTTAAATCATGTCGCCGATGTAGTCTGTACTCCGTCAATGGGGCGGGGAGATAGAAGAGTGGTAGCATCATACATCATTGGACCGTAGAGCCGACGGAAACAAGCGAGTTCGAGACTCGCAGGAGCCCTGGGGTTGACCCGGCCTTCACTCGATTGCAGTGGTAAATGAGTAGCAATGGCAACATTGCAAAGGTAACCACAGGTTCGGCGCAAGAGGCTGCAGGCCACCGTCCGCCGATATATGACCTAGCCACCCATGGGCCGATGGCCAAGAAACCGGGGATCAGCACCGGCCCCAACGGGCCTACGGATGGACCTTTTTATTCTATAGATGTAATAAACGTATTTTACGTTTTTATTTTTTACAAAGTTTTTACGTTTTTAAAATTATTTTTTCAACGTTTTCTACATGTACATCTACGTTTATACCGTCAATAACGGAAGACGGCAATGACATTAACGCCACCTAGTAATACTCACTGCTTTTGCGTTATCTCGAAGCCGGCCATTTTTACGCAGACATCGTCAAGAACCGTAATTGGGGCAGAAGAATTCTTCAACGACGAAGCAGTCTTCTCCTTCTCTTCCTCTTCTTCTTCTTCCTGTTCTTCCTTCCCGTTTTCTTTATCGTTTCCGTCATTATCTATACTTCGAGTCGCTGTTGAGCGTCGACACGCCACTTGTTCTATCTCGTCCATCGGTTGGAAACGCGAAATTCAAAGAGCCGAGGACGCGGGGAGAGATGGTGGCGGACGCACGCCGTAGACAGGCGCGGGGAGAAGGGAAGGAAGCAGAGGCCGATAGAAAGACGCACCCGGTCGTCGCCGGGTACCAACGCCGATCAATAATGCCTTCCGATTGTCCCGCGTATGTAGAGGAAGCCGCTCGCTCGCTCGCTCGCTCGGTCGGTCGGTCGATCGGTCGGTAGGCCGCCGTTGGCCGCATCTGTAGGCCCTGAGCCTCGGCCAGCAGCTGCCGCGCAACCACAACAACGGCTGTTGCGGTTGCGTCCTGTGCATGACCTGCGAACGATTAGAAACAGAAGCGTGCATTCCGATCGGTGGATTCCACAGATCCAGACCAGTGTTGGAGTTGCCGGGGTTGGGGTTGGGGATTGAACCCTCCCAGTCAACTTTGCAACCCTCCCAAAAATCGCATATCGGGTACATGCAGTTTCTGTTATATTCATTGAATTTCAGTCTAATGAAAATCTCAACCCCCCTCCCTCCAGCACAAATTTCACTACTCCAACATCGATCCAGACTAAAGCGGGTGGGGAGCAGACATAGACATGGGTTGGGTCCACACGTGGGTTGGGTTGGCTGGGTTGGATAAGATATATCCAAGTTCATAGTGGGTTGGGCTGGGATGACGATGATGATGATGATGATGATGGCCGTAGTGAATTGATTCAATTAATTATCTGTCACAACGTAAGTAATGCAGCTATAGTGTACATGGGCTCAAATCCGTGCCATTTTTACCAAGAAATTTATTTACAACGTCTATTTTCTTTTAAATTCGAAACGTTAGCATATGGAACAGATTAAATAATAATAACTATTATTGTTCGACTTCACTGGCTGACCCATCATTGGGGGTGGGGGGCGGTGTCACAGGGGGTCCGAGTGGGAAGGAGCAGATGACTCCAAATGTATGCTTTGACCCGTGGCCGGACAAAATGTCAGCGGACAAAATGTCATGGGGACAAAATGTTATGGGGACAAAATGTCAGCGAACAAAATGTCACGGACAAAAGTTTCTTCTTTGTGGGGCTGTTTTGTATCTTATAAAGCAGGATTTCCCAATCATTTCGGAACCGCGGCCAATTTCAGCGGTTTTGTAACGCGACGCGACCCTAATCATAGCATGTAATATAAAAATGCATTAGGCCATCTGGCGAGCGTTAGTTTAAAAGCAAAACAAGCGCTCTGATTCAATTCGAATGAAAATATGGCAAATACTTTACTGCATAATTATTTATATTTTTACCAAATAAAACACTGGAAAGAAATGGATATTGAAATTTCTAGAAAATTATCCTTTTTAAAATTTTGCCGAGAACATACCTTTGTAACGCGTCTAAAAATCCTATGATAATGGTAAATCTCTTAACTTAACTGTTGGGTTGATGTTAAAAGCAACAGCCTCCTATTGTTAGTGGAGTTTCAGAGCAAAATGGCGCAATAATACGCCTTCTTTGCGTTATTGCGAAATGAGATTAAATTTAAAAAAAATACTATAGGGCCTACAGTTTCATAAAAATGTTGGAGCTGCGACCCACTTCAGGGGCTAAAACTGGATAAAACACTAATCATTTTAATATAAACTGGATATGGAGGATTGCAGGCATATAAATTTCTTAAAACTTAAGCCTACTTTCAAGGCTTGTGACATTGTGGCATTTGTTAGAAAGTGACACTTGTGAATTTAATTTTTCGCGCTACCCCGCGACCCATTAGACTGAACCCAGCGACCCACTTTTGGGTCGCAACCCACAGTTTGGGAAAATACTGTTCCAACGTCGATTAGAACCGCTCGAATTATCGTTGAGGCGCCCTCTGGCGAAAGAACAAGAATAAACAATGATGCTCAGAAAACGAACGGCTTCTACGTGTAAGTAAACACTGTGTTCCTTTTTCCAAAATACAGCGAACACAAAATGCACACCTCATTCTCAATACCTCATTCTCAATACCTCATTCTCAATACCTCATTCTCAATACCTCTACCAAGCTCGAATGAGAAAGGAGGAGCCAGACACCCATCTTCTTTTGACGGACGCATCTTAAAATAGACACAACAACAGCATCACATTTCTTGACGTGATTAAAGTAAGTAAGTCAGTCATCATTATAGTTTACATTGTGATCTAAAAATGATGATGCTTCACCAGTAGTTTTTGATGACATAATAATAGGCGATAAGCAGGGGAGTAGCCAGGAATTTGATTTGGAGGGGGGTGGGAAAAATATAAATGGGGGTATATATTGTTATATATATATTATATATCATATATATTATATATATGTTATATATGTATATATACTGTATTTTTTATTGATTTTGGGAGGTATATATATCGATATACCCTCCTGGCGATAAGATTAAATTATCAGCAATGTTAGTAGTTTATAAGCGTCTATACAGCTGCAAGTCATGCCAGCTTAACAGGTTTTAGTCGCAGATACTCCAAGGCAAAAGCTTTTCTCATCGGGTTTGAGCAATCGCTAGGGGGAGACTTACTGGGAAAAGGGTCGGGTCATCGTTAGACCTTTTTAGCCATAACGGAAGCGTTGGGAATCAATGGCAAAGTTTCAATTGAATTTGCTTGGATATTTCGTTTTTTCTTGTTGACATCATAGACATAGGCCTATGCATAGTGTGGTATTCGTAGAGGGGGAAGAGCAGGGTTTCTGGCCTAGATTTTCCGGAAAATTGCCTCTTTTCCTCCGGAAATTTCAAACTCCCTCCGGAAGTTTGGCATACCACATCAACTAGCAGCAGCCCCTAGCTGACTTCCCCCGGTCTTGTCAGTTCAACCTCCTCAAATTTGTCTGATTCCTCCCTTCCTCCCACTAGCCTGACTCAAAAAACATTCTGAACGAGCGTAAAAATATAATAATGCTCGCATTTGAAGTTATGAAACGTCTTAGCAATGGTCACGTGCTCCTTGTGAAACAAATAATAAAAAAAACGAAATGCAAAGTTAATTACTCAATTTAGAAACGCCTTCTGCATTTTGTAGGCCTATACGCCAAACATTATTGAGCAGGATGATTGATGTAATATTCAACCATGTCCAATCAATCCGTTGTTTCAATCAATCAAGAATCGTTTTCGGGTCACTGACTAGCCCCCCCTCACACCAATATTATTGAATCGTGGTTTTGCACTGAAAACGGTTCTGCATGACTTACGACTGAGTTCTGCCATTGCTGAGTTTCAATTCGTTTCCTTGCTTTCCAGTTTTGGCATTTATTTTTTTCATAGCACATATTTTGTTATCCGTTGAAGTTATTTCCTAAAAATTTAATTTTACAATTGCCAATTATCAGATATTTTTACTAGACTGTATAATAATAATAATAATAATAATAATAATAATAATTATTATTATTATTATTATTATTATTATTATTATTATTATTATGCAAATCCTTGAAATCACAGCTATGACAAAGCTATTATTAGCAGACAGGAAACCTTTCGTGAAACCCAGAATCTCTCATGATGTGCGAACATTCATACCCCCACCATCACCATCACCACCACCACCACCACCGCCACCACACCAACACCAACACCACCATGAACGGTCGTTTAATGTGAATGAGCCTTCGTCGTCGTCGACAGATGACGGCAGCGTTGCATTTAGAACACGTGACGTAATGAATATGGAGATGAGGATTATTGTCGTCGCCGGATTTTACTTCTTTCCATTTCTGTGTTAACACGTTCGGTGTCGATGTCTGAATTGCATTCGTCGACGCAATGGAATCTCTCTCTCTCTCTCTCTCTCTCTCTCTCTCTCTCTCTCTCTGTTTCGTTCTTATAGCGCCTGTCTGTGTGCGTGTGCGTTGGTCTTCGATATTGTTATCGTTCTCTCTTGACGTCGGTCCTCTGTTATCTTCCTGTCGAAAGTGTCTCTCGTTTTCTCCTGCGTTTCATTCATCCGAAAACAACCGTTCACTCTCTCTCTCTCTCTTCCTCTTCGGCGCCGCTCGTCAAATTCCCCGACAATTTCCGCGCCGCCTTCGCGTTTCGTCGCCGAAACGCGCGTTTTACCTAGGCGCGATTAAAAGAAAGAACGCCAAACGAAAAGCAATTCCCGCAACTATTTCCCGAAGGTGGTCCTACGGGGGTTGAGAAGGGGGCGGGTGAGGGGTAAGACAGAAAGAGCGCGGAGCGAGAACGGAGGAATGGAAGAGGGGAGGGGAGGATTGTCGAATAAACGAACGCATAAAGTCGCTCCCCGGCCGAGCGCGCAAACGTCCCGCTGCATCGCCCAAGGGAGGCTGACGATTCCCGGCCGAAGAGGAATCGTCGCCGATATGTCCCTTCGCTCGTCCCGTCCAACCGCCCGTCGGTCGCGAATTACACAGCGCCCGGTAAATTGCCGGGCGTCGAAATCGCTTTATAGTAGTAGCGTTTTGATTTGCGGGACAAGGCGCCCGACCGACCGTCCGACCGACAGACCGACCGACCGACCGACCGAGCGAACGCGCTAAGCGGATTACCGGCGACCAGTGTAATCTGTCCTCTCTCTCTCTCTCTCTCTCTCTCTCTCTCTCTCTCTCTCGCGGTCCCTTCTTCGCCGACGCCTCCGTCTGACAGCAGGAAGAGCTTTTCCACAGCTCCGTTCCCGTTCTTTTACCCCCTTACGGCGACGACTCAGTGTGAAGAAAAACAGCGCAAAACCTTCCGAGTTTCCGTCGAAGCAACGCCTTTCGCTTCGGCGTCGCGCGATTGTCATCGTCATCGTCATCACTTACTTCATCTGAGCACGGTTAGTACTTGGATTGGGCTGCGGTGATCCGACTTTGCTTGACCGACGCCAGGTAGATTGCGACCTTGCTAAGTTGGACTGATTTTTCCGGCTTGGCCTGGCTAAAAATCGGTTTGGACTAGTGCATTATGATCAGTGGCGTAGCCAAGAAGAGAGAGACTGAGGGCTAAACCCCCTCTTGGTTGCCCGTCCAAAATTTTTTTATTGCGTATTATTATTCTGTGGAAGGAGGGGCAACAAAATGGGGTTTAAGGTAGACAAAAAGAAAATAACTAAAGAATAATATCATTATAGTTGTGCGCGCACGTATGGCTATATAACTAACTTAATTAAGCAAAATAATAGGGGACGACCTTTTTTGGTTGTCTGGAGTTTTCGAAGTTGGGAATGGTCATAACCCTCCGCCCAGTGTTTAATCTAGACTCCTGGACTCCGAGGGGGAAAATGAAAAAACCGGGGGGGGGGGAAACTGACAAAGCCGGGGGGATTCCGCTAGGGGCCGCTGTTAGTCCATGTAGTATTCAAAAATTTCCGAGGGGGAATTTGAAATTTCCGGGGGGAAAAGGCAACTTCCCCCCGGAAACGGCCTAGATTAAACACTGCCTCCGCCTTCGGAAAATTTTGGCTACACCACTGGCTATGATAGTGGCGCGATAGAAGTTGATTGATCGGATTGATTTAATAATGATAATAAAATCGAATCGAATCAAATCATACTGAATTTTAAATCAAATCTCTGGCTCCCAAATCAAGTCAACCGTTGTGATTTAAGTCGCGATTAAATCAAATCGTGATTCGATTTTGCTCAACTCTGGCGGTAACACTTCTATGACAGTTGATCTATCACAAATATATTTACGAGACAGACAAAAAGAAAGTCAGAGAGAAAGACAGGCAGACAGACAGAAAGATAGCCGGAAGGACAGAGAAGCAGACAGAAAAATACAAAAAGACAGACAGAAGGTAAGTCTTTCATTGGCAGAGTCGAAAGGATTTTCAGAGTCCTATTTTCGACGAACATCATGCATCCAGATCAGAAAAACGCTTCTGGAATTGTTCTGAATCTTAAAAATACAAAAAGACTGACAGAGAGATAGACATACAAGAACGAGAGAGAGAGAGAAACTGACAGACAGACAGACAGACAAACAAATAATTCCAGAGAATTTTAATTTAATAGTAATAGCCAAATAAAAGATGTTAATTATCAGATAAACTTGCTTATCGGTTAAATTTACCGGAAGCAAATTGATAAAAGTTGGACATAAAAGTAATATAAATCACGCATTCACAGTGAACTCAGTGTATTCGCTAGAACGCGTTTTTATAAATCATCTGCTCATTGGGTACAGCACCCATGGAGCTGGATGATGATGATGATGATGATGATGATGATGATGATGATGATGATGATGATGATGATGATGATGATGATGAACCTAGAAGGCTTAGATTCTTATGACTGGTCCTATAGAAGTGCATGATTAATTTTCTGTATCATTTTGCCTCAAGCTCTTTCAATTTCGGTGATGTATGTATATGTATACATGTATTCCTCAAACGGCTTTTGCGATTTATTAATCATTCACACTGTGTAATAAAGGTATGCAACATTCAATCAATATCAAACGAATATGAACGGGACTGCAACATATTTTGATATCTAGTTGGCTTAAGTTTAAAACATTTCGGATTTAAATCATTTAAAATGTGACATTTAGCTGCCCTTCCATCTGCGCTATATACTCCTTTAATTTATCTTTATTCAGATCAAGATGGTTTAGTAAAAATCCGCTAGGTGGCCAAACGTTGCATATTGAATGAAATTTGGTTTCTAAAAACTACAATATTATAAAAGACAGCTGCGGTCTAAGCCTAGCCCAATGGTTCTCAACCCAAAGGTTGGCCAGCGCAGGGGATCATATTGCACGAGCCATTACTAATCGAGAATTCAGAATTGTCTTCAAAAATGGTCTACAAAATACTGCAGTCTGGCCAACCCCAATACTGGAAATCTGTGCTAGGTCACCCACGACATTCTCATTCACCAAGGTTTAATGCTTCTTTGTTAAATCATGTGCCCGGAACTAAAACTAAAACTGAAATTGGTACGAGAGCTTTCTAATTTTGGCCCAAAATCTGGAACTATCCTCTCCTGGTTGTCAAGACTTCCAATTAATTGGGCATTTTCAAATTCACAGCATTTTCTCCAGTCTGTCGTATTTTTCTCCACTGTCTGACCTCAGGAATGACCGGGTCCTTTAGGAATAAATTGGGAGAGGGCATCGATTGATACCTTTAGTTTCGACTCTAGATTCTAGAGTGCGTTGAGTAAGGTGAGAGTTGGTGCGGAGGTCTTTATAGAACAACACTTAATGGGAGATGTCGGTTATGCCTTAGACTGCAATTCTCTAAATACACCGCTTAAGTGCGCATGCGCAGTGGGGGGAGGGAACTGGGTTAGGCGCCTCGTAGGTTGACACCCTGATAATCGATTATTAGGGGTTAGTGTCGTGCTGCTTAGGGCTGCTGGGGCTCCTTTGGGGTCCGTCTCGTGTCCAGGAACGTAGCGACGGGGTATATCGGTATATATACCCCTCCAAAAATCAGCATTCCTTACAGTTTTTATGTGATTTTATATGTGGCTTATTTGGTTTATAGTTAAGATTTATACTCCTCCCCCCAAAAATTATACCACCCCAAATCAAATTCCTGGCTACGCCCCTGCTCGTGTTCTACTGTATCTGAGATGAAAGTAGTAACAGATTTTCTGGTAGGAACATTGACGTAGCCATGGGGAGGCGGGACGAGCGACCCCCTTATTGCTCCTGGGACCAGTCGTGTGATTTGTGTAAAACCGTTGAGTAGTGGGGGCGGGTTAGGTAGAATGATAGCTTGATACGACGACGTTTTTTGATCGAGAATTTTTCACATAAAACTGTCGGTGTGCCCCCCACCCCCATTCCGGAATCCAGGCTACGCCACTGGGTAGCAGAGCCCAACACGTCTACCCATGGGCGGCCACAGAAATTTTCAGAGAGGTAAAACACAAAATGGTCACGGTTACGCCTCGTGTAGAAATGTTTCCAGGCGATGGCAAAACACAAAATGGTCATGATTTCGTATCATTTAGCTTTTTGACTGCAAAACGCTTTTGTCTTTGACCTTCGTCATGATTACGGCGCTCTATAAATCGTCCTCTATATATAGAGAGACATGATATTTCAGCAAAGTTTTCATATTTCACTGTGACAATATTGGTATTTGCATTTTCTTTCGGGGGGCAAGTGCCCCCCCCCCTCTTGACCTAACGTGCGGGCGCCTATGCGTCTACCAGACGACACCCAGAGAGCGAGCACAGAAGCACTCGTCGAGAGCAGAAAACTATAGCGCTACTAAAAGCAAATTCTGAAGTTAAATCTACCTCCGACTCTCTGTTGATGCTTCATCCGTATACGAGTTCCGAGGATTTCACGAGTCAAGAGACCGTCGTAAGATTCGTTCGTAAATTCGTAAAATGGATTTGGAACCTGGCCGCTGTTGGCCTGCGGCTTCTGTCTTGTTTGCTGTCTGTCTGTATGTCTGTCTCTCTTTCTCCGAGTCGATCAATTAACTTTTCCAAGCTTCACAGTTCTACCAGATTTTGTCATGCACTGCTCTCTCATGCTAGACATGATAATCCAGTTACTGATATATCTGCAGAGTCGTCTTTCAGTGAGCACCAAGTGGTTTCAGTGTGTAGGCCTATACATGATTCGAAATGCACTTATCAGTTCCTGCTAAAACACATTAAATACAATTATTAATAATAATTTTATTGCTACTACTACTACTACTACTACTACTACTACTACTACTACTACTACTACTACTACTACTACTACTACTACTACTACTACTACTACTACTACTGCTACTACTACTGCTGCTACTACTGCTACTGCTGCTACTGCTACTGCTACTGCTACTGCTACTGCTACTACTACTACTACTACTACTACTACCACTACTGCTACTACTACTACTACTACTACTACTACTACTACTACCACCACCACTACTACTACTACTACTTATGGAACACCAGAACAACAATTTATACGATTAGAATGGATAAATCGTAACGGTGAACCGGCTAAGATCCCGGATTTCATCGCTATAATTAATTTAACGTTTTAAAGTTTTTAAAGCAATGGATTCCCAAGAAACGAATGATAATCATAAAAGCCTAACGAAATAGAGAAAAGTTATCGTGGAGGAAGAGAAGGAGGAGGATGCCAGCCAGTGTTTAATCGAGGCCGTTTCTGGGGGGTGGGGGGTGGAATTGCCCTTTTCCCCCCGGAAATTTCAAATTCCCCCCGGAAATTTTGGAATACTACATGGACTAGCAGCGACCCCTAGCAGAATTCCCCCGGCTTTGTCAGTTCCCCCCGGCTCAGTTTCCTCCCCGGAGTCCAGGAGTCTAGATTAAACACCGAGGCCAACACTGCACTTTGGCGCTACAAACAAAACTCTCCTAACTGAAACTGTAAGGGAGGGGGGCCACACATTTGACTGCCGTGTCAGTATAGACCAGGCTGTCTGGTCGGTTCGCGCGAACGCTAGCAATCGCCGGTCACTGGCCAAAAAAAAATCGCAGCCGATGTCTGCCGGAGACCAATTTGTAATCGAACGGCCAGACATCGATTTCTCTCGCGTGAAATCTCGTCAGCGTTTCCACGCTGTAGAGTAGTCCCCTCTCCCCCTCTTCCCAGTCCTCTTCAGTCTCGGGCTGTCTCGCTTGATCCCCTCATCTAGTCGGGCGGGGCTGTGTCGGGCGCGCCGAGCGAAACGATGTCGATGGCCAATACCGATAGCAACCGGGGGCCCGACGCATTTCCCTTCTGCTCGCCAGCCGGCCGACCGACCGGCCTCGAGTCGCTTCCGATATGTTCTGGCTAGATTCGTATCGGTGAGAGGAAAAGTTTTGAAGCGATCGCAGTAGACGGTTGTCGACGTTCGAAAACGTGCAGCATTTTGCGGTCATCTAAGAAAGGTCAGTAAACAATAATACGCGTAAATAATAATAATTAGGTACTTTCATAGCACCAGTTCTAATACCCAAGAGTATCAATTGATGGTACTTCGAATACATCCGCAAAAGATCCGGGTCATTCCAGAGATCAGTCAGAGGGAATTAAGAAGAAGCAATTCGCTTTCATATCTCGAGAAACATTTCTTCGTTCTTTACTTTTTAAAACTCAGTTTATTAATTTGCAATTATTAGGGGTCTAAACGTCTTAATTCTTGGACTTTATGGTG
This sequence comes from Metaphire vulgaris, assembly GCA_018105865.1. Taxonomy (NCBI): domain Eukaryota; kingdom Metazoa; phylum Annelida; class Clitellata; order Crassiclitellata; family Megascolecidae; genus Metaphire; species Metaphire vulgaris. The sequence goes on from CM030858.1 coordinate 7,435,001, forward strand.
AAATTAGGCATGTAGGCCTATCAATCACATTTTAATCCTCGTATTTATAGTACGCAACTATACGTTGTTAATCTTGGGGTTTATTAACATTGCCATATTCTGTCAGGATCTCTTCTTCTTCTTCATGTGCCATGTGCCTACGTCGGCGGCCATGGATTTCCACTCTTCTCTGTTTCTGGTTTTCCTTATCATTTCAATGTTGTCTTTAGTTCTTGTTGTTTCTCTTAGTCTGTCTGTAGTCTATACTTTATTCTTTGTCTTCCTCATGCTCTTTTCCCCTCTATTGTTCCTGTTATGACTAGATTTTCCAATCCGTCTTTTCTTATTGGATGTCCGAAAAATTCCAACTGTTGCTTTCTTATGATTTGTAGCAATTTTATTTTTGCACCAAAGGCTATTAGTACTTCCTCATTGGTTACTTTTTTCTGTCAGGATACCTGAAAATAAATATCATCATTGGCGTAATCCTGCCAACAACATTGAGGGGACAGAATTTTTAAAATATGCCCACTCGTAAATGTGTAAAAATCTAATGATGACCTTTTTTGCTTGTCAGACTTTTTACAGATACTATTTGGGCGTCGAAGAAGAGCAGAAAACTATTGATGCCCTTTTCCCCGTTAAAGTAGCAAAGGGGCACACAAAACATTTGGGGATAAATGATATTTTGTCCTCCCCTCACTAATTCTTGGGGTACTGTCCCCCACCGTTCCCCCGTGATTTACGCCCCTGATTATCATGCACTTCTATAGCGGCAAATGTAATGCACGAAGGTATGATTCGATGATAATGATGATGATAAGTAGTAGCAGTAGTAGCAGTAGTGCTGGTGGTAGTAGGCCTTGTATTTTTCTGGCCAGTGGCGGTTCTACCATGTTGATGACTGGGGATGTATCCCCCACCGGTGTTCCGGATGACCTTTTTTGCTTGTCAAGTGTCAACCTATTTTCAGGTGAGTTTTTTTTAATTTGTGAAAAGTACTTCGAATGACCTTCTTGTTTTGCTTGTCGAGCTTTTTAGGCGAGGTTTATTAACATTTAGGGGCCAAAATACTAAAAATGACCTTTCGCTCTTTTCTTTTGTCTTCTTCTTCACTTTGCATCCCCCACCAGCTTCCTATAAACTTGTTGGCCGCCACCAAGAATTCCTGGAACCGCCACTGTTTCTAGCAATGACAGAACTAGCCAGTTTAGCTTAGAAATAAAATGTTACCTAAACTGCTTCTAGTTAGGCTCTACATTACACGTAATTCGACTGGATAGACATTTACCACCAAGATGTAAAAAACGCTTGAAATGACGCTCGTATATTAATCTAAAGTTCGTAAATGCGCAGATAAGTCTTACAAACTACCATGCATGCTAACTGCTATCGGTATGCTGCATTACAGCAATGTAGTGTAATCAACCTAATTTATATAGCGCTCGTTATGCTTAATTCCTAAAAAATTAGCGTGTTCTCCAACGCTCTTTCTCAGTCTCAATCATTTCCTGATGTACCATCTGTTGGTACAGTATAACTGTTATGCGATCGTTTAGGCCTATTAGTGTAAATATGGTCAATATTCTTTTCGTCTCAAACCCTAATCCTGATCAGTGATCACAGATCGGTAAAGGAAGTGAAGTCTTAATTCGAATCAGCTTTTTAAGGAAACAGGGCAGAGGAAGACTGCAGCTTCGTCTACGATTCGGGCCGAAGCAGCGCTAGAAAATATAAATGCGAATAAATTGATATCCTGTTTTTGGCAGGTTTCAATCATGAGAAAACGATTCAGTTTTGATTTTAAAAGGGTTTGACAATTGCAACAACGCAAGGATTTTGTAAATGAAATTTCGAGAGTTTCTGATAACTCGACAAGCAGAAATAGGCCCGCACCGAATTTTGTTTTGGGGTGGGGGTGGAGTAGGCTGAACATTCATATCGATGGCCAAGTCACGCCCGGACGAAGTCACATTTACTGGAGGCGCCACTGGTTGGAATAGAAATGGCAACATTGCATCTGCCGTGGCCAAAAATCTATCACGGTGCCATAATCTTAGTCGGTAGAACATGGAGAGAGAGAGAGAGAGAGAGAGAGAGAGAGAGAGAGAGAGAGCCGAACCAATATGATACAGAAGAGACTGAAAGAAAGGCAGGCGGACAGACAGACAGACAAAGACAGTGACGGAGAAAAGGGAGAGGAAAACGCTATTCGATAAGGCGAAATCGTAACGTATAAATTGAATGATCACTTACAGTACTGTACAATTGGTTCGGACGAATCTTACACTAAGTGTGGATTAGGATCTAACAGGACTCGACCCTCTCCCTCCCTATACATCGAATGCTCGTACCTTTGCCAAATCCGTTCTCCCTCGATGCGCAAGGCATTTGGATATACTCCAGCAGCAGCAGCATAGCACGAGCGCCGCCCCGGAGTGGATTTTCTGTCCCCAACCCCCAACCCCCAACCGCCACCCACCCCCTATCGATCGATGCTAAGCTAATTCGACTAATGTTGCGGTGGCTGCACGCGTTGAACACACGGTCTGAATAGCGTCAGATTCGTCGCGGAGAGAGATTCGTGGAGCGTATATACACAGTGCGACATGTCGTCTCACCTAAAACGTAGACATGGTTTTTGTCAAGAAATATACAGCGTCTACCCCCACCCACCCCCACCCCATATCACGAGTTCTAACATGATTTTCTAGTTCACTGCCTCTTGTCGATGATGACGACGACGACGACGTATAACAGTCTCGGCCGTTCTTTTGTTCCTGTGGACGGAGGGGAAGGGGTGGGGGATGGGGATGGGGGTGGGGTAGAGTGACGTGTACGTGTCGTTGGTCCAATATGCATTCAGTGAAGGGAACGAAGTGGAATTGTTGTTCGTCGGACGAAAGGAGAATGTCAATGAGTGCATTATCTGCTTTGAAGTGTTTGATAGATGAGGAGAGAAACTCTTAGGATAGATATACGCTGCGGCTTTCCGGGTTCCGGAGAGAGAAAAAATGAATGCAATTACGGAGATTTCTTAGAAAACGCAGGACAAGAAAATTCTTAGATGTCGTCATTAATGAATCAATCGATCGATCAATCAATCAATCAATCAATCAGTCAGTCAGTCAGTCAGTGAGTCAATCAATCAGTGAGTCAATCAGTCAGTCAGCCAGTCAGTCAGTCAGTCAGTCAATCAATCATCAATATCATCACAAGCTCAGAGACTGCTGTTGCCTGACATCATCTTCATATTTTACTCAAATTCTTGTTCAGAGTTCTTGTAGACTGTTTGATTGCTATTGTAAGCAAGTAATTGATTGCCAGCTGTAAATTTGGGTGTCATGGTGGAATTACAGGAAGGAAACCCCTTTTCGAATGAATTCCGCGGACTATTTTGCATTGCTTTCACTTCCGTTTCATCGTAGGTTGGCAGAGAGCCAGTTATAGCAGTCGGCTTCCAAGGTTCGCCCAGTGCTGGTAGGCCTACTGCTGTGTTGTTATATTGATAAGTCTGCACGGCACCAATGTTCTCTTCTTCACGAACTAATGTAGAAGCTAATGGCATTGGGTTTTTTGGCTGAACGTTTTCCCTTTTGCCTTCGCTGGGGGAAAATAGCAAATCGAAGCGCGAATTTAAGAAGTCTGGCACCAACTAAATGTCAGACAGGTGCGGGAGTTACTCTGGAACATTATCAAACGAAGTACTTTTTCGTCTTCTTTGTCTTAGTTTTCCTCTTTTTTTCTTCTCCTTCTCCTTCCCTTTCTTATTCTTGTTCTTCTTTATGTTCTTCTTGTTCTTGTTCACCTTGTTCTTGTTCTTATTGCTCTTCTTCTCGTTCTTCTTGTTCTTCTTCGTGTTCTTCTTCTTGTTCTTTTTGTTCTTATTCTCATTCTCCATCTTCTACTTCTTGTTCTTTCTGTTCTTTTTGTTCTTCTTTTTCTGTTTGTTCCTATTCTCCTTCTCTGTTCTTCTCCTTCTTCTTGTTCTTTTTCTTGTTTCTCCCTCTTCTTCTCCTTCAGTTGCTAAGGCTCTGTATCGTTGGTCACTGTGGACTTCCACTTTGCTCGGTTTCTGGTTATGCTCCAAAGCTCGACGTTGTTATCTGCTTCCAATCCTTCTCTGTGAATTGCATCTATTTTAAGACTCGTCCGTCAAAAGACGATGGGCGTCTGGCCAGGGACGTCATTGGGGGGAGGAGGCGAGGGGGCGTTGCCCCCTGATTTTTAGGGGAAAATTTTTTCCGCCAATGTTTGTTGTAATAAATGTAAATTTGGCTGGTAAAAACACTGAAAGGCAAAAAAGGTCATCAACCCCTAAAGGAGGGCTTGATGTCGAATAAACTGAAGTAACTAATCGCACAAAACAAAATGACCGACAAGCAAAAAAAACGGTCGTCAACTTTTTCGCAAACTTGTGAGATCGAAAAAGTGTCTTTCCCCTGAAAACAGTGAAATGACGTGTCTGCGTCTGGCTCTTCCTTGGTCATCCGGGCTTGCCGCACCGGCGGTGTTCAATCCTTCTCTTAGTCTGTCTATGGAATTTTTATCCATGTCTTCCTTCTTTCGATACTCCACTTCCACCACGCTAGTTCAACGTCAGAAGAATACAACATTACAACAGTCAACTGAGCGGACTATGGGATAACTCGTAATTAGGATACGGAGAATGCGGGACTGGGTCTTTAGGTAGCTGGATCTGCGTGAAATAGTTTAGGATTTGAAGAGACTAAAGACAGTTTGAGGAGAGAGTATCATATTTTGAAAGATACCATTATCTATTATCCATAACCGGAACCAAAGATCACGTGACTAACGGATCTAGTTGCAGATTTTCTTGTGAAAGCTTACTCAGTTTCTTTGCCCAAAGTGCAAAAGCGAAGAAACCGAATGAAGATGGTGTGAGAAAAAGAATTCAGGAATACGGGCTTTGAACTGTGCGGGTAAATATCGCCACCCTCTGTATACAGACGACAAAGATAAATGCACTCTCATTGGCTTATCGTTCACCGTTAGGCCTACTATAAGCGTACAGTATTTAAGTTAATGCGCCTGCTACGCGTTTAGCAATAGCGCTGTCGAATTCTGTGAGAATCAACGCGAGAGGAATACATGCCAGTTAATTGCCTGCGGTCTTGTATCTATGGTCGCAAAACACAGAATTATTGCTTTAGCAGACGACCGCGTGAGATCAATTGACTCGATATATGAACAGTGAACACACACACAGTGTTATTTCTAGGATTTTCAATTTGGAGGGATGTCGGGAAAATCTGGGAGGCGGGGGTCGGAATTTTTAAGTCTCTGCCCGAAAAAGGCTGACAAGCAAAAAACGTTATCAAGTTCCAAAAGCAACCAAAAAAACTTTAAAAGTCTCTCAAAAAACCTCTGACGAGCAGAAAAAAGTCATCCGGGAATAAAAGTTAGGGGTGTCCTTCTCAATTGAAATTTGGGCGGGGGGCGTATTCTGAGCCAATTAGTATGCATTTTGTATGCATACCGTTGTCGCATTATCAAATTTTGGGGGTGTCGACCTCAAATTGGGGGAGGGGTGTTGGGTATTAGGGGGGTGTAAATATATCCCTGCACACACACAAGTACAGAAGTTAATTAATTTTGGCACTAAACAGCAATAGATAAAAACTGGCTATAGATATGATACAGGTAGCTGTTGTCAACCATAATTAATCGTCTATACAGGTGATATTTAATCTGTTGACCCCACAGGAGCTAGAAAATGTGGTTAGTTTTAGTAGTAGTAGTAGTAGTAGTAGTAGTAGTAGCAGTAGTAGTAGCAGTAGTAGTAGTAGTAGTAGTAGTAGTAGTAGTAGTAGTAGTAGTAGTAGTAGTAGTAGTAGTAGTAGTAGTAGAATAAGAAGGAGGAGGAGGAGGAAGAAGAAGACGATGAAGCAGAAGAAGGAGACTTAAGCTGCGGCTCCATTAGGGGATATGTTACGGGAATATATCCCCTGAGTAGCTACCCGGACAATATCCGTGAGAATGATAGACTGGCAATAAACGACGGATGCTCGACTTAGAAAATATATCCACAAAATATCTGTTTTCAAAAAAAAAATCACACGCGAATATATCCGGGCGAATGCGTTTGCTCATTCAAGCGGATACAAAACAGCATCAACGGTCTGACCGAAACTTGCTACGCTTGAGACATTTCTTTCCAATCGAAATCGCGGCTTTTAAAACGCACATCAACGCCCCAATTTGCACCAACTCTGTCGTCCGCCATCTTTGCAAATGGCGTGGCTACCTTTTATATTATAGGATCCATCGCGTACTGTCCGAGGAAAATGCAATGGATTCCTACGGGGATATATCCGGGTAGCGTATCCCCTAGTGGAGCCGCAGCTTAATAAGGAAAAGAAGAATAAGAAGAATAACAAGACGGAGTCTAGGAAGCAGAAGAAGAAGAAGAAGAAGAAGAAGAAGAAGAAGAAGAAGAAGAAGAAGAAGAAGAAGAAGAAGAAGAAGAAGAAGAAGAAGAAGAAGAAGAAGAAGAAGGAAACCAAGAAGGATAAGGGGAAGAAGAAAAAGAAGAAGAAGAAGAAGAAGAAGAAAACCAAGAAGTATAAAGGGAAGAAGAAGAAGAAGAAGAAGAAGAAGAAGAAGAAGAAGAAGAAAAAGAAGAAGAAGAAGAGAAGAAGAAGAAGAAGAAGAAGAAGAAGAAGAAGAAGAAGGAAACCAAGAAGGATAAGGGGAAGAAGAAGAAGAAAAAGAAGAAGAAGAAGAAGAAAACCAAGAAGTATAAAGGGAAGAAGAAGAAGGAGGAGGAGAAGAAGAAGAAGAAGAAGAGAGAAAGTGGAATCTGTCCAGGGATATTTATTTTCCCTAAATTAGGAGATTTCTCTAACTTCGTCCTGTAACGATGTCTCTGCGCTTTCGTTGCGTTGAACGGACGGCTTCCATTGAAATCGTCGACGACTGATGAGTGCGTGCGGAGGCGAGTGCGTCTGTGCGCATGCTCCCATTCATCGGCGACGCATCTGGTTGGACTGCGGCCATGATTGGATTCTCTGCTTCCGGCGTTACGACAAAGGTGTCGACGACGACGACGAAGAAGAAATTTGTTCGAATGAACGGAGAAAAGGGAATTTTCTTTAACTTTCTGACTGAACGTTTACTGTTTTCCTGCTGATTTTTTGTTATTTTGTGTATACATATATCCAGGGTGCGATTTGTGACATGGAGCAGTTGGGGATATGTCGAGCTTGGGGGATGTAGTTGTTGGGAAATGTAGCAGTGGGGAGATGTAGTGGTGGGGGATGTAGCAGTATGGGGGATGCAGTTTGGCAGTGGAGGGGATATTGCCCCCTTGCCCCACGCAAATCGCGCCCTGCATATATCGGATATTGAATATTGGATTACAGTCGATTTTGCGAGCGTTGGTTTTTTTATCAATATGGATTGGATTTTCAAGGCTATTAGCTATCTGACGGACGGATAGACATTTTGAATAGTGAATTAGTAGTTTTCAATGAACACAGTTAGAGGTATACTTGATCAATATCATTCATTGACCATTACTTAGACAAGTACTTGTGAAACTGCTACTTAGCATTTAGCAGCAAAAACAACAACAATAGCTATAAAAATAACAACAGCAAGAATGAATGCGGTAGCAAAATCAACGAGAAATTCTAGAACTAGTAGTGGTAATAAAATCAATTTATAGAACACTGTCGATAACGCATAAAAATACGATAACCATAACATTATGGTTTTGGTATTTTCTTAGGGTTTATTTTAATTTGTGAGAGAAAATCTAGTGTTTCTTGTCACGCAATCACAAATTCCATATCTCGACTGAGTTTGCGTCAGACATTGACATGGGTCGGGTCCACCCATGCATTGGGTTGGGTCAAAGATTTCCATTTTTACGGTGGGTTGGGTAAGAAAATAAGTGATGGTTTAAGATATGGTATTATAATGTATTACGGTGGGTTGGGTCAAGTAATGCATTACGGTGGGTTGGGTTGGGTCAAGTAACATTGCTTTTGTGGATTGGGTTGGGTCTGAATCATGATGGGTTGGATTTTATGACTGGTTTGCTTCCAGTAACTCTTATCCACCATAGACTGTCGCCCGTTTGTCCGGCCGGATACCCTGGATTTGACCTGGATCTTAAATGATTTCGATTTGGGTGGGCCATCGGGTGATGCTCCTGTGCATTATGAAGTGGCGCTATAGAAGTTCAAGATTAGAACAGATTAGATTAGATAAGCAGTGCTGGAAGAAACAGGTTTCCGCAGGAAGGGACCTTAATTAAAACAAGGTTTGAAAATCTCGACAAAATTCTGAGAATGCAGTGTCTTCGATATAGACGCTGGTCATAAATCGCACGATTGGTTACCATCTTGGTTACCTGCATTTAGCCACTGGTCCGTTATTTGAATACTTGATTTATTTGAGTTTCGGTTTCTTGATTAAAAAGAAGACAATCCAGATGAATAGGCCTAGTTCCAATGGCTGTCTCTTAATTAACAAAAAGACAAACACGTGAACAGTAAATTAGCAAAACTATTCTGAGAGGCAGACAGACAGAAGACAAGATGGATGGATAACATTATGGAAGCAATGAACATGAACATCGAGGAACTGAGAAATGCGGTCGAGGACAGAAAAGGATGGCACATCAAAGTCCATAATGTCACACAATGTCGAAGAGACGACTGAATGACTGAGAGAGAGAGAGAGAGAGAGAGAGAGAGAGAGAGAGAGAGAGAGAGAGAGAGATAAAACACGCGAATGAAAAGCAACTTTCTTCCAACCGACGTCTTAGCCGCTAATGGATATTTTTCTCTGAATATATCGACTTACACTCCCATTAATAGGCTGTTCAACTGGCAAATATATATATATATATATATAATATATATATATATATATATATATGCTACTTAATAGAACGCGGTCCTTCATAGACCAGACTAAATACACACACTTATATACAAAAATACATATAATGGTGAGGCACAGTCCGGAATCATCTTCCCTTTTTGCAATTGATTCTACAATTATTTCTATACGACAATTTCGGTTTACGGCGTTGATTCGAGAGAAATAGAGAAAAAAGAATGAAGGGAAATAAGTAGAAAGAAGAAAATAATTCAAAATAATGTAAAAGAAGAGAAGTGAAACCTAAAAGAGAAGAAGGTTTCAGAATTTTGCACACCACTGTATATATATATATATATATAGTGATATACATACAGTATATATAATGTATTGTATATATATACATAGTACATACAGTATATATATAATGTATTGTATATATATATATTGATATACATACAGTATATATAATGTATTATATATATATATATATGCATATATGGCTTTCGATTCCTGAGACTGCTTCTGATCCGCATTCAGGACTTCTCCGGACTCCGTCGCCGAGGTTCCGGAAGACACGAACGGCGCCGGCGGTCGCCTTCTTCGGCTAATGTGACACATCGACGATGGATTACCGCTTCTTCTTGGACGGAGAGAGAGAGGCAGCGCTCGCCCGGCGCCTCCACCGCCGCCGCCGCCGCCGCCGCCGCCGCCGCCGCCGCCGTCGACCCCGGCTGCTTTCACGGTGACCGAGAAAATCTGACGGCGGCGGCGGCGGCGGCGGCGGCGCCGGGCGAGCGCTCGGCGCACCTGCTACCGCCGGGGACGCGTAATTGACGGCCAGCGGCTTTTCCGAAGACGACGATGGGAGAAGGAATGGGGGTGGTTGGGAAAGAGAGGGAAGGGAAGGGGGTAGTTGACCAGTTGCCCGTGACTTGACTGGCGGACCACGAACACACATCAGACGATGGGGTGGGTGGGGTGAGGCAAGAGGCGGCGTCGCAGGGTCTTGTCGAAGCGCGGTCCTAAATCATTCGACTGTTGCTCCGCTATCTCGTGGGACGATCATTCGTTGGTTCTCTTCTGGGGGTGGCGTGACGCAATTGCGCGCCGTGGGGGGTGGGGGGGGGGGGGGTGGACGAAGGCCGCGTCACCTGCACGATGAATTTTTTCGCGTTACGTATATTCAGATATTTTAGACGCTGATATTTATGCGAGACTGCGGCGAAGAGATCTGAACGGCACGAAAACCATGCTTTGAAATGCTATAGCTTTCCATGCACAGCTTCTTATAGCTGTATTTTCTAATTTTCGAGTTGTACGGGCGTATCTGCTACAGTGTACAGTGTCGTAGACGAAATGTTACGTTTTAACCCCTTAACTAGGGATCCCGGATATATCCGTCCATTTTACATTGAGTTACAGTTAAATACATGTTTTAAGGGGTTAAACAAGCGGATGATTCAGTCTTGCGAGTTTTCTTTTGTACAGTAGAAATTCATTATAACGTGCTTTGAGAATCTGTAAAATTTACTGTAGTACGCTATATCCGAGGTACGTTAAATCCAATACAGGCACGTCGGAACGAATATTCAGCAGGGGGGGGTGCAGATTTTCTCAAGATAAAAAGTTGTAACAAGGAAAAAGCTCGCCTCTTAAAACCCCTGACGAGCAAAAAAGGTCTTCACTTGCTTTACTTTATTCTCCTAAAATTTGAAAAGAAAATTCCCGGTTGTTTCGGTAAGTAAAATTTCTTGGTATATATATATATGCCTACTTACTTACATTTATCAAGGTACTGCGTTTCCTTTGAATCCTTTCCTTCCACCGGATAAGTACCCGTTGTACTCATTCAGAGTTGAGTCGACTGGCTGAGCGACTCGGGCCGAAACAACCGGGAATTTTCTTTTCAAATTTTAGGAGAATAAAGTAAAGCAAGTGAATATATATATATATATATTTATATATATATAACCTTCCATGTATATATATATATATGATGTTTTCGAGAGTAGTACCGTAGTAGCTGCTGTTTTTTAGTGGCTTAATCTATCTTGATATACATGTAGGCTAGCTATAGGCAACATGCAAATGCAGCAATGGTCAGCCAGGCAATGGTCGATATATCCAGAAGGCAGTGAGGCGGGGTTGCTACGGATGGCTGATGGAAAGGGAAGGTTCTAAGCTTGGACCTAAGCCCTGAGAAGATGACGCAGGAATTAAAATAAATGAGAATTTACAACTTCAGTGGCGGTTCCACCATGTTGATGACTGGGGATGCATCCCCAGTCATGCATCGTGGTTCCGAATGACCGTTTTTGCCTGTCAACCTATTTTCCGGCGAGTTTAAAAAAATAGTTTAAAATACTGCGAATGACCTTCTTTGTTTGTTTGTCGGCCGTTTTTGGCAAGGTTTATTCACATTTAGTGGGCAAAACACTATCAATGACTTTTTTCTTCTTCAATTTGCATCCCCCACCAACTTCCTTTAAATTTTCTTTTCATCCCCACCAGAGACGTCATTTGGGGAGGGGGACAGGGGGCATTTGCCCCCCTGATTTTGAGGGGAAAATTTTTTTTGCCAATGTTTGTGTTATTGTTATTTAGATTTTACACGCCCTAAAGGAGTGCTTGATGATGTCGAGTAATTTGAAGTAACTACTTTAACTAACCGTGAAAATTGGCTGACAAGCAAAAAAAGGTCGTCAGCTTTTTCGCAAACTTGTAACTTGTCAGGTCGAAAGTGTTTTGCCACCCCCTCTGAAAAACAGTGAAATGACGTCTCTGATCCCCACAATGATTTTCTGGAACCGCCACTGCATAACTTATTGTTTAACGAACTTGTTGTTTGTAAGTAGATTCATTCATTCGTGGACGATTTCTATAGCGCTGTAACAAGGCTGAGGCCCACAACAAAAGCGCTTTAACATCTCAATTTAGTCCCTTTTAGTCGATTACCCCTGGTTCTTAATTCTAAGAACCTTGGGCGTTTGCCTTCGCAAAAGGTACACGAAATTAAGTAGCATTACATTAGGTGCGGTTTACCATTAGGTGCACGGCATTAGGTAACATTGCAGCTGCTGTGCACCTCCTATACAGAGGCGGATCTAGGGTATTCGGCACCCGGGGACAAAGTGTACGTTGGCGCTCCTAACACAGCTGACAAGCAAAAAAAAGGTCGTCACACGTGTTTCTTCTTCTTCTTTATTGTGCATTTCACTTACCCAAATATCCGATTTTGGCGCCCACTCACCTCGGCGCCCGGGGACATGTGTACCCCCCTGCCCTCCTCTAGATCCGCCTCTGCACCTCTTCTTCAAAGATAAGATTATCCGCCAATTATTTTTGTAACATAAACAGCGTGTGACTTCAGCTCAACGAGATGACAATTTCACAAGTCGTCATCAGGGCGGTGTTTACTCATAATGGGGCGCGTAATTATTGGCCCAATTGACCTCGCGACCTGTGACCTGTGACCCCGTCGGATCGCTTTTAAAAACAAGAGGCACATATCTAAACAGTGTATTGTCCGACATCTGATAGGCCTAATAACGCCTGTACTACAAGGAAACGTAGATTTCGCAAATCCTGATAATGGAGAAAATTGCGCCAGTCGTAGAATTTAAGTAATTCTTCCGATGCCTTCAATCTACTCTAATCATGCAGTAAAATCCTATTTCTACAGTAGCTAACACCAGGGACGTAGCGACGGAGGATATATCGGTATACAGTATATACCCTTCCAAAATCAGTCTACCTTAAAGTTGCTTATGTGATTTACATGTGGTTATATGTGGTTTATATGGTTTATGTGGTTTATATGCCCACCCAAAATATTTATACCCTCCCAAATCAAATTCCTGGCTACGCCTCTGGCTAACACTTACAGGCATGCCATAAATGAAGAAACGGGGCAGTGAATGGTCGTATCTGCTGTCAGTGTTTTATCCAGACTCCAGGCCTTTGGGAGTGGGGATTGACTTAGCTGGAGGGGAAGAGGCACAGTTCAATGCAAACAAATTTAGTGCTGCGATTTTTTTGGGGGATTTTGAGGGTTTTTTTGGGGGGAGGAGAATCTCTCCTTCTAAAATGCCTGCATAAAGCACTGGTTGCTTTGATTCTACAAAGATTTCTTACAAAAGAAATTACCGATTTCTTGTTTTCAGATTATTTCACGAGTCTCCAAAGTAGGTGAGCGAGGAGCAGTTGTGTCCAACAGCGTTCGAGCGATGGCAGCCTGTCTCCTTGGCAACGCTTTCTGCTTCATATTTGCAGGTGTGCTGCAACTTGTCGTTTCAGGTGAGCGCCTTCGACATATTTCTTTTAAAACACTTCTCGCTACGCGTTTCCATCAAGAATAACATTGTTTTAATAATTCTAAGAAAAAAACTGCTGGGAGAAAATGCAAAAGCCAATTTCTGTAACCGTCATCGGGTGATTTTTGACCAGCGGATATGGGATAAATCTCCTCAAACCCGTGGCAAAAAGGAATACAGTATTAATATTGAAGAAGGATTTAAAATCATATCAGTATAAGACAATATCTGATCAGTCTTATTATCCCAGTCTATTTGTTTACACACTGCATGCGTATTTCTCTTATGTTAGAGAATTTTCTTATCATAGGTTACCGACGTATGTGTTTCGTCAGTATCAAGTTCTCCAATGATGACTGGTATTTAGATGGGGCTTTATGAGCATCTCTTGTCCCACTTTAGCAAGCGTCTATTCCACCTATTTATCCACTGTATAGTTTACATCCGCTCAAGTCAGAAACAAGCTAACTCTGACACGTGTTTTCAATCTTTTAAATAATAACAATGAATAACTAAAATTTAATGTTTCGAATTCTCAATCTAAAACTATCAACTGTAATGCGACAGTGCCGTCAATGTTGGAAAAGCTCTCTTCGACGACTTCAATAAATTTCATTACCAAAATTCCGCTTGGTCTGAAGTCAACAATTCGAAATCTGGTGATTGACGATATGCAGAGTTTATCTTCGAAAGTCGGAGATCTTGAAAGACCTGGAATCGGACCCGACCACCTGTTGCTACATTCCTCAGATATTACCATATACAAGCACGACACATAAATTATTGGACCCCCTTGCATTACCCCCACATAGCTCCATCCCACCCCACCCCTGCCCCCTACCAAATCCGTTTCACTTTACTCTGGCATCTGCTAGTACTGTACGTAGAGCAAAGCAGTCGCAGAGGTTTCGATTTCACTCCGCCTGTTAAGTAACTCACTCCATCCAAACGAATGCTGTCTCTTTTGAACCCCGGTGTTTACCTTAAATTAGCTTGGAAGCCGATCGAAAGGTTTACTAGGCAGTGATGACAGTTGAAAGTCATAAATGTCTTTAAAATTTTGTTTTCCTTGCTGCTCTTATTTTACCAAAGCAAACGAATGCTGATATAAGCGCTCCTTGAAGCCTGCCCTATGCACTTCAGACATGGGTTGGGTCCACCAATGGGTTGGGTTGAGTTGAGTTGGGTTGGGTCAGAAATTTTCATGTTTGTTGAGGGGCGGGTTGGCCACAGAACCTGTTTCATTAATTAATTTTCGACGGTCAATAAATGGGTTAAGATATTGTAATACATTACGGTGGGTTGGGTTGGGTTGGGTTGGGTCAAGTAACCCTATTGCTTTCGTGGGTTGGGTCTGAATCATGAGGGGTTATGTGTTTATGAAAATGGACCCATGTTCGTGTTTGATGTACATACTAACACGAACCAATTAATGTCATGTCTATATTCACCGCATGGGAGTTGCTTAGTTTCCGTTGGTACTCGCCATTCCGAACTCCAGAGTACCCACCCGAATTATAGGTGACACTGAGGGAAGCAAAAGCATGAATCCCGATTCTTAATATTGGGGACATTCCTCCGATGTTACGAACAGGGACCTCTTTATCCCACGTGATCGCAGCCTATTTTCGGAATACTCCCCGTTTCTCAAAATATTTCAAAGCTAGAATTTTTCTCCGAACGAAGTCTGTCTCACTGACTAATCTTCGGCATTGATCTTATCTATTGAGGCTGAATCTTGAGTACCTTTGAGTGTTTGACCTGGTTCTACAAAAGTGCATAATCAATCATTATTCTTATTATTAATCTCAATCAAAGAATTGTACATATTCGTCTTTGAATATAATCCGTAGTGTTTACCAAGGAAAACTTAGCATGATTTAAAGTGGCTTAGGAGGCATTACTGCCTGTGTGAAAGCCACTAGGGGCACTAACGGGGCTTGAACCCGCTCCGTCAGCCTGACGCTCCAGCACGTAACCCACTCTGACACCTTCCGCCCCCAAAAGAACGAAATGAACGGAAAAGAACGAAAGTGCTGTCGAAAATGGTTAGTTGGAAGAAATCAGGGCGGGAAGTTAGCAGAGTGGTAACAACGTTGGACGATGGAGCAGAAGGTCGCGGGTTCAAATCCCGCAGGGGCCCTAAGGTCGACTCAGCCTTCTTTCGCCAGATGGTGCACGATGGCAAATGAGTAGCGGATTAGTCCGCGGAGTAAACAGGCGCGTGCATGAGAACACTGGCCCCGTATCATGTTTACAACTTGCACCAGTCGCCGGGTAGCGGTAACGGAGATCAGCGCCGCCCTATGAGTCCTGAGGTTAGCATTGAGTGCTCGGGATGGACTTTACTTTTTACTTAGTCGGAAAGTTGAAAAAATGGGATGGGCATTGAATGAAAAAGTGGGTGTCAACCCCTCCTATACCTTCCCCTTCCCTATGGCAGCATCTCAACAATGGGGGGCTCGAGCCTAGAGGCCCAATAGAAGTTTATGCCTATGGGTTGGGGAGGAGGGTAGGTAGTTCTCCCAATCTTACTGCGGTTTTAGACGCCGTTGCCCATGAAGAAAAAGAAAGAATTAAGACAGGCGCAGTGATTAATTGTGCTGTGTACGTGCTGGCGATGAAACAGAGCAGAAAGGGAAACGATCGGCAGTAATAGAGGAAACAATCTCACAGCAGATTATAATCACTCGGCGCCCCATAGCAGATTACTATCGTTCGGCGCCCCACGAGGCGCATAAGTCACTCTAATGGCGATACAATCAGTTTGCCGCAAAGACGCGAAACTGTTTAACACGATGTTCACGTTATGACGCCATTATAGTTCGGCGAATAGATCGATATCGTGGCCACCGGGCCATTATTCTACGCCGAGAGAGAGAGAGAGAGAGAGAGAGAGAGTGGCCCGCTTGCCGCAAGCAAATCAGTACTTAACTGATAAATCTGACCGGGTCCCGACTTAAATGCTCTTGAATCTGACTTAGTCGAATGAGACCAGGGAAGATCAGCGCCTCTGAGTGTGATACTAGAGGCGCTATATAAGTCCTTTATAAGGCCTACGTTACATTATTACATTACTGGCCATATGTGGTGTCGGGGGGGGGGGAGTTTCCAGAGCCCCTTGACAGTAAATGAACTTTTTCGGCCCCACGCACTGCTTATTTTACTGTCTAGTCACTTGACATAATAGTTTGTCTAATAAAATGTATCAAAACTGAACCACGGCTGGAAAATTGATTAACGTAAGCAGAAATACGGCAACTGCGGAACGGGAAACAACAGATGGGTCTACGAAGCGCCGCTGCGTAGGCCTACATACAGGACCGAAGGAAACAGAGGACCATGGAGACCAAGAGAAGGATGGATGAATAGCATCAAAGAAGGCTCGGAAATGAAGAATATGACAATTGTAGAAGGATGCAGACCGAGTGAAGTAGAATAGTTTCGTATCTAACTATTGCCGCCGCCATGCAGGCAGAAAGTGAAAATGATGATGATGATGATGATGATGATGACGACGACGACGGCGATGTTGATAACGATGACTGTGATGACCATGATAATGATGATGATGAGAGGTGATGGTGTTGGTGATGATGATGGTGATGATGAGGATGATGATGATAATGAGGAGGATAATGATGATGATGATGATGATAGTGATGGTTATGATGATGATGATGATGATGACGACGACGACGACGATGATGATGAATGAAGCCAAGCAGATGATGATGATGATGAGGATAATGATGATGATGATGATAGTGATGGTGATGGTTGCGATGGTGATGACGACGACGACGACGATGATGATGATGAATGAAGCCAAGCAGAGCTGCAACGGACAGCTTTGATGAGTTGTAGAGTATGTTTCGGGCAACGGGAATTGTTTTTGTCTTTGTGAAACATCTCAAGCAGAGATTAAAACTCTCCAAGGACATTCTACGTGCCAAAGCGAATGCTACGCACCTTAAAAAGACTAGTATCGGGGGAAGGGTGTGGCTTCGCCCCCTCCACCTGCCATCATCATTGGCTTTGCTCCTAATCCACAGACGAAAGTAATCGGATTTCATCCATCCCTCGCCCCTCCGAAAGGAAAAAGAACCCTGGACCATAATCTCCGTTCCTGCTTTTGTGCATGTGTCCTAAGCTAATCCGATTGATTTAGTCTTGCTAAAGCAACTAGAATTCAGATACCTTGAATTACATTGCCCAGCCGTTGACCCAACGGCGCCAACCTACACCAGTGGCGTAGCCAGGATTCCAGAATAGGGGGGCACTTCGAATTTTTTTCCATTTTTCGACCTTCAAGCAAGAAAGGTCGTCGCCTCAAACACTTTAAATTCTGCTGTCTGGGGTGTTTTCCTCGATCTAATACTACCCACTACCCCCCCCCAACTACTCACCGGTTTTGGACGAATCTCGCGACTGGCCCCGATCCGAATAGGGGGACCGGGCCATCGGGCCCTCTGTGGCTCCGCCAATAATCGACACATTAATTAATTAATTAATTAATTAATTAATTAAAACTAATAGCTCAGTTGTGCTTAATGCTTCAAGTAATTGTCCGTTTACTATTTGGCATCGTGTGACGGGATACTCCCCACCCCACCCCATCCCTACCCTGACGATTTGTGGGAATGACTGTGTGTCTATGATTTACCCAAGTCTTTGGATTTCGCTTTTAAAGAACAGAGAACAGATTGCAAAAATCTACGTGAACTTAATTTCATCATTTGCGATTCTTCATTCCAGAGGCGTACCTAGGAGGGTGTTGGGGGTTAAACTCATCCTTGGCTGCCGAAAAAATGTTTGTGAGTTTCTATACATTTTGTATTTTAGGACGCTATTTTTGGCGTCAAAACTCCCTTGGTTGCGACTCAAAAGTTTAAGTAAGCCTCCCTTTCGGAAATCCTGGCTACGCCACCGCTTCGTTCATTAAATTATTGGATATCATTCATTTCAATGTCTTACATTGCATCTCATATGCAGTACTAATTTCAGTCTTGACACTTCAGACATTGCACACACACACACACACACACACACACACACACACACACACACACACACACACACACACATATATATATATAGGTTCATTTGGTAGAGCGTCAGTCCTGTCATGCCTTCATGGTTTCGTTTCGCTCGTTGGGCAGTCACGTGTCCATCGGGGCGGAGTAGACATTGGAACTTGTCCTTTCCAGTACTTTGGACTGATGACTGGTTCATTATTGTCACAACGTCACGGAAATTTAGACTTCAGAATTTCGGATTTAGATTTCTCATCTCCTCCTCCTCCTCCGTCCTCATTCCTCCTCTCTTCCTCTCATTTTTCTTTTTGTCCCAGTTTCCGTGCGTCGCTCGCGGTATGCGTGGCTGACCGCCTTGTTATACGCCTCCCGCGTGTGCATCTGTCCGTTCGCTTGTCCGCTCCGTCCGTCCTGGAACCGGAAAATCCATCAATCTGGATGAACACATCGAAGCGCCGAGTAATTGATCGCGCGACCGGAGGCTTATAGGCGCCGAATCCAGAAATCTCACACGCAACGTCTCATTCAAGAGGACGACAGTCGAACATCACACCACGCTATACACGCATACAGGACAGCACAGAGCCACGGTAGATAGGCGGTCAACTGTCCCATCTTCAGCCCTTCAACATCGTCGGATGCGGACGGAAAATGCTGTACCCCATCCGCCCCCAACCTTCCCCCACGCATCCCCACCTCAAGCCTCCCGCTATACACTATCTCGCATTAAAGCTAATGTATCGAATAACAAGGAGAGGGGGGTCATTTGCTCTTTGCGACATGACGCAAGAGTGAAAGACGAGCGAGCATTTATGATGCGCTGCAGCTATGTCGTTCGTTGTCCGGCGGTGACGTCACTGCCGCTTCTCGTTTGATCGATGACGTCATGAATCAACGTCGCCGTCGCGAATGCGTCAGAAGGCGCCGAGAGGTCGGCCGTGTCTTTGCTAACGAGGCGGAGAACAAAAGATAGGGGGGAAGGGGTGAAAGCAGCCCGGGAATAATTACCTAGCGTTTTACGGCGCTGCAGAATTAAGGGTTTGCTGTTGTTAAAGTCTGTAGATTCCTGGAAGTGAAGGAACCAGAGAGAAAAAAATAGAAAAAACTCGGGAGAACCTTA
Source organism: Metaphire vulgaris (assembly GCA_018105865.1). NCBI lineage: Eukaryota > Metazoa > Annelida > Clitellata > Crassiclitellata > Megascolecidae > Metaphire > Metaphire vulgaris. The sequence goes on from CM030858.1 coordinate 7,454,305, forward strand.
TAGAAGATAGGAAATAAAGAAATCAAAATGGAAATATCAATCAGCCTACGTTCAGAGTGGCACATGTGGGTGAAAAGGGGGGGGGAGGGGGTGAGTTCCTGGTAACTGGCTTACTGGCAGCCACTCTTTAAAAAGGGAAAGTGCAAGGAGAAGAGAAAGCGAAAGAGAACTGAAAAGGGGAAGGGGACGGGAGAAGGGGAAGAAAGAAGGAAAATGGGGAAGTGGAAATCTCTCCTTCGCTAGTTTCACTATCAAATACCACCATATACACACGTTCATGATTCAGAAAAAGCATCGATACGATGACTATGAACATATTATCAATGAACAATGAACATGAACAGCGCTCTTGACTAGGGTCTTCGTCAGACAGATAGCGCTATATAAATTGTCGTTTAATATTAATAATAATAATAATAATAATAATAATAATCACAATACTACTACTACTACTACTACTACTACTACTACTACTACTACTACTACTACTACTACTACTACTACTACTACTGCTACTGCTACTACTGCTACTACTACTGCTACTGCTGCTGCTGCTGCTGCTGCTGCTGCTGCTACTGCTACTGCTGCACTACTGCTGCTGCTGCTACTGCTGCTGCTGCTGCTGCTACTGCTACTGCTACTTCTACTACTACTACTACTACTACTGCTACTACTACTACTACTACTACTAATAATAATAATAATAATAATAATAATGCCATTGCTGGATCATATAAGTGCGTTGGTATTTATTTCCATTCTCATTTCTACTTTTTACGGCCTTTCTATCATTCGCCGTTCACAGCAACTGTTACGCCAGCGGTTCTCAACCTTTATAGTGCCGCGACCCTTTTAATTCAATTCCCATGATGCGGCGACCCCCAACCAGGCCCGCCGAGAGAAATTCGGGCCCCTGCAGAATAAAATTTCTTGACGACCTTTTTTCTTTTTTGCTTGTCAGCCTTTTTACATGTTAAAATGAGTAAATTTTGCGCAATAACAATAAAAGAGACAACTCTATATTTCTGAAGGTCTCCGGCGACCCCCTGGCAAATCGTCATTCGACCCCTTTGGGGGTCGCGACCCACAGGTTGAGAACCGCTGTGTTACGCAAACTTCTTGAAGAGGTTTGAAAATAATTATTATTGACCTCAACTTGACCTTGACCTCTAGTTGCTTGCTTCTTCCAGAGGTGCGTGAATACTGTTTTCCCAATTCGTTCAACGTCTCCTGCGATCGTTCCAGCGTCATCGTGATGACGTCCGCTCGCTACGGTCGCATCCAGAAAGGCCAATGTCTGTCCTCCGATTACCACATCGGATGCTCCGCCAACGTCCTGCTCCAGCTGGACCGGAAGTGCTCCGGACGGCACTCCTGCGTCGTTTCCATTCCGGACACCACCCTTCACGACCTCCAGCCGTGTCCGAAGGATCTGCTGGCGTACCTGCAGGCGGAGTACACCTGTCAGAAAGGTCAGTCGGATTGTCGCTTCGCTCAGGTTCCGAAAATCTGAAGGGGCAGAGAAAGATGAAGATCCTGCTGCAGTAAGTTTAAGTACCCGACCCTGTTGGTGAATTCTGGAAAAAAGCGCTGGATCTGAGAATTCGTCAATATAGTTGATGGCTTTGCAGGTACAGTGAGAAAGACAATTTCAATATTTCATAGCGCTGTAACAAGCACAATTCCAAGCCAAGCATGAACGCTCGTACATTGAGATAAGAGGGTTCGACTGTCCCTGTGGATAACGCAAATCTGTATTTGCAACTTACTGTACTATAGTTTGGCTTTCAACCAATATTTTTACACTAAAAGGCTACCAAATAAAAGTATCACAGTGCCTGATTTTGTTTGGATTTTGCCTGGTCATCTGGCAATCTTTAAAATTGTCAAATTTTGCTTTTGAAAACCTTGCTAAAATATTAACCATTACCAGTGTCTTTTCCCCCTGGAACAATTTCTAATGGCGCCCATGAACCCAAGGCACAATTATCAATATATTTTATTTGATAAATAGATGAACTGTCAATGTTTCCGTGCTTTTATAAACATAACTGAAACATGGCATCGACAGCTCCGCTAATTTCAGCTGAAGACGTATTTGTTTAAGTCTGTAAAGCGCTTTTGACTTTGACCCTGTTAGCTTACGGCGCTTAAGAAATTGTCTTATATAATAATAATAATAATAATAATAATAATAATAATAATAATAATAATAATAATAATAATAATAATAATAATAATAATAATAATAATACAAGGACTGTCGAATGCCGTAGAAATCAGTCCCTTATTTGCCATCAACACGACATCAAATTCTCATTTGCGTTGACTCGGAATAAATGGTTATTTAAGTTGTCGACAATAACTGTCGTCTCAAATCTGCGCAAACGTCCAACCCTAGGGAAACAGCAGAGGAACATTCCCGACCACGCTTATGCGACTATTGCATGCTTTGGAGGATTCTGCTTCACAAGGAACTGTCGTTCAGCTGAGACCGGAAGTCAAGGAGCCGTCCACCGGAAGTGTACTTTAATGCTTCCCCGGCAGGATTTTAATCTGGGTCGTCGGCCAACGCGTCGACGCAAATTTCAGCACTGATCCGGCCTAATCCTCAGTAACCAGAGGCAAAATTGAGTGCAAACCTGCACTTCTAATGCTAAGCACAGTGAGAATGATCGGGAGAGCAAAGCACGCAGACGATAGAAGGGACAAGAGGAGAGACACAAATGAGAAGCATGCACAAGTAAGAGGCGGACCAGAAGAGAGGAAGAAGGAAGGAAATGATTGAAGATTGAAATGCAGAGAGAGAGAGAGAGAGAGAGAGAGAGAGAGAGAGAGAGAGAGAGAGAGAGAGAGAGAGAGAGAGAGAGAGAAGCCGGATTTAAACAGGCGGCGATGAAGATTAAGGGAAAGGGATTTTGTCAAAATGATGGCAAGTAAGTAAGCAAGTAAGTAAATCAACGAATATGTAAATTCTCGTGAATTTATATAGAGGTCTCGAAGTAGTACCGCAGAAGCTGCTTATCCTTAGGCGCTTAGTACAACGATTGGGAAAACCATTGGTGTAGCCTAACCACGAGGAGCTGCCCCCTCCCCATTCTAATCGGGACCGCTCTTGACTTTGATTTATATATTGTTCATTCATTTCTACACTTGTATATTTTGACCTGGTTCTTTAATTATTTGGATTCGGTTGATGCTCCTGTGCATTATGAAGTGGCGTTATAGAAGTTTAAGATTAGATTAGATTAGATTAGACAGTACTTTGATTGAGTGATTGTCCAATCACTTGATGTGGTGATTGATTTATCGATTGCACAACCCTAAATTGCTGGTTGATTGTATATTAACTAGAGCATTCTGCGGCCGGTTATATAATTTACAGTATTTCTGATATAGGCTTAACGAATGTTGAACACTGGCGTATAGCCACAGAGGAGATGTGGGGAGATGTGGGGGCGGGAGGGGGTAAAAGAAGCTGAGGGCGCTGGAGCCTGACACGATGACGTTTTTTATTTTTGTTTTGTTTTTTTGTTCATCAAGAATTTTACCACCTAAAAACGTGAAAATGTCGATGTGCCCCATATTCCGGAATCCTGCCTGGGTGTGCCACAGATTTTGAACGCTGCAAATACCTGTATCTTGGTTACGAGCGACCCGACATCAGATTCTCATTTGCGTGAACTTGGGGCAAATAGTGCATTATGGTCTTATGTGTTATTTAAATGGTCTCTTTTGGAATTTTTCTACGTATTCTTAAGATTTACTTATTCACCATCGAGTATACGTCGTTTTGTAAAGCGCTCTTGTCTTTGGCCACTTTTGCCATGCTTATTGCGCTATAGAAATCGTCTGGTTAATAATAATGATAATAATAATAATAATAATAATAATAATCTATAATATTAAGATCCTTATCTGTATGTCTCTCTGTTACCTTCAAGCATTCTGATTGGTTGACTGTTGGTAGACGGTTTAGACCGTTTAGTCCTTACGTCGTGATGCGTTGGTGGGCGAGCGTTGACTATTGGTAGACGGTTTAGACCGTTTAGTCCTTACGTCGCGATGCGTTGGTGGGCGAGCGTTGAGTATTGGTAGACGGTTTAGACCGTTTAGTCCTTACGTCGTGATGCGTTGGTGGATGATGTTCGAAGACGACGTTGCTATTGGTAACAATTGTTCGTAGAACCGGTTTAGTCGAGTCATTGCAGCGTCAGAGGGCTGGGCGTGCGACGACGTTGCTATTGGTAACAATTGTTCGCAGCCTGAGGTAGTTGCGCAATTTTAACGTACACAGCAAATACGTGTACAGCGTCACAAATGGCCACAGTTGCGTGATTTTAACGTACATAGGCCTAATTATTACGTGGCGCAGAGCTTGGCTAGGTGGCGATCATTGAAATGTTGTTCAGCATGAATTCAATGATTGGGTATTAGGTATAGGTATTGGATTAGTATTATCCTGCACTGCAAGCGAAGCGAGTGCGAGCGAAGCGAGCATCTTTCTAGTAATAATAATAATAATAATACAGTATCTATACTGTTTTAATATGTTTTTGCCATTTATTAGTGGAAAATCGAACGTCTTCCAATTCCTGTCGCTTCCTCGGTGACCTTGTGGTCGGCGGTCATTCCGGATCGCTGGCCAGCATCGTCACCACCGAACAGGAGTTCGGTTCGTCGCGATGTCCGTGGCTCATAACGATGCCGCGAGGTCAGAAGGTCAAACTGGACCTGCTCGACTTCGGTGTCGTCCATCGCATGTCCGACTCGGGCGTCGTCTGCCACGTCTACGCGCGTCTGCAGGAGCCGACCCTGGCGACGGCGACTACCGTCTGCGGAAGTAGAACGCGGGAGAGAAGCGTCTACATCTCGGAGACGAACCAGGTAGAGGTGGCGGTCATGAACTTCCGCTTCAACGACGAACAGGTGTACTTCCTCATCAACTACGAAGGCAGGTATCCGAACGCTAAAGGTCAAGGCTAAAGGTCAAGGCGAGGTCATCGTCAGTTTCATGGATTTTACCACCACCCCCTCTCCCTTCACGCCCCACACTTTTCTTTCCAACGCATTTGAATCGATCTTTGCCGATAGATCAATTGGCAATTGTTTATTAGTTATTATTGTTTTGCGAGAGTTCCCTTTGGTCTCTAACTGAATTCTGTTAAAATATCATCATCATGTTCTCTGTCCTGGGACAGGTTCAGGGCTCCGTTGTTTCCATTCCTCTCTGCGTCTTGCTTCTTTGATTTCGGCATAGGTTGTGTGACGCTGTTCATCTGTTTTCATCACCCAGTCCAATAGCATCTTCCTTAGTCTTCCTTTTGTCTTTCTTCCTGATATACTTCCCTCAATTACTGTTCTAAGCAATGTTTCTCCCCTTAGTACGTGTCCAATCCAGTTCCTCTGTCTTTTTTTGATCGTGCTGATTAACCCCTTAACTGGGTATTTAACTGCAACTCAATGTCAAATGAACGGATATATCCGGGGTCCCCAGTTAAGGGGTTAACGATCTTTGTTCGTCCACCATCTGTATTACTTCATCGCTTGTTTTCTTGTCCGTCCACTTGATGTTTTCCATTCTTCTCCATATCCACATCTCGAATGCTTCCAGCTTTTGTAGGTCTTTCTTTTGGAGAGTCCAGGTTTCTGAGGTCTATAAGTAAACACTATATATCAACGTTTTTATCAGTCTCTTCTTTAGTTCCCTATTTAGCTCTCCTCTTACCAGTTCTCCTCTGTCCAGAAAGGCTTTTCCCATCGCTATTCTTCTCTTTATCTCCTCCTGGCATCTGGAATCTTCTGTTATTAGGCTCCCAAGGTAGCAGAATTGTGTCACCTGTTCCGTTCTATGAGAATAATGATGATAATAATAATAATAATGATAATAATGATGGTGATGATAATAATAATAATAATACCAATAATAATAATAATAATAATAATAATAATAATAATAATAAATTAATTAAAGTGGTTCAGTAGGGTCTGCCCTGTATAAGAACCACTATGAGATTCAGCATTAAGTGCAGCTTTTATGGGAGATGCTGTCGAATGCAGATTCTTATAATATTACTTGATTAGCCGCTGGATGCGTGGATCCAGTATTGCCGAGAGGCTCCTGGTTGAAGCGATCAGCAGATACGGCCGTCATTACCTGTAACCACACGACACAGGTGTGGCATATCGTCTGCCAAGGCAACACGTGGTTCGGAAAGATTGACAACTGCACGGCGGTCGGTCAGTGTAACCCGTATTCCTCTTCTTATTCTCCTTCTCCTTCTTCTTCTCCTCCTTCTCCTTCTCCTTCTTCTTCTTCTTCTTCTTCTTCTTCTCCTTCTTCTTCTTCTTCTTCTTCTCCTTCTTCTTCTTCTTCTTCTTCTTCTTCTTCTTCTTCTTCTTCTCCTTCTTCTTCTTCCAATCTTGGATTATCCCTCTTATATTGCTCCCCGCCTTTTCTGACTGATCCTTCCGGCTTGACCTGGCTCTAATTCAATTTGGAATTGGTGAGGATGCCCTGGACGTTATGGTAGTGGCGCCATAGAAGTTTAATATTATAGAAGTTTATTTATTATTATTATTATTATTATTATTATTATTATTATTATTATTAGTAGTAGTAGTAGTAGTAGTAGTAGTAGTAGTAGTAGTAGTAGTAGTAGTAGTAGTAGTAGTAGTAGTATAGAAGTTTATTTATCAATTATTATTATTATTATTATTATTATTATTATTATATTCCTTCATGCGCTGAATTTGACGTGACAACATGAATTTCTTTTCTCCGGCCATTTCTGTCCTGTGTTTTCTGACTACTGCTGCTGCTGCTGCTGCTGATGCTGGCAAAAGCAGTTCTGTCCACTCCTCCACATCATCTGCCCACCTTCTTTATGATATTTGATATTGATTTATTCGTATTTTGGTTTGCTTTTCTCTCGATAGAATCCGACCATTTGGCGACCTATACTCTGGCAGCAAAGCCTAATAATGACTTCCACTATGGTAAGGACCGTCTCATTTATAATGACTAATCTGCCATTAATTCTTACTTCAGCTAGTTCAAGTAATGCTTCTGAACATGTCCCGTACTCTTCATTTATGAACCAATTTCTCTTCTGCGTTTAATATCACTGTTTCAATGTCTTGCATTTATGTTTGTATTATACATCTCTTTAAATTAAGTCTCTCTGCATAGAATAACGCGTTGTTCTTGAAATTAAAGAAATCTGAAGCTTTCATATCATATCATCATTCGTGCATATCAATACTTTATTATTAGTAAACTTAAATTTTCTTGTAATTGTATTTTGTGAAAGAAACACTCTTGGTCCAATAGGGTAGTAGAAAAGTACATATTATACCGAAGATGAAGAAGGAAAATATTGAAAAAAGTGGATGGAAAAACAATATTTTCAAGGACATGATTACTTTTATGTTTCGTCGTCTGTTGACACTTAATGACGATGCTTTGATGCTTCCTTTTTCAGGTCTTGCGGTGGCAGTCGTCACTGGCCTGATACTTGGAGTAGTTGTCGGTGTAGCGATGTTGGCCGTTGTCATCGCCTGCCATACTAAGTAAGTGTTCAGCGTATACGACCTGGTCTCTAGAGTCTAGATTCTAGCCTATAATGTCTGATACGTATCATCACCGCCACCACCACCACCACCACCACCACCACCACCACCATCATCATCATCATCATCATCATCATCATCATCATCATCATCATCATCATCATTACCATAACCATCACCACCATAATCATCGTCATCATCAGCAAATTTCACGACCAAAATAAGGGACCTTCCCACGCCTATGTATCTCCGTACTCATCCATGCTCCCTATACTCCCGTACTACCCCGTAACCAGGGGCTTCTATCCCTATTTAAGGTGGGCGCAGTGTGCGCCCGAAAAAAAATGGGGGGGAAATATTTTGCTTTCAACACCCTTATATAAACTATTAATAAGCTAAATGATGCTACTTATCTGAACAGAACCGACACTGATATTGATTCAAAATAACACCAATCGTGACGTAATCAGTGGCGTCATTTGGAGGCAGGGAGCATCCCCCCCCCCAAATGAAAAAATTCATTTATAATGTATTAATGCGCAAAAAATTGCAAACAATTGCCAAACATATTAAAAAATTGCAAATTTGCCAACATTGGCCATAAAATTTGCCAAAATTGACCAAAATTTGCCAAAATTTTGCACAAAATTTGCCAAAATTTTGCACAAAATTTGCACAAATGCGTAAGATTTGCAAAAAATTGCTAAAATTTGCAAAAAATTTGCAAAAAAATTATCTCGCCCCAAGAAAAGCGTGAAATGACGCTACTGGACGTAATCAATGGTACATGATAGCTATGCCTAATACAAAGGATAAAAGGCTGAAAATAATACTATGTCCACAAGTGAGCAAATTAGCAAGGGGAATTTGTAATTTGGGGGATTTGTATTTTTTTAGGGGGGAATTGAGCCCGGCTTCAAGGGGGGGATAGAAGCCGCTGCCCGTAACCTCCGTACCCACCGTAACCTCAGAATCAGTTTATTAGTGTCACAGTCAGAACCAAAGATCGTTAATAAAACAATTCAATATCGGAAAAATAGTTGTAAAGACAAATGTAAAAAAATGTAAAAAATATTTCATATTTCGATATTGGGCATATTAGATAATTGATACATTAAGATTGACGTTAAAGGATTACGATACTAAAAGGGAGAAGCAGGAGAAGAGAAGCAATCTCTGTCCAAAGCCTGCATTGCAAAACCTCCGAACCCCAGTAATCTTCGTACTCTCCGTACCCACCGTGCCTGCACCATAGAACTAGGTCAATAATTGTAATGTAATTAGTTGTATTTAATTTTGTTATTTCTCCACCAGGCGTCGTAGCAGTTCTTCGGTTTGCGTCCGCGAGTCTCCCTACTCCTCCTCCCGACTGGACGCCCTTCAGGACAGCACCTCCGCCGTCGACGGAAAGAAGTTCATCCCGGGAACGAACAACCAGTACGAATACGCCCACGTCTGCGGCTTCCACCCGCTGCCCTACTACGCCCAGGGCTTCGCGTCGTCGTCTCCGCCCGGGGTCGCCGACGGCAAGGCGACGGTGGCGGCGACCGACGGAGGAAGGGCCGTTCCCGGCGGCGGTGGTGAACAGAATCACCGACCGGGGTTTGGGGTGGTGGTCGAGCGACCCGGCGGAGGGGGGTATCCGGACGACTGTCGCGGCGTCAACTGCCAGATCCAGTCGGGTCCGGACTACGAGGACAAGTCGCAGACTCCGGACGAAATGCATTGGAGCAATTCGACCAGTGGCTGAAGCATTGGCGTAGCCGCTAGGGGGCGTGGTGGTGGGTGGGCGGGCGGGCACCCTATTCGGAGCAGGGATCACTAGTGGGATTTGCGCAAAACAGTATTGAAATTTATTCCGGAATTGTTACTGTAGGCGCTGTACGAGTTGCACACACACACACAAAGGCAGACAAACAGACATACATGTACGTATGCTAGGTTTAAGTTTAACGTGCTCAGAATGACTGCTGTGTATTTGTTGTACTGCGCCACCTTGCGAACGAAATTGACATCCACCTAGCGAACGAGAATCATACGCATTCGGATCAACTGCGTCTGAAAGCGACGCCTCTAACTTTTGAATACAAGGGGGAACTGTGACTTCAGTGACTACGTCTTTCCAGTTATAATCTGCACTGAATTAGTCACTCGTGCAATCGAGTCGCCGTTGACACCATACGTGACAGTTTTTTTAGCGTGTTAAGATTGACGAGCCTTGTGGGCTTTTATCAAAGTTATCTTGACAGCTTGCATACACCAGCTCAGTGTTTAAACTAGACTCCTGGACTCCGGGGGGGGGGCTGAAAAAGCCGAGGGGGGAACTGACAAAGCCGGGGAATTCTTCCAGGGGTTAGTCCATGTAGTATTCCAAAATTTCCGGGGGAATTTGAAATTTCCGGGGGAAAAGGAAAATTCCCCCATCCGGAAACGGCCTAGATTAAACACTGCACCAGCTTCTAGTTAACCAGAACATTGACGATGCCCGCAAACCACGACGTCCACGAGAAGACGGTTGCATTTGAAACGAAGCACATTTGTTAACATTTAGGTCTAAATTGTAATAATTCTGTGTCACGAAAGACTTCTTACAAAACCAACAAGTGCATCAGTAAGCCTAATTATTTTAATAATTTAGAAAATTGAAATTAAATTTAGCATTATGATTTATAAACAATACTTGGCTTATGATATCCAAAAATGCATGCTTTTGCAGCTTTTGTATGCACTTTTATAGATTGCATTCACCTAATATTCCTCTGACATCACATCACGTGACTAGTTTTGTTTTTGAATTTACACAATTAGTTAGAGTAAAAATTCCTCAGCGAAATTTAAAGTTTCATTTATTTGACACAAAATTCGCTCAAATATTAGAAAAATCACATGAAATACATAATAACAATTTATTTGTTTTACCGTTTTAATATATCACCCGCAGTGAGAAATCTGATCGTTGGTTGCCTAAAGGAGTGGGAGTTCAACTATTTCCACCCCAAATTTTTTTGCACCGTGTCCTCAACCAGTGGAGTTACGCCCCTCTCCAACCACCCGAGCAATGGAACATTACCTCTGATCCAGAGACATCATCATCATCATTATCATCATCATCATCATCATCATCATCATCATCATCATCATCATCGTCGTCGTCGTCGTCGTCATCATCATCATCATCTCGTTAGCGAAAACGAGAATTAAAATTAGAAATTTTCTAAGAACGGTAACTAAGATAGAAATGAAATTGACCAATAAAAATAAAAATTGCAACTGAAACAGAAATATTTAATTAACTGAATTTAACTAACCGTCATTAAACTTTATTAAAACGGCGTCAATTTTTCTGCATTGTGTTAAATTTCACGCGCCACATAATGCGGTGTGTGTGTCAGTGGCGGCCGTTGGGTCTCAGTGTTAAATCTGGCAACGGTCGGCCGGACTTGGCCTAGCCTATCTATTCCGCGTTTCTCTTCGGCCGAACATAAAGAGAACGATGTTTGCACTAGACATTCAGCCGAATTCATTTTCTTAGAATTCCCCGCTAGAGATTGACTTTTTTATTTTTACTTCCTGTAAGCTCTGTCCTGTATCCTCAGCTTCATACAGTGAAGGACAGAGGTAAGCGATATGACTTAAGCCAGTTAAGACATGTTGGCAACACGCCAACAGGGCCCATCACCCTCCCCCGCAATTTTCCCAATGTAAAGACACGCAATGTAGCTGATAGACTTATGTTTAGTGAATTGAATGAAATTCCTATTTCAACGTTGAGAGTGTGTTGAAAGAGCCGTAATAAAGCCAACATTAGGCGATAAAGCTAATATTGGTCTTCGACTAGCTTCGCCAACGCTGAAGGCACTACCAATTTCAAAAAGCTCCATCCGATCAAAAAACCGAGGCTAAAGACTTTAAGACTTAGCTTCGCCGGTGCTAAAGGCACCAAAATGGTCTGATGAACTTGCAGACGATTTACATAGACCTGTAGGCTGTAGCTTTCGAAAGCAAAGGGTCATAGTTAGAGGAATTGATGAAATTTGGGACGCTGACTTACTTAGTCGATATGCAGGCTTTTGCTTAGTAGGACGACAGAACAAAATATTTGTTACGGTATGAGACATTTGTTTTCAAAATGCGGATGGATAGTTTCAAGATAAAAGTGGCAAATCTGCAGCAAAAGCCTTTGATAGAATATTCGACGACGGAAGAAAAAACTGAGAAATTGTGGGTTGACAAAGGAAGAGGAATTTTAAAATAAAGATGTAAAGTCGCTTGGAGTCGAGTTGTACTAAACGGAGGACGCCTAGTGTGCGTGTTAACGTCGCTCGTTTTTTTGCAGCTAAACATATACAGTAGGCCTATTGCTTAAGCACTGCAGTTTAGCGCTGGCATGTGGGCGCTATACAGAATGCAGATGCATCAGCCCGGCCAAGCCTTACAACCACTGTGGCTGGGTCAACCACAGACACCCACGCACATGCGTGTTAACGTCGCTCGTTTTTTTGCAGCTAAACATATACAGTAGGCCTATTGCTTAAGCACTGCAGTTTAGCGCTGGCATGTGGGCGCTATACAGAATGCAGATGCATCAGCCCGGCCAAGCCTTACAACCACTGTGGCTGGGTCAACCACAGACACCCACGCACGACACATGATAATTCAGACAAAAAGTCTACAGGGCGAGAAGATAGACGCGCGCTAAACTGCTTTGTTCGACAGTTCAGTGATAAAGTATACTGCGAGAAACACAGAAGTTCTACAGAAGAGCACTGTCAACATCACACATTTTGGTTAGTTCGTAATAATCTGTGTTGGTAACTTTTGACCACAGTCTGACTGGCAGTGTTGTAATAAATACTTCACTGAAGTAATGAAATACTTTCATAAATACTTTTGGTTCTCAGATAGTATTTAAATAGTATTTAAATACTCAAATACCGGGGTAGGAATTTAAATACTGGCAAATAAGTTTTAAATACTGTTTTAAATTCTTGATAATGTATTTGACACATGTTTCGCCACAACCGTATTTTTGTGTAAAGAAATGTTAGTTAAAATTGTTTCTAACAATGTCAGTGTAGGCCTACTTAATGTTCAACTGTCTAAAACCATCAGTGGTTTTCACACAGGCTTACTTAGCCTCCTAAACCACTTAAAATCACATTATTATTATAAAGAAAATGTAAAAACGACTGACGAAATAATAGAAAGTCGTGCACGTGAAAATTGCAATAAATCAAAAGTATTTAAATTTCTTAAATACATCCAAATACTCTATGGTATTTAAATACTATTTAGATGCTTAATTTTGGATTGGTATTTCAATACTTTCTTAAATACTGGACAAAGTATTTACTAAAGTCTTTAAATACTTTACAACTCTGCTAATTGGCTTGGTTTCTTGTGACATAACCGCTTTATCATGATTGATCGTAGTTGAGTGTCTGTTTAATAGCACTTTCATTTGCGTATCCAGTGTTGGTCTAATTAACGTTTTGTGCCGTAGACGCAAATAAACGCATGATTCGACTCCAATGCACACACAGACTGATTTAATTGCGTCTGAAGTCTGTTATTCCAAGTACAGTCGGTGTTTTATCCAGACTCCAGGCCTTTGAGGGTGATTGACTTGGCTGGAGGGGAAGAGACACAGTTCAATGCAACAAAAATTTTAGTGCTGCGATTTTTTTTTGGGGGGGGGGGGATCTTGAGGTTCTTTTGGAGGGGGAATCTCCCCTCCTAGCAGGCCTGTATAAAACACTATGTACAGTGTAAATTCATAAAGTTATGTGTTTATCGGGTATTCGAACCCAGCCTACAACCAAATTTCAATGGCGCGGCTGTTGCATACACCGTGTCATATTTGGAGCAATGTAGCTTCTGTCGTCTCTCGAACCTCCAGGGGTCCGAGCGAACCACAGTTTGAGAACCGCTGCCAGTGGCGGCTCCACATGAGGGCCTGTGCCCCCTATTGAATGCCTGACCCCCCCCCCAGTGGCACCCCTGTTGGGATCACATACTTACTACTACATACATATCAACAAATGGTTGGCCCCATGCTTAGAAGTTGTCATCCCAACGGCCCTCCACACACTTGCCAAATCCTGGAGCCGCCACTGACCGCTGTAATGTATACAGCGGAGTGCTGGACTGCAAAATGTGATCCTGGAAATATTGTTGTCCCGTTCTGTTGTCCCGAAATTCGTTAGACGAACTGTTATGACAAATTACTAAAACAGTAATATTATACGCGCGGTCTAGAAGACCCATGGAGTTTATTTACCCACAAGGGGCCCTGGACATTTCAAATTCCCCAAGCCAAAGTATATACGACCAATAGACGAACACGGCCCAGCGTCTCTCTTGCGCTCCTTCTGTGTTGTGTCGTCGATAGTAAGCAAATCGCAAATACGGCGATAGCAAAAACAAAAGACATCGACAATGCAGTATCGACAGCAAACTTAGGTCAACGACGATATATATATATATATATATATATATATATATATATATAGTCTCTCTCTGTATATATATATATATATATAGTCTCTCTCTCTGTATATATATACAGAGAGAGAGAGAGAGAGAGAGAGAGAGAGAGAGAGAGAGAGAGAGAGAGAGAGAGAGAGAATCATCAACACAACGATGTTTTTTGCCATAGAGCCTTATAACAATAGCTTGTTCAGTTGCATTGTATATTGTATATACAAGTCCTTTGGGATAGTGAACCTGCATAACATACTAAATGACTTGATAACATTGTCATGACGAGACGCGTTGACAACGGGTTCTTTGACGCGCGTCACTTCGTCGTCGAAACGCTTGTTTCACGAGTCATCGATGAGAGAGCATCGAGTGAGACTACAACGACATGACGAGGGATGACTAGGAAGGGGATGAGGGGGCAGAGGAGGAGGAGGAGGAGGAGAAGTGGGGTCGAAGGAAACTCGCCAACTATCCGATGTCATGGGAAATGTTCGATCCCGTGGCGTCCACGCCGCGAATTCTGCGACAGACGAATAGAAGGAACGCCATTAAATGATCAGACGACGACGACGACGACGACGATCAAGGTTCATCGGTTCGTCGCATGGTGGCATAGAAGCTGTCCATTAAATATGTCACAAAAATTTGGGGCAATTTTTGACCCCTTCCCTTTTGCCAACGACCGTTAATTTTCAGTGACCCCCATATAATTATGTCAGCAACTTTTGACCCCCTAAGATCAGTGACGGGTTTCCCTAAAATTTTATTAGGTTATTATTTTTGTGCGGTGATGACCTTTCCCCCTTGGCTCATAAATTACCAAAATGATTACTTTTTTGCTTGTCAGACTGTTCTTCGTTGTAATAAATAATATTCTATGAAAATTTCTATTTATTGATTATTTGTAAAAAGTGAAATTGCTGACGTCAACTTCTCTGATCACCCCTCCTCTGTCAAAAACTGGTAAACTTTTTCAAACTCCTCCCCTTATTTTGTTGACGTAATTAATTGACAGCGCCTTAGGCCTGCCATGGCTCTTAATGGTTTCAGTAATGAAGGGTTAAAGCAACCGTGACTGGCTAAGATGACAAAATGATTAAAAAATGAGACACGAATAACAGACGAAATCAGCTTTCAGCAGCAACCACTGCAATTGTTGTATGTTTTCAGATAATGGCTCAACATCGCGGAGGCTGTCGTCAAGATCTTCGTATGTTCTCTGGTTTTGCCGACAGGGGTCAAGACTTCATCGATGATTACGAACTCGACATCCAGTTTGACATCACATGCTTGGGATGTTGCCTTGACTACTTGATAACGGATAGAAGATACACGCAGGTGGTCGGACCGTTTGATCGTGTTCACTTCACTCTTGGCAATACACCCAACGTATCCAGCTTTGTTAGAGTACCCGGCGGCGGCGGCCGACGTGGCCAAATTGCCACCCTCAAGGATCTCAATATGGGGATTCCCACCAAGCGTCCCTTCCACCAGTCGCGAACCTACCAGCTGTACGGTCAAACAGGGGGACTGAGCATGGGAGCTGCAGTCACGGCTAGAATGGAGAGCTTGGCAATTGATGTAGCCACGGCCGGCGAACTTTCAAGCATATACGTCAACTACGCTGACGCAGCCCTCGTCGAGCTGTACAGGAGCAGCAGAGACCCGCCGCTGCCATCTCTGGACGGTTTCTGCAATCTGGTGAGAGAGCGTACCATCGACATAGGAGGCCTGAAGTTGGAGACGCAATAAGCTGGACACATGCAGAAATGAAGCTACAACGTTAAACGCCTAGATCAGCACGCTGCGCGGATTCACGTTCATGGATGATTAATTATGCTTATGCTAATGCTATGACTTATGCTTTTGCTATGACTTATGCTTATGCTATGCCTTAAGCTTATGCTTATGCTATGACTTACACTTATGCTTATGCTATGATTTATGCTTATGCTATGACTTATGCTTATGCTATGATTTGGCTGATGATCATCTAGAGAAGACATCAAGGCTTCTTGACTCTATGAACCTAGGCTAGGCCCTCTTATTATTATTATTATTATTATTATTATTATTATTATTATTATTATTATTATTATTATTATTATTATTATTATTATTATTATTATTATTATTATTATTATTATTATTATTATTATTACTACTACTATAATCATCATCATTATTCCAGGACAATTTATATAGTGCTGTAATATAGTTAAATACCAAAATCAAAAGCGTTTAACAACGCTGACATGTCAATGAAGGTCCGAAGGTGACGATGTTAAATCTGTAAAAAAATTTCAATTAACAGAATTCGACATAACAAGAAAAGTTCGATTTAAACTTTCAAAATGGGTAAAAAAAAGTCGAATGAAGATAGGATGCGAATTCAGACATTGCGGGAGCTTGGCTTTGGATACCCAACAATTGTTGCAAAATATCCTGAAAAGGGATGGAACCTTTATTCGGTGAAAATTATTTGCAAACGGGTCAATGAACGTGGATCTGCAACCAATCGAAAACTTTTCTTGCTATGTCGAATTCTGCGAATTTAAGAACATTTTTACAAATTTGCGTTCGATTTAAACTTCACTACTACTACTACTACTACTACTACTACTACTACTACTACTACTACTACTACTACTACTACTACTACTACTACTACTACTACTACTACTACTACTGTACTAATACTACTACTACTACTACTACTACTACTACTACTACTACTACTACTACTACTACTAGAACAACAACAACAAGAACTACTAATACTACTACCAACATTGACATGAAACCAAATTTATGTGAAGCAAGTTATTTAGGCCTGTCATTCTGCGACTGAGTAGTAAAAATCGAAGTTTGATTTTGATATCTCACAATATGGCTACCCTACATGCAACTGATATGAGAGGTTCTCGGTCAAATCATCGGTTGCCATTTCGTCGGGTGTCAATTGACTGGGCGGTCATTTGGAGTGTAACAATGGAAAATAAATGCAAATTGAAAGTGTTAATTAAAAATCACCTCCGTTAATTAAAAGTAAATAGTTTTTTGCTCAGAAACACGAACCTAAACAGAAACATCAAGTCACTTATGCAAAGCAATAGAGTTTTAAACAAATCAGCTCCGTTGACTAAAATTAAGTCGTATTGCGCTCAAGTTAAATGGGTTAGGGTTGCTCAAAAAACTTAATATAAAAACGAAAACTAGAGTCAAATATTCAAATCAATAGAGTCAACAAATCAGGCAAGTGAATTAAAAATAAAACGTTTTTATCCCCTGGACATAATCCCCCGTACATCATCCCCGCGGACATATCCCCCCGGCAAAGAAGTAATGAACAATGTAAATCAATATCATAGATCTTAATTTAAAAAGGTACTTATCGGTTATCTGATGTCATGGCTGCCGTCAGTATCGTTTAGGGTTAGTGTTTCGTGTCTGGTTTATGGTGTGGGTAATGATTATAGTCGAAGTCCAAAGAGAAAACAAAGGGGGGATTATGTCCGCCTGTGTCATTTCAAAGGGTGTATCGGGGGAATAATGTCCGGGGGGATTATGTCCAGGAGAGAATGTCCTACAATCGCGCGTCCATGTCCGGCTACTGCTTCGCTGACGCGTTCATTCAAACGTTTGTATCGGGTAATACCTGTCTCCGTTATTCCTGTTAAGCCCTGCAGGTACTTTGCCTTCTGCTTATGGATGTCTGCCTGGATCCCTTTAAGAAACGTCCAGATGTTGGGATGATGACATCGAAATAACGATTGGACTCCATAATGGAAGCCCTCCGTTATGTTTGCGGTACGTTACGTACTACAACCGGCCGCACATTTGTTCCACAACTCAACGGCAAACAACGTAGACGTAGACGTAAGCAACGTAGATCTCTAGCATAAGTATGTTCAAAGAACGTAAGGGTCTCATCGATCTTGGCGCTCGTGTCCTCATCATTTCCAGGTTTGTTCTCGGACAACAGGTCGAACGTAGAGGTGTGCACGGGGACTGACTGTTGTCCCCATCCCCTCCCGTCCCCGCAAAGCCTTTCTCCATCCCCACTCCGTCCCCATTGACTTAAAATCCATCCCCACCCCATCCCCTAATCTCTGTCCCCATCCCCATTCCCGTCCCCGCATTTCGGAACCCATCCCCGTCCCCGTACCCGCATTTTGGTCTCCGTCCCCGTCCGCGGTGTTTTATATAAACTATTCATTTATTAGTACCCAGTGTGCGATTTTATGACCTGGTGCAGTGGGAGGAGGGGATTTGTCGAGCTTGGGGGCGTAGTTGTTGGGGAAATGTAGCAGTGGAGGGATATGTAGTTGTGGGAGATGCAGCAGTAGGGGGATGCAGTTGGGCAGTGGGGAGGAATCCCCCTTCCCCCTACAAATCGCGCCCTGTTAGTACCCAACACGAGAAGTAGCTTTTCAAAAAGTTTTTCAAAAGTTTCTTCTAAACTATAGGCCTACAATAATCATATATGAAACTGGGACACTATTACTAACCTGATATCTTTAGTGCACATCATAACCATAGCGTCAGCCAATTCATTTTTCAACGTGTATACCGGAAACTAACCAAAAGATAACGGACATTCCCGGTTTTACTACCAATGCCATTCTGCCAGCAGTGAGCGTTGAAAATTGAATTGGCTCTCTTTCTTGTCCATTTTTCTGTACCTTTATAAAATGTTTAATTTATATAGTAGGCCTAAGCTAAGTGGAGTTTTTTAATCCACCTCCGAATCGATGGTGATTGAGTCAGAGGCACTAAGGTAAATAGTGATGGTGGTTGGTAGGCACAGCACAGGAGAGACTGGGCAATTGGCAGTGGGCACTGGGCGTTCAAATTACAAAGCTGTGCAAAGTGCTCTGCAATCCGCCCCACCTCTAAATTATATTATCTTTTGTTGTCCTGTACATCTATAGGCTCTTCCAACAAGCTGAAACCGGCTCTGATGATTCTCCCCTGGTGTGTTTATCAATTACCCTCAAGTTCTCAAATGGCTTTATGGTCTCTACCAACTGCGAACTAACAATGGTGTCGAGTGATCAAAAGATTCAAAACCAATCTTGCCTGGCCTAACAGTTCAATTTAATGGCCTTTTAATTCGAAATTGAAAGGCGTAGGCCTATATGGTTAGTAGCTATGCTAAAATCGGCCGAACGCATGATTATTGAATTGCGAGATTAATCGTCCCCATTCCCGCGGTATTTACGGCATTTTTGAAACCGCATCCGCGGTAATACCGTCAGTCTGGATTCCGCTACCGCGGTACTACCGTCATAACTTTTCCGTCCCCATTAATATTTCGGCAAAATTACAGATTTCAATCCCGCTACCGCGGTAAATCCGCGGATTACCGCGGTGAAACCGCGGTAGCCATTACCGTGCACTCCTCTAGTCGAACGCCTCGACCACATCGCCGGACGGGACATACGCCAGCGCCGACAGGCAGCGTATGACAATTCTCACCTCGTTGTTGCTTTCATACATAACTTTAAGCCCGACCTCATTTACCTTTCGTTGAATGCTTTGACACAAATGAAAGTAGCAACCAGAAACTGCTGCATTTGGGTATGCAGTACCAAATGCATTCATAACCGCTCTTTCAAAGTCTAGGGCCTACTAGAATGGTTTTGGGTGCCGCTGTAGGGATGAGAACAGCCAATTGCTGTAAAATTTTAGCATATGTAGCAGCGGAAGATGGCAGAGTGGGTTGCGTGCTGGAGCGTCAGGCTGACAGAGCGGGTTCAAGCCCCGTTAGTGCCCCTAGTGCAGCGGTTCTCAACCTTTATAGTGCCGCGACCCTTTTAATTCAATTCCCCATGATGTGGCGACCCCCAACGGTTAAATTATTTTCGTGCACAATGTAAACTGCTAAAAATAATAATGCTACGACAATCAAAATATTCGAAATCGTTATTATTTAATTGTCTCCATAGGCGGATTTTATTAAAGGCTAGGGTAGGCTTAAGCCTACACAACTAATCCCACCAAAACAAAAAAATGTTTTTCCATCAACACCAGGTCTGTCGCGCGCTGGACGGCACGCGTGCTGCTTGGCACGCCTACTGGATGGCACGCGTGCTTGATGGCACGCGTGCTCGATGGCATGCGTGGTGGATGGCACGCATTAAATTTTTTATAAGTGGTGTTGGGCTACTCGCCATACAATTTTTTGAGGGTTGCAGTAAAAACGAAAACTTTCGATCGCCACATTCGTTGCCCTCACGCATTTCTAGAACCGAATACCATATAACTCATATACATTGGCGTAAACTTGGATGAAAATGTGAAGGGAATAACCAGTATGCCTTCCCCACCTCTACTGTAGCGTCTCAAAAAGTGGCAGATTATTGACTCGTACTCGATAGATGTCCTGTCAGACCCGTCACCGCTGCACTTTATATGGCTGTTGCCTTGTAAATTGCAAGGGTCCATTAATCACCGTCTACAACTCACAAGCCGTCTCTATGTGATAAATTTACTGTAATCGCCCATAGAAGCCTAGATAGATTATTATGCTCTATCTAGGCTTCTATGAATCGCCCCTCAAACTGTAATAAATAAGCATGCCAGGTGCAGTAATAAACGTAAATGTTACTACAGTAGTGTTCACACAGGTTAACTTAGCCTCATATACCACTTTTATCACATTATTATTATTATTATTATTATTATTATTATTATTATTATTATTATTATTATTATTATTATTATGTGTGAAAGTTCCGCAGAAGGCGACAGTGTTAAAT
Source organism: Metaphire vulgaris (assembly GCA_018105865.1). Taxonomy (NCBI): domain Eukaryota; kingdom Metazoa; phylum Annelida; class Clitellata; order Crassiclitellata; family Megascolecidae; genus Metaphire; species Metaphire vulgaris. The sequence continues at coordinate 7,475,124 of CM030858.1, forward strand.
CTCTGGACCAGTGTTTATTCTAGGCCTTCTCTGGGAGGAATTTCCACCCCCAAAGTTATAAAATTCCCCACCCACTAAATTTTTTCTATGTTGCATTGCGGGGGTGGGATTTTCCCCCGCCTCCCTCCGCCCCTCCCCAAAAAAGTGTCTATAGTGGGGGGGGGGTATTTTAAGAGGGGAAAATATAACGAATATCATTTTTTGTTGGTTCGGGGTCAATTCATCGCACGCCAATTGATCGCAATATCACCGAACGGAGTTTCGCACTAAAAATGCCTTCTGATACTTCTATAGATCGACATCTTAAGTCCTACTAGATAAAAATCTTTAAATTTGGTGTAAATGATCAAAGCAAGTAGCAGCGATTTAACGCTTAATTAAAAAACTTCTATAGCACCACAGCTGAAGCGGGAATGCAGCAAGACAGACTATGAAACCAATAAACGCATAAAGGGACTTGATTTAACTACAGCTTTGATAGTATAGCAGTATTTTTGCAATATAAGAAAATCGATAATTAGGCCTATTGTTTTAACACCTGCTGACACGTTGACAGGTTTCCGAGCGGGCACCTGATTTAATCTAGGCTTCTTTAAGATTTAAATTAGTTATCGAGACATTGATTCGTAATCTCTCACGTTGACAGCGTTGACGTCTTATCCTTCGGACCATCCAATGGTCAGTAACTTTTATCATTGATATTGCGATCAATTGGCATGCGATTCATTGATCCGACACCTTTTTTTGCTCACGAGTGCATTGGAGAAGGATGTGAAACGTAAGTAAGATTACCTTTTTTGCTTGTCACCACATCCGGGAAAGAAAAAATATAAAAATATAAGGGTGACGACCTTTTTTGCTTATCAAGGTTTTTGGGGAGACAAACCTTCTCCCCCCGAACATTTCAAAATCGCCCCCCACCAATGTCAAGCTGGCTAGAATAAATACTGCTCTGGACTGTCACGGATATTCGCTATAGGAGAAAGGATGTCTCCCTTTCATCTCCAGAATTATTATTATATTTATTAATTTATTATTATTATTATTATTATTATTATTATTATTATTATTATAGTAGGATTTCGTTGTAACGTTCTTAGCGAGCCTGTTCATTATTTTTATTAATAATACAACTCGTAATGCTCTTATCACCAGATGCATACCATATTGATGTCAATTCCGCTGGTGCATATGTACATTTCAGTTCGCCCAGGTTTGAACCCGGGTTGAATGAGCTATCGCAGCCGATTTCACAACGTCAGACTGCATAATCACATGTAGTACAACGAAAATTGCACTGAAATAGACATCCTAAATACGACTGTTCCGTGTAACAAGACGTCGTTAAACAAAATACTCTATGGTATATATATATATATATATATATGGTGTGTGTGTGTGTGTGTGTGTGTGTGTGTGTGTGTGTGTGTGTGTGTGTGTGTGTGTGTGTGTGTGTGTGTGTGGAAAGACGATTACTAGGCTATATGCAACTCGGGAATGCAATTTTTTTTTAAAATGGAAAAATGTCACCGGTTATGAAGAGGAAGAGAAGATCAATTAATCTCCATTGTATACGATATGAATGGCGTTGTCCCTCTGCGGGGGGAAGTCGTCCTCGATTTCTGGGGGACTGGTCGGGGGTTCGGCAATGTCGCTTGCCACCATCAGCCACTGGGCGACCCTCTCATTCTTCGTCTTCACCAGTTCGTCGTCGTAATCATCTAAACTGCCGTCGTTGTCGTCATCGTCGTCGTAGTGTTTCGTTCGATCGTCGCTTCTGCGTGGCAGCTTTTGCGTCGTCGCGACGGAGTTTCTCGATTGGTTCTGACGGGCGCGGTTGACATGTCCGTGCGGCGGTTGCGCCACGAGGAGGTTGGGCTGCGATTTCGACGTGCGCATCAGCCCCTTCGGTGGCTCCGGAAGGGAGGCCGCGGAAACGAAGTTGTTGTGCTGGTGGTACGGTGGACCGAGGGGCGGCGGGTAACGCGAAGGGACGCTGCAGTCGGCACAGCTGTTTCTCTTTTCGACCGGTCTCTGGTTATATGGTTGGAAGACGCCGTTTCGATTGAATCGTCCGTGAACACCGCCGGTTTGGCACCTGGTTTTCTTCCCTGGCGTCTGAATAATATCACCGTTGGAATGGAAGACCAGGTCATCTTTCGCCTCGTTTCTCTGACTCGGTAAGAATATTTCCGAATCGCAGTCGTCGTCTTCGCCATAGTCGTTGCGTCTAGCGTCGGTCGTGTCACAGTCCTTTGGATAAGTCTCGTTCGTTGATATCAGGTAAGCGTCGCGATTGGAGTGGCGTTCGAACGATGGCATCGAAGACCCATAAAACGCCTTTCCGTTCGTTTTGATAACGACGCTACCATCGGAAATCGTGCCTTCGATGATATTATTGTTATTGTTGTTGTTGTTGTTGTTGTTGTTATCGTTCGACGTACAGCTGTTCATCTTCGAGTTTCGTCGCCGGTAGAGGCGAACATTCTGGCTGCTGCCGGAGCTCGGCGACGCCTCACTTGGTACCGACCACTTCAGCGACATCGTCCTCGCCCCGACGGGCGTCCTTGCGCCGCTCTGAAGGTCCGTCAAGGTCGCCGCCGCCGCCAGTTGCTGCTGCGCCGAAGACCCGGTTTTGGCTTCGCGGCGGTCGACCGGCGACGACGCCGATCCATCGGTCCCAGATTCTCGACGTCGCGGGCCGATCGCGTGTCTCTCGTGCTGCGGGTCCCCGTCGCCGACCGGCGGTTGATGATCGGTGTCCGTCGTTCCGCGTCGCTGCTCGGAAGAAGAAGGCGTGCGGTTGTTGATGATGTCCGGGAGCCGGACCGCGGCGGCCGAGTCGGACGGCGAACAGCGCCCGGCGGCGGCGGCGGCGGCGGCGGTCGACAGAAGCGCCGACGACCCCGTGGGCGGACGACGCGGGTCCGACGGCGGCAGCGGCAGCGACACGGTCACCTCCTCGACGACGATGCGTGAGTCGGATATGTCCTTCTCTGCTCCGTCGTCGTCGTCGTCTTTCGGGGCCGCGCCGCCGCCGTCGGTCGGTGGGCGGTCGATGCTGTCTCGTCGGGGCAGAGGCATTCTGCCGCTCAGTCTCCTGTTCGATTCGACGCCGGTCACCGGTCGTCCCATCAGAAGCGATCTGATCCTGGGCGAAGACTGCTAAGCACAAAATTGAGCCGTGTTGCTCAGAAATAATAATAATAATAATAATAATAATAATAATAATAATAATAATAATAGCAGAACAGCAGCAGCAGTAGTAGTAGTAGTAGTAGTAGTGGTGGTGGTGGTAGTAGTAGTAGTAGTAGTAGTAATAATAGTAGTAGTAGTTGTTGTAGCAACAGCAGCAGAGCAGCAGCAGCAGTAGCAGCAGTAGCAGCAGCAGCAGCAGTAGTAGTAGTAGTAGTAGTATTAGTATTAGTAGTAGTAGTAGTAGAGAATAATAATAATAATAATAATAACAATAATCATAACAATCATAACAATCATAACAGTCCTAATAATAGCTGGATTTTAAGTATTTGGTAGGATTTCTCCTGTGTTAAAAACCACCGCCACTCATAGAGCCCTCTATTTCAACTTCCGTTTGTCCGTCTCATCTGTTATCTTTTATTCTACAGCAAAACAAACACAATTCTCAATAAAGAACGCCAAACAGCACACATATTAAATTTCAGTTCTTTCATATGTTTGTGTATTTTTCTATGTATATAGATCAAACTAATTTATACAAATGCCTTATCTAATATTCCATTGTACTTAAGTTACTCTTATCAAAACCAGCAGTTAAAGTCCTGACCCTTCGATTCGAATACACTTATGCAGGACTTTCCGTGAGTTTTCAAATCACACCAAGGAGCTTTATTACTCAATGTTTACATAGAATATTGTTATCGGCGCGTAGATCTGCATGCAGAGAACGTGCCTGGCAACAACGTAAACAACTGTTGAGCGTTCAATATATGCACGTGCGGGTATGCAAGCCGTTATGCAAAGTGTACACAGGACTTTGATGTACAAACCTATTTGAAGCGCCAAACAATGCATGGTTTAGGCTAAAACTTAAAGAACAGTTTTCTATAGCCTCATTACACAGTAGCTGCATTCGGAACAATTTCTTTACCACGCTCAACTTCTATACCGCCAGAGAATGACGGCAAGTGATCTATTATAGTGATATAGGGGCCGTCCATAAAATACGTCACGCTCGAAGGGGAGGTCTAGGAAAGTGTGACAGTCTGTGACAGGGGAGATCACTGTGACGTCACACTTTCCGTAGATATGCAATCTGAAAATGTTCGGCGATATTTTATACTTTCTCTTCCGATGGATGTATTTTAACAGAAGATGTCAATGGTGTATAGCAATTATATTATGCTAAGCAGGGGCGTAGCCAGGAATTGATTTGGGAGGGTATAAATATTTTGGGTGGGTATAAATCTTAACCATGTAAGCCACATATAGGCTAATGTACATGTAAATCACATAAAAAACTTTAAGGTAGACTGATTTTGGGGGTATATATACCGATATACCCCCCTCCGTCGCTACGCCTTTGATGCTAAGTAAAGTAAGGTTCTCCCATGGTCAGATTCAAGCGTTGGGGCTGGCGCTGATCTCCGGTCACTTAGGCATATATACAGCAACACGGGAGGCATACACCGTTAACCTTAAGTAGGTTGCCAGCCAAACGTCTGGGCCCGCCGCTTTACTGCGCAGCCAACGCTGCTCCTCAGTTTGATGTTATAACCGCCCTCTAGCGAGCAAGGCTGAGTCGACCTTAGGGGCTCCTACAGGGGTTGAACCCGTTCCGTCAGCGTGCCTGCCCAGCTTGTAACCACTTCTGCCAACTTTCCACCCCATAGAAACATGGAATTCTAAATCTCAATATTACATTCGTCGTCATTGCCTGAAGTTGAATATCTCTATGTTTCGCTGCTGAAAATTGAACGAGAAACTCGAATCTGTTTGTGACGTAATTCATGGACGACGCTTAAGGGGTGCGAGATGTGTGACAGGTTGTAGCAAGGGAGGGATAAAAACCGTCAAAAATAGCGTGACGCACTTTATGGACGGCCCCTAGTTCGATAATTCATCATCGTTAAACTTTTATTGCGCCATTTTAGTAATATTCTTGATTTGAATCGTACCCCCCACCCCCATATTGTCAAATCCTATAAGTCAGTCCGGTTTTGCAGCTTCGGTTATGACGGATAGGCAACAGTACATTCATTCCACGCCCGAATAGGGGAGGGCGGAGGGCGGTGCCCTGTGCCCCTCGTTGGCTGCGCCAATGTTAATAACCATAATTCGTAAATCTTTAAATTCTTACCTCAGCTGCTGCGTTTTCTGATGCTCTTCGGCGGGCGGGGGATCTGGCTGCCCCATTCGAGGGTGTGCGGGGATCGACCTCGATGAGCCCGTAGAAGAGCGTCCTTTGACGAGACACGGCGGTGTCTTGCATGTATCGGGGAACACCTGCCGTGACCGGGCGCCTCCTGGGGCCCGTCTGGGGGTCTCCATTGGCAGGGCCGTTGCTGGTCTTCTGGGCGTAAGTCCTGCTGAACGAGAAGGGGGCTGGTTGCGGCATGGACTCTGTTCTGGCGCTGAAAGAGAAACAAGGAGACGGATATCTAGAAAACTTTGAGTCAGTAAGCTTAAAGAGAAGAAGAAGAGGAGGAGGAGGAAGAGAAAGAAGAGGAGGAAGAAGAACAAGAACAAGAAGACGAAGAAGAGCAAGAACAAAAAGACGAAAAAAGGAAGAAGAAGAGGAAGAGGAAGAGGAAGAGGAAGAAGAAGCAGTTTGTTTCTAAGTAATAGCATCATACAACATAAAACACAATGATTATGTAGAAAAATAACGAATGTTATAAACCCTCAATTATATTGCTACCGTTTAATATGGCAACAAGGAGTATATTTACTTAATCACTCCTGTTATTAATCGATGTTATTTTGTTTATTATACCGCAGTAGAACTTCGTTAAAACGTATGTTCAGTTATAAAGTAACACAATGTACACGGTTCCGTGCGATGCGCTACCGAGTACGTACGTTATATCCGAGGTACCATATATATCCAATACCATCCAATACGGTAGCGCATCACACGGGACCAAAAACTCCGTTACATTATATCTGAGGATACGTTATATATAACTGAGTACGTCACATCGAAGTTCTACTGTACGTTTAGATCTGCACTGCTAAGAAGAGAGAGTTTTGTTTTGAAAACTAACCCTCGATCGAGAGAAGATTTCTCAGTCGATTCAGTATTTAGTTTAAACGTTTAAGTCACTGCATGTGGCAAATGCGATGGATCCACACTGTAGCAAGGGAGGGGTAACAACTGTCCAAATTAGCGTGACGTACTTTATGGACGGTCCCTACTTCGATGATTCACCATCGTTGAACTTCTATAGCGCCATTTTAGTAATATCCTTGACATCAGTCGATGGTCGATCCTTGATTTGAACCTATTCATATAGCACTGCTTGAAGTTATTTGCGAAATTCAACGATCCGTTCCACTGTTTCGCAGCAAGCAAACGGTTTTGATGACTGATGTTAATTTTCTCGTTTCTTTGCTGCTCCTAAAATCAAAGATAATATACACAAAGTGAACTTTGAGAAACGGAATCAAATATCATGAAAACTATATTAACCGTGACCACTGTGTTCTATCCACTTGGAAAATTTCTGTAGGCGCCACTGGATATCAGTCAGAATGGAAAACATATAGACAGATTAAGAAAGAAAAGGAACAGATAGATATACGATTTTAGTCTAGATCTGAAACTATACAGTGAAACGGAAGATCTAACAGACAGACAGACAGACAGACAGACAGACAGACAGACAGACAGACAGACAGACAGACAGACAGACAGACAGACAGACAGACAGACAGACAGACAGACAGACAGACAGACAGACAGACAGACAGACAGACAGACAGACAGACAGACAGACAGACAGACAGACAGACAGACAGACAGACAGACAGACAGACAGACAGACAGACAGACAGACAGACAGACAGACAGACAGACAGACAGACAGACAGACAGACAGACAGACAGACAGACAGACAGACAGACAGACAGACAGACAGACAGACAGACAGACAGACAGACAGACAGACAGACAGACAGACAGACAGACAGACAGACTATATACTTCGACTGCTGAGGCTCCAATACTATCAACTGCCTTCAAATATTACTCCTCTGGTAGCTACAGTTATAGAACGAAACCATTGCTTGTTTTTACAGCTCTCTAGTGGCAGCATGGGTTAGCAGCATGTGTAGATATGGACGATAGGCGAAAAAATAAGAATTTACAATAGCTGGCCATCACTGTAGGATTAGTAATTTTCAATATTTGCGACATTCAATTATTTTCTTTTCGTTTTAAATTCAAAAATAAAATATCAAATATACTCCACCCGTTCCTGAGTTTCTACTCAAATGTACTTAATCAGCCTGTTGTCTGGACTACTGAAGAGTGATTAATAATAATAACAACAACAGTAAAAGCGATGATAATGATGATGATAATAATAGGTTACTACTACTACTGCTGCTACTACTACTACTACTACTACTACTACTACTACTACTACTACTACTACTACTACTACTACTATTATTATTATTATTATTATTATTATTATTATTATTATTATTATTATTATTATTATTATTATTATTATTATTATTATTATTATTATAGCAATAACAACTGATAACAAGGTTTAGAGTGGTTCAGTTGGATCTGGACGATAGACGAAACTATAGGAATATATGATGAGTTGGATCTGGCCTGTGTGAGAACCACTATGTTCCACGGTTTCACCTGTAATCTCATTCTTTGCCCTCTTGCCATGTAATAGATTTGTTCTTGTTTTCTCCTTCGTTGTCGTCTTGTCTTTGTATGATACAAAAAAACAGCAAACCTTTGCAGAAAACAATGCCGCAGACGAATTTCTGGAATTACCTGCTGCTTTGTACCGTGTCAAGTTCCTGAATCAACTCCACCTGACGAGCGCCTCGCAAAAATAACCCACGTAATCGCTTGAACCATGAACTGGGAAGAAGCTCTCGTTTATCTGTCGCTAACCTCTTGTGCCTGCCAGCACATCTCAATGTGCGAGCGTTTCTCGCCAGGACGCCACAGCGCTTCTAACATTATTATTCAACTGTCTCTTAATCGGACAAACTGCGCCAGTGTGTTATCGCAGAGCAAAAAATACCGATGAGTGAAATGGATCACGATGTTCAAGTGTACTATTATGTATCGAAGCTTAGGGCAGCGATTGATAAGGTATTTGTAATGATCTACAGTGTAGTATTGATTAAGTGCATGGCGAAAGCTTTTCTGATCTGAACGTTAACTCGCTGTTCACTTCGGTCACGAAATCGATCGATTTTAGACCCATTTAAAAATTTGGAATCTCTATCTGTGGCAATAATATAACTACAATTATTAACCAAAAGCAGTGTTTTATCCAGACTCTAGGCCTTGGGGGGAGTCGACTTGGCTGGAGGGGAAGGGGCAATAGTTCAATGCCAAAAAAATTTGGTGCTGCGATTTTTTGGAGGAATTTTGAGGTTTTGGGAGAAAAATCACCCCTTCTAACAGGCTTGTATAAAACACTAACCAAAAGAATTATGAAGAAATGCAACAACAAAATTTATGCTATAACATAACTGAATAAATCTAAGCAAGTCTTATCAGAGAATGACGTTTAATTAATAATATAAGATAGTGCGCGAATCATTTAACAGTTTTATTAATTAGCAATCAATGAGCAGATTAAACGTTGCCTTTGAGGATTGAGCTGAGCACGAAATGTTCATCAATCTTAAAACGCGATAAGTTCGTCACGTATGATGTCAACAACGACTCGATGGCACGAGTGACTAATTCAGTGCAGATTATAACTATAGAAAGACGGAGCAAAGGCGTAGCGTGCCAATGACTATTGTGTCTCTAGCCGTGGGCGGCGCACATGACGGGGACGGCAAATTTTGGAAGCGACGACCTTTTTATTGCTTGTTAGAGGATTTTCAGCGTAGGTAGGAAATTTTAGGAGGGGCGGCAAATTTAAATTTTTTAAATTTTGGAAGCAACGACATCGGCCACATGAGCGACATGAGTGCACGATACGCCCCTGGCGCCAAACACCCTAGATCCGCCTCTGATATGAATGAATTTGGGGCGGCGGATTAGCCATGAGCCAGCGGCGACAAAAGTGCTCGCTACGCCACCGAGACGTAGTCACTGAAGCCATAGTTCCCCCTTGTATTCAAAAGTTAGAGGCGTCGCTTTCAGACGCAGTTGATGCGAATGCGCATGATTCTCGTTCCCTAGATGGATGTCAATTTCGTTCGCAAGGTGGCGCAGTACAACAAATACATAGCAGTCACGCTGAGCACGTTAAACTTGAACATAGCATACGTACATGTATGTCTGCTTGTGTTAAGTTGTGTACTTGTTTGTGTGTGTGTATGTGTAACCCCTCTATAGCAACAATTCTAGATTAGTTTGAAATTGAGGGCCATCGTCTTCAGTCCAGTGGCGTAGCCAGGCTTCCGGAATAAATTTCTAGACTGTTTTGCGCAAATCCCAATACGGATCTCCGCCCCGAGTAGGATGCCCGTCCATCTACCACCGCCCCGCCCATCTACCACCGCCCCGCCCATCTACCACCGCCCCACCCCCTAGCGGCTATACCAATGCTTCAGCCACTGGTCGAATTGCTCCACTGCGTTTCGTCCGGAGTCTGCGACTTGTCCTCGTAGTCCGAGCAGTAGGTTCGCGACCTGCAGAAAACACGCATGGTGGGAATCCTCGTATTGAGATCCTTGAGGGTGGAAATTTGGCCACGTCGGCCGCCGCCGCCGCCGCCGCCGCCGCCGCCGTCAGGTACTCTAACAAAGCTGGATACGTTGGGTATATTGCCACGAGTGAAGTGAACACGATCAAACGGTCCGACCACCTGCGTGTAACTTCTGTCCGTCATCAAGTAGTCAAGGCAACATCCCAAGCATGTGATGTCAAACTGGATTACTGGATGTCGAGTTCGTATTCATCGATGAAGTCTTGACCCCTGTCGGCAAAACCAGAGAACATACGAAGATCTTGACGACAGCCTCCGCGATGTTGTGCCAGTTTCTGAAAACACACAACAGCAATTGCAGTGGTTGCTGCTGAAAGCCGATTTCGTCTGTGATTTTCGTGTCTTATTTTAAAACCATTTTGTCTCCTTAATGAGAGGAGACTCACTCCTAAGGGAAATAATAGAAGGACATCTAGAGGGGGGAAAGACCAAAGGAAGACCACGAGAGATGCTACTTGACTGGATGATGGAAAAGGACTATACAGACCTAAATAAGAAAGCTATGAACAAGAATGAATGGCGAAATTGGAATACAAAACCTGCCATTAAGGCAGAATACTACTACTACTACTTCGTCTTCTTAGCCCAATGCTTCCCAAACTTATTCCAGCCACGGGGCTCTATCAAAGAAGCATACAGTCAACGGCCCGCTGCAACCGAAATGCACACATTTCATTTTTAATGATGCATTTGTATAGGTTTCCTTGTACTACATATTGTACTCTAGTCTAGTATGCAGCACGATATTGACTGCCGTTCTCCGTAAGTACATATTTTCATTGCAATTTGTATCACTATTTCATGCTTAACTTCATTGAATAGATATAATTCAACTTATAATAAACAATTAATACAGTAGCATTGTCTACAGCGTATCTCGATGTGCGAGCGTTTCTCGCCAGAGCGCTACAGCGCTTTTAACAATTCAGTTGGTTCTTAACCGGACAGCCCAGTGTGCTGGCGTCGTCTATTGCTGTTGATCATAAAAAATACTTCTACGCCCCCGTAGAGGCGTAGCGTCCCAATGGCTAGTATAGTATGGCTTTAGCCATGGGCGGCACAAATGACGGGGGCGGTAAAACGACCTTTTTTGCTTGTCGGGGGAGTTTAAGCGAAGGCGGCAAAGTTCAGAAGGGCTGGCAAATAAGCGGAGACGGCCTTTTTTGCTTGACAGCAGTGGCGGCTCCAGGATTTGGCAAGTGGGGGCGGGCTTTGGGGTGGCAACTTCTAATCATGGGAGGAACCATTTGTTGTTTAATGTATTTAGCATTAAGTATAGGGTCCCAACAGGGGCACTGGTGGGGCCAGGCACTCAACAGGAAGGGCACGGGCCCAGTGGCGGCTCTAGGATTTGGCAAGTGGGGGGGCCGTTGGGGGAGCAACTTCTAATCATGGGGGGCCAACCATTTGTTGTTTAATGTATGTAGCATTAAGTATAGGGTCCCAACTGGGGGGGCCACTGGGGGGGCCAGGCTCTCAATAGGGGGGGCACGGGCCCACCCTGGCCCCCCCGGTGGAGCCGCCACTGCACGGGCCCTCTGGCTCCCCCGGTGGAGCCGCCACTGTTTGACAGGTGTAATAAAAGTGAATTTGGGGCGGCGGATTTGCCACGAGCCATGGGCGGCAAAGGTGCACGCTACGCCACTGCGCCCCGTGACAGCCGACAGCAGTGTAAAGGGCTTAATAGTCTCTAATTCCAAGTGCTTTATTAGGTGTAATAATATCGAAACAAAAACAATCTACAGTCAACACTCAACACTACAGTACAGGTAACAGGAACACTGCATATAAGTGAACGCTTGAACTTTGCCATAATCAGCAACAGTTGCCGAGTGGGAAAAACATGCGCTATAAAATGGAGGGACCTGAACTGACCTTCACCTCGGTCTCAATGAATAGGATCTCTGCTCATTCCAGTTTGGATACACCCCGTTAAAAAGTATTCCGGCGCCCCGTGGTTCGGCAAAATCTACCAACGGATTCGTCGCGGCCTTTGGATTACGGCGTGGCAATCGACTTCGACGCGACTCGACTCGGAATCGACTGATTGGTCGCCGACCTTAGAGCATTGACGCACAAGTCGCACATGCTTAAGACCGTCGTCACGTGACATAGGCGTGTCCACGGTCAAAAGTTCGTCACGTCAGCGTCAGACGCTTTTCTCTTGATCCATTTATATAGAAGACGACATGGCATGGTACTCCACTAAAGCTGATGCCAGTCAAATGTAAAATGGAACTACTACTACTGCTACTACTACTACTACTACTACTACTACTACTGCTACTACTACTACTACTACTACTACTACTACTACTACTACTACTACTACTACTACTACTACTACTACTACTACTACTACTACTACTACTACTACTACTACTACTACTACTACTACTACTACTACTACTACTAAACCAACAAAAACTACAACTACTACTACTAGAACTACTACTACTGCTACTACTATTATTATTGCCACCTCTACTACCATTATTATTATTATTATTATTATTATTATTATTATTATTATTATTATTATTATTACTACTACTTCTACTACTACTACTACTACCACTTATAATAATAATAATAATAATAATAATAATAATAATAATAATAATAATAATAATAACCGAGTTTTAAGTGATTTAGTAGTAACTCCTCTGTGTTAAATACCTCTGACATTCATAAAACTCTCTGTTGAAGCTTCCGTTTGCTGAATTACAAGTACTGCCGTTTAGGCAACAAAAACAAACGCATAACAAGACCTATCTTTAATTGCCGAATCCCATTAGACTGAAGTAACTTTTAAATGCATTTCATAAAAATGCCTGATAGTGTCTGATCCATCTGGTCTGGGACTAAAGAAATACTATATGTACATTATTCCGCGGACTTTTTGCTCTTTCTCCTCTTCTTCTTTTGCTCATTCTTCTTCCTCTTCTTTTATCATCATCATCATCATCGTCATCGTCATCGTCGTCATCATCATCATCATCATCATCATCATCATCATCATCATCATCATCATCATCATCATCATCATCATCATCATCATCATCATCATCATCATCATCATCATCATCGGCAACATCTTTTCCTTCTTCTTCTTCTTCTTCTTCTTCTTCTTCTTCTTCTTCTTCTTCGTCTTCTTCTTCATCTTCATCTTCATCTTCATCTTCATTTTCATCCTACTATTCGTCGTCTTGGCCATCATTCAATTCCACCTCATAGTAGGCTAAATTGTTTACGCCTCCTAAAATAATTTGCGCTATCTGTCCCACCAAAATAATAGAAATCAAATTGAATTCAAGTTCAACGCCTGATACCTTTCTGATTATCTTCGACTTTTTAAGTCTCTCCTCTCTCTCTCTCTCTCTCTCTCTCTCTCTCTCTTCATTTCATTTCATTTCATATCATATCACTTCGGAGGTTTGAAATTTGACAAATAGAATCCAGAAAGTGAATTCTCTCTCTCTCTCCGGAAACGTGCGTCATTTTCCGTGATAAGCAAAGTCTCGGCAAAATCGCAGAATGAAACCGAAGCGCATTCATGAACGTCTCTGACACGTCGTCACTTGTCATCTTCGTTAAACGAAACTCGTCTAAGGCGTTCGTTGCTTGAACGCTGGCGCTCCGAATAATCCTCGCGGGCGCTGACGTTCATCGCGGTTCACATGTGAACCAATCTGCAGGGCCCCATATTAAGGCCCGGGGGGTGGAGGGTGAGGGGCTGAAGCTCGAGGCCCACCATGAAAAATAGGCCCAGCAGGGGTGGCCAATCCGCGGGTTCGCGGGCCACGTGGATGCTAATTGGCGGCCCGCACAGCATCTTTCTAAGTATATTTTACTGGTCCTATTTATGCATACAATATTGATTCATGAGTAAGACTTTTACACAATAGTCCCTGTGCTTAACTTAGTAAAATAGCAAATTACTTTAAACTTATGTTTAATTGTAACCGTTTCCAGTTACTACCATTAAGTGTGAGTTTAATAATGGTTTGTCACTATTGTTGAAATCAATGTACAAAAGGCAACAAAAACATGCGGCCCTTCGCATGCTGATCATTGTACTCGGCGGGCCACCTGGCGACTCTTCGCAGGACGATTCTGTCCCGCGGGCTGGAGTTTGTGCACCGCTGGCTTATATAATTATGAAAAAAGTAAAAATGCAAGTAAAATTTCGCGAATTTCTATAGCGCTTTTGCAAGTAAGTAGACCCACCGTAATAGCTGCTTATTCCTATAGGCGCTTAATCTATACAGCTGAAATAGCTATAGACGAAGTTTAGTGGTCAACTGATCAAGGTCGATACCAGAGATCAGTCAAGAGAGGGAGTGGGTGGGGGGGGGAAGCAGCAAGGTAGAATATTTTAAGAGAAACCGAAAGGGGCGCGATTTAACTTTAAATTTGTTAGTACTAAAGATTTATAACTGGACAAAATTCGTACTTACTGTAAGATTGACTTAATCTCATAATATATATAACCACGGCACAGTGAACAACATTGCATTTAAAAGAAAAGAAGGGACATAGGCCTACACTGTAGATAGACAGGATAGATGTACTAAACAAGATCAGACGGTAAGCAGCTGTTTGTGTTTAACCAGCTCATCTTTACTCTCCAGAATCCCTCCTCCTCTGTCTCCTCCTCTTTCTCCTCCTCCTTCTCCTCCTTCTTCTCCTCCTTCTCTTCCTCCTCCCTCTCCTCTTCCAGCGGGATGTTCTTTACAGGACCCCGTCGCCGCCCGGCTATTACCTGTCTTGGCGTTGGGTACAGTGACATCAACCGGTCGCGTCAGTGGTGCCACCAAGCCCTGTGCCCGGCGACATCAAGCGGAGCCCTGCGCCGTCGAAGAGGCGACGACGCCGACGCCGACCCAGACGACGACGACGACGGCGCATGTGTCTGCGCTTCTGCGGTATCGGCCAGAAGAGAACAGTCGCTCCCAGCACCGAACCGCTTCTGTAGCGCCGTTATTATTTTAAATAATTTCGGCCGAAATTGCGCTTTCCGTGGCGGCCAACGGCTTTCATTCCGTCGTCGTCGGCGACGGTCAGCGCAGGGCAAGAGAAGCGCCCGGAGGATAGGGTCCGCGCCCGTCTTCCCGTCTCCGTCGACGCCTATTTGAGGTTCGTGCTTCGTCCGTTCGTCCTCTTTCTGCGCCGAAGTCAACTAAGAAAGAGATTTCCCTCGTCGTTCGGTTCGAATTTCTCGATAGAAGCCTCGGAACCTAATCGACAGAACATCGAGCGATAGGGTCTATATAGTTTCTCATCGTCACTTGGATTATTATTGTTATTATCAATACATTGCGTTCCTAAATCGATTCGTTAAGGTGAGTTTGAATTTCGGCCTCAGGTGATTCTCAGATTTCTATGAGCAAACAGTTTCGTCAGACGCTATTTCAGCGTAGCACGTAACCGTATAAGCCAGAACAACGTGTAAATCGTTTAAGAAATCGACGATGTCTAGAGTTAATATGTCTACAGAAAAGTTTGGAAATATTTTAGTAGGCCTTGATTTATGACTTTTCCAGATATCGAGGAAATGTTATTGTAAAACACGCAGCGTCAACACCTTCGCCTTCCTTTGGTGTCTAAATGCAATAAATTAGTCTTCTTCTTCTTCCTCCTCTTCTTCTTCTTCTTCTTCTTCTTCAGCCATTTTCGCTCCCCATGAAGCATTAGTCCAGTCGGCGACAATTTACCTGCACCTCATCCAATTCAACCATTCACTAATGCTACCCATCGGAGAGATCTTTGTAATTCCTCGTAATTGGTCTGCTGTTCTGCAATTCTGTAGGTCATAGTTCAAGGTCAAGTAGTTCATCTTGACCTTGACAGTCAATGAAACACGATGTTTATAAAGTTTTCATGTCAGAGATCGCAATATATAACCTTTTTCTTTATTTATTAATCTATAACAATAATAAAAGCAGGCAGTAGCAACAGCAGCAGCAGCAGCAGCAGCAGCAGCAGCAGTAGTAGTAGTAGTAGTAGTAGTAGTAGTAGTAGTAGGCCCTAGTAGTAGTAGTAGTAGTAGTAGTAGTAGTAGTAGTAGTAGTAGTAGTAGCAGTAGTAGCAGTAGTAGTAGATGTAATAATAATAATAATAGTAATAATAATAGTAATAATAGTAATAATAATAATTTAAGCGCATAATCGTTTTGGTCACGTTTTAGTTCTAATTGTTCCTGAATTTTACCAAACAAGGACATCAAAATATTTCTAATTTCACGCAATTTATCTCTTTTCGAAAATGTCGTATGGTTACGTTCTCTCCAGTTGATGTTACTCGAATTTCCAATGATGTATTCTCGCATTTTTCTCAATCCTTGAAAATTTAAGATACCGTTCAAAACCAATCAGGATCACGCACCTGCCAAAGTGCCACTCACGCTTTCTGCCAAATACTACGTTCGTTTCCTCGTCTGTATCTTTGTCTGTCTCTTCGTCTGTCCCTCTGTCCGCCTCTGTACGTCGTGCGGCGCTGTCATTGATCGCGTCATTCGTTGACATTCGAAGTGATCGATTGACGCCTAAATCACCCGATCGCTTGTCTCAAGACCCGACAAAAGCTTCTTTCCATATCCAAGGATCCTCTCTTATTCTCTCTCTGTCTCTCTGTCTCTCTGTCTCTCTCTGTCTCTCTCTGTCTCTCGGTTTCTGTCTCTCTCCCTATCTCTCTTCCCTCTCTCTCTCTTCCTCCTTCTCTTGCCACTTCTTATCCTTGGGCCTTCCGCTGCCTCTCCTATCATTCCCTCATTTCCACATGGCATACATTATATATATATATATATATATATATATGCCACATTCCTCTTCCTCTTTCATTTTCTCCACTCTCGCCCCAATTGCCTAGAAATTCGTGATAGCGAATATATATATATTGTATATATGCCTATTATGCATAACACGCATATGTTTATGTGCATGGTCTAATACGATGCTTATTTAGCATACGATCTACGACAGAAGACTTCGATAAATGCGTCGAAATGTTCCTTCTGCGGCCGTCATCATCAGTATAGAAACGCCGTCGCCGGTCTCTCAGTATATATAGCCAATATACATAAACCACTCACACAGTGGAGTCCTGTTTAACCCATCTGCGCATAATGAGCCGCTCGCCAATATTAAGGACATCGGAATGACCGAAGACAACCCGTCGTGCTCGAACATTGTCCAAAGTGGCGTAGCCAGAGTTCCGAAATAGGGGACACATCTACCATTATCAAGTTTAAAAGGTCTACAAGCTGAAAACGTCGTCAAACGAGTTCTTGGCATATATATATATATATATATATATATATATATATATATCAGTGGCAGCTCCACGTGGAGGTCCGGGGGCCGTGCCCCCTTATTGAATGCCTGGCCCCCAGTTGCCCTTCTGTTGGGACCTATACTTACTGCTACATACCTAGCAACAAATAGTTGGCCCCCATGCTTAGAAGTTGCCACCCCAACGCCCTCCCCTCTTGCTAAATCCTGGAGCCGCCACTGATATATATATTTGTGTATATCGGTTCTATTCAAATCATCAATTGCGCAAATCCCACAACTGATCCCAGCCAAAATAGGGGGCCCGGCTCCCGTGTCCCCCGTGGCTGCTTCAATGTTGTTAGACAAATGCATAAGAAATCTAAAATTCGGAATAAAACGATCTTCCAGACATCCTTGAGTTTAGATGAATACATAATCTAGAGCAATATGTTTTATTTTAGTGCAATGCAACGCAACAGAATATTTGTATAGCGCCTCTTTGCAGGATCGCTCAGAAACGCTCCTACTGCCATTACTGCGTAAAGTAATGGGGTTTCAGTCGTTTCAAAAAGAGAGCCATAGAATCAGCAGTTGCTAAATTGCGAATGCGTATCATCATCATCGTCGTCGTCATCATCATCGTCATCATATTCATTTTCTGCCTGCATGAAAATTTGCTTTCGTTTGAAGTTTACCTAGTTTTACCTCAAACTAGCGAAATGACAGAGGGTGCAACAGTTTTATTTCACATTCGACAATCATCTATACTATTGATTTGAAGAACGGTGGTGGAGGAAAATGTTTTAAAAAACGCCATGGACAGCTAAACCAACAAATAAATCAGTTAGAGAAGAAATCAAACCAGAGATCTCACTATAGAAGCCAGAATGACGGGGTAGAGATTGAAGTTCTTTGGACATATTATAATAACAGAGACACTTTGGAGGAAAAAACAATTTGGCTGGGGAAAATAAAATGATCTTGAAGAAGAGGAAGACAACGAATAAGATGACTGGATGGAATCTACGAAGCAACATGTATGAATATGAATGAGTTAAATGAAATCGCGATAAACAGAATAGAGAAGACTAGAAGAAGGGCATATCCATGGTATAACCAGGAATCTACGCCGACTTGATGGAGCATGAAGAAAGAAGAAGAAAAACCATTGATTTGTTTCAACGTCTATGTTTTTTTCCTGTTTGGATTTAGGCACACGAAGGATTCGAGATGTGACTGGTTCTGGTCTGGCGTTCTTCTAGCAATGGAACCTTTATCGCAAACTCTTTTGATAGTTCTAAGCCTGTTGGTGTTCATATCTGTCGCCATATCGCTGAATCAAGATGGACATCGAGTATACAACAGAAAATCTTACGGGTTAGTATGAAATAATATCACTAATTAATTAATTAATTAATAATAAATTAATAATTAATTAATTAATTATTATTATTACAAAACAAAGCGAACTCTATCGTTTCATTCAAACGGAATCTAAGCACTCACTTGTTTTTTACTTTGGCCTATTATCATAATAATAATAAGAATAGCAATAATAATAAAATATAAATAGGGCCTACTATTTATTAATAATAATTAATATTACTAGCGTACATTTCTTCTACCTCAAAAACTAATTCGCATTATCGCCAGAATGAGCGGACCTTGTATGTGTAGCAGATATTTAAGTCACGTGGGAGCGCAAAATGGCGACAAGCAGAAAAAGGTTTCGTAAGACCTTCTATACCTCAATTTCCTCCCAAAATTCCGCTTGCTTTCCTGTCAGTCTTAAGGTTAAGACTGCGCTAAAGTCAGGCTGGTCCCATTATCTGATGGTAACGTCTCACTATGGTTCCTCTTATTTTCAGACTCGAGCTTTGTCCAGCGAATACTGCGACATGAAGAGCATTTTCTGATGCTATCCGTGACAGTCTAAGCCCAATGGCGGCTCCACATAGGGAGGGGGGGGCGTACCTCCCTATTGAATACATGGACCACTGTTGGGAGCCTATACTTACTACTGCATACCTATCAACAAACGGTTGGCCCTCCATGCTTAGAAATTGCCACCCCAACGGCATCCCCCACTTGCCAAATCCTGGAGCCGCCACTGTCTAAGCCAGAGGTGGCCAACCATTTGTTGCAAGGGGTATTATATTATTTGATCAACATGCGGAGGGCCGTATGTTTTTTATCTTTTGTGCATTGTCCTCTTTAGCAATAGTGACTATCGCTACAGTCACGTGACCCGTAGTTACTGGTAACAGTTTAAATTAAACAGCAGTTAAAAAGTAACTTACTATTTTAAAGAACGAAACTTCAATTGATATTGATACAAAAACACTGAAGAAAAACAAAAACACTGAAGAAAAACATGTTATAAGAGGCATTTCTGACAGGGTTATTTCTAGGATTATCGATTTGGGGGCGGGGCGTCGGTAAATTCTGGGGGTCCCCTGCCAAAAAAGTCTGACAAGCAAACAAAAGTTCATCCCATAGCTGAAATTGGGGGAGCGTTGGGTGGGTGGGTGGGTGGGTGTCGGTTTCAAATTGGGGGTTGGGGGGTTGGGGAGTGTTAGGGTGGTGTAAAAATACCCCTGATTTCTGATGACATGATCATATAACCTAACAAGACAAACTATAAGATCATAACAAGTGTCTAAGGTTTAAAATTTATTCACATAAATATTCATTAATGCGGTAGGACCAATAAAATTTATTTAGAAGGCGCCCCGCAGGCCAAAACCTGCAGCCGGCAGACCAGACCACATGTGGCCCGCGGGCCGCGGGTTCGCCACCCCTGGTCTAAGCTATATCAAGAAAGATTAAGCGCATCAGAATAAACAGCTACTACTGTACTACTTTCCAGAGCGCTGTATAAGTTTACGAGATTTTACTTTACTATATATCGATTCTTCCAGCGCCGAGGAGCCCCGAAGTCAACAAGTTACGTCGCTGTTAATAAATATTGCATTGAAGAATAACGCGTAGAAAATTAAATTTGATGTGAACACCGATGAACTAGCACAGAGCTGTCGTGACGGTCTATTCTGAGCGCTTTGGGCATCGCCTGAACCAATATGTCGATAGACAAATTAACAACACCTGCACAGAGAGCCCAGGTGTTGACGATTTGTCTTTCGAAAACGAATTGGCCTTTGAAGGACATTAATCTTACGTAGCTTGGTTCTTAGGTCTAGTACTTCTATATTTTGAGTTTTGAAGAGTGATTTGAAGGGGATCTAGGGTACACGAATCCCTCTGCCCCATTTGTTGTAATTAGAAAATAAATTCTGCATATGTGATAGAATATAGCTGTTCTGTGACTTTTCAGTGAGGGTGTCTAAAGTTCGTACCTTGACGATAATTTCCCACTAATGGGTCGTGCGAAGGAGCGGAAGTGGCCATTGTGGGGGTGGGGGAGATTCGATCATGGGGCGAAAATGATTTGAAAATTCCTCATCACTTGGGCTGCAATAAAAATTAAGTGCAACTCTTCTGGATCAAACTAATCCACTTCGTTTTACCCTCACATCCCCGTAGCAATTCAAATACAGTCTCTGTGCTGAATCTACCGTAGAACTGTCTAGAAAAAGGGTAAAAAGAGAGAAGCATGAGGAATAAAAGGAGAAGAATGAGTTAGGTACTGCAGTGTTATTTCTAAGATTATCGATTTGGAGGAGATGTTGGTATTTTCCGGGAGGGTGGTGCCCTGCCGAAAAAGTCTGGCAAGCAAAAAAGGTCATCCGGCTCTCAGATTGAAGGGGGTGTTGGAGGGAGGTGTCGGTCTCAGATTGGGAGGGTATTGGGGTGGGGTGTGTGTTCGGGGGTCTAAAAATATCCCTGGTTAGGTAATAAGTAGGGATGAGGAAGACAAAGTAAGGTGGACACAGGAAGAGACAGACCACCTCTTAGACCAAAATCCAAAATCATTGCATATTCTTCATCGGGCAAATCGATTGAAATCACCGTCATTAATATGCCGATTATCCGAGAAAATTGGAGCAATTTCTACTGTGGGTGGATAACCCACAGTAGAAATTGTCCAAGTGCTCGAAGCCTCTCAGAATCTATCCTTAAAGAAGAGGAAAGGGAAAAGGTAAAGTGTTTTGTGGAAGGAATGGAAACCGAAACGTGCTGATGGGCTTATGACAATGACAATGAAAATGAAGGCAAATTTTAGGGATAGATTGGAGCGTAATAATATTGTAGGCAGATCAACCCGACAACGTGCTGTATTCAGCCCTCAGACCAAATTAAAACACAGAAAACTGACCTGAGAACAGTAATGTTTGTTATAGAAATTATATATCAACTGACTATACGATAGACATATCAATTCAATTACTGCTACCTTTGTGTCAAGCGGTTGTTTGGTTTTATAATTAAATCGTAGAATTTAATCTGTTATCGCTCACTTCATTGCCGTTTCGAACGGTAATTTAATAGTTACTGCAGACCGTTGATCTGTCTAGATTAATTTGCTCCTTATTAACATCGGTTGGCAGTGGCGGTTCCAGGATTTCTTGGTGGGGGATGAAATGAATTCATAGGAAGCTGGTGGGGGATGAAAAGAGAAGGCAAAATCAATAAACTTTGTGGAAAAAGACTGACAAAAGGAAATTCCCCCCCATAATTTTACTACACTTTTACCAAAAAATAGTTTGAAAAGCAAAAAAAGATCTTCCGCAGTTTCTCCCGTAGTTTTACTAGACCCTTACCCAAAATAGGTTTGACAAGCAAAAAAAGAAGTCCGGTGGGGGGATGCATCCCCACTTATCCCCCCACGTGGTACCGCCACTGTCGGCTGGCGCTATTCGTCTTGTGAGTTGCTGCATGAGCCGAAATTTAACGTAACTTTTTTCAGTCTCTACGTCTTCAAATGCAATGGTCTGCTGTACTATACCTTAACCACATTATGACATGAAGAGTCGAAGACAGTTTTCAGGGCGATTTATGTCCAGCAATAAATCCTTAGTACTTTTATAACTCCTTCTGTTTCTTTTTCATAGTCTGCCTTGCTGCTTCCCCACTCCCACTCTGACTGTGATATCTGGAATTGACCCCTTACCCGGCTGACCGCTAAACTTCGGTTACAGCTATTTTAACCGTAGACTAAGCGCATGTGAATAAGCAGCTACTGCTGAACCTGTTTCGAAAGCGCTTTAGAAATCCACGAGATTTTTACTTACTTGGTTCATTGCAACATTTTATACGATTTAATTTTTTATAGATAAATATGAAATTTAACTAGAACATAAATTCAGAGATTGCGGCCATCGATCGAGTAATCTGAGAATGTTCAATTTGGTCCTTGGCCTAAAAAGGTTGCGCACCTCTGATTTTAATTCTATATTCGATGACCGCTGAAACAATGATTTGTGTTGTTTCGATTTGGAACTTGTTTGATAGATTTGCTTAACTGGCCGATCGCGTCTCAGTTTTATCGTTGTATATTTGTCATTAGCGGTGAAGACTTTCTTAATTAATAGACACATTAATATCTATATAATTATAACAAGCGCCCTTTAGTTTTAATAGTTGGCTTTTAATGTGTCCTAAATACACACGTAGAGGCAACCAGATGACCGGTGGTCGCAGTTTTGGGATAGGATATTCCCATTCACTATCTTTTCTAATGCTTTCGCTGCCTGTGAAGTCGACTTTGATTGATTCGAAGAGAATCGCAGATCATGTATCACGGGTCTATTTCAGTATTTCTTGATCGCCTGACTGGGGCTTATCAATCATTTCATTGTGTGATGCGATGTTTTGGAGACTAAATAATAACATCTAAATTTTATGGGGCACGACGTCTACCCAGGGGGCCAAGGAGGCAATTGACTACATTGCGAAATTTCGTATTCGGTTTTCAGTATGCGACGCATGTCGATTAAGTTCCTGAAAAGTCTGAAACTTATACTGCACAGTAAGAGCGGTTGTCGTAAAAATCGTAACCATGCTATGTTTAATAGCCAAGATGCCGGTGGGATCCGGTGGGATATTACGGCGCAACATAATCGCGTCCTTAACGTAGGGTGGGGATGGTGGTGGCACTGCGGCTTGCAAACAGAGAGAGGTAGAGAGAGAGAGAGAGAGAGAGAGAGAGAGAGAGAGAGAGAGAGAGAGAGAGAGAGAGAGAGAGAGAGAGACAGACAGACAGACAGACAGAGACAGAGACATAGACATAGACAGAGACAGAGACAGAAAGAGAGACAGAGAGAGACATAGAGAGAGACAGAGAGATGAAGATATATATATATATATATATATATATATATATAGAGAGAGAGAGAGAGAGAGAGAGAGAGAGAGAGAGAAAGAGAGAGAGAGAGAGAGATGGAGACAGAGAACGAGACAGAGAGAGAGAGACAGAGACAGAGACAGAGACAGAGTGGGTGGGGTAACGACACCTCTCAGAATCGAACGCGTTTGATGGATTACGGAGAAGGCGAATGCACAGGAGTCGAAGTGCTTTAGCGTTCTACGGCGCTGTCTGTATTGGCCTTTTGTGTGTCGTCTGCCATATTCGCGTCGTCGTCGTCGTCGTCGTCGTCGTCTTTAAATAGAACAACAGAACGACTGGAGAGACCGATTCAAGATGGCCGACGGCGGACCGATCGGTTGACTGGCTGCAGGGATATTTCTAGGATCGTGAATTTGGGGAGGGTGACGACCTCAAATTGGTGGGTGTCCGGAGCTAATTAGTATGCATTTTGTATGCATACCATTGTCACATTATTAAATGTGGGTGTGTCGACCGCAAATTGGGGGGGGGGGGGGGTTTGGGGCGGTGTTAGGGGTGTAAAAATATCCCTGTTCCCGTCACATTCAAAATTATTGATAAGTACATAAAACGCTAAACAAAATTAATGATATTCAAAAATTATTAGTTAATAAATAAGTAATAAATCAGCTCCATTAGAAGCCTATATCCAGCTGTTGTTTCTGTGGGAAGGAGACATTGAAGGAATGTCGGTGGCTAATATCAATGGTTGAGTTGAACAACCAGTGAAATTCATTTTAACATACTTACTAATCGTCCAATCGAGATGCACTCAGTATAAAGAACAAAGAGACCGGAAGGGAAGAACTGGAAAAAACGACGGAAAGGGAACTGCACTATCTGGAATAGCGTTTTCATAGGATGGGAGAAGGAGAAGGTACAAAGAGACGCCTGTCAAAGCGTCCTTGACTTTGACTTTCGTTTTCCAAGGCGCCATATAAATTATCTTGCCAATAATAATAATAATAATAATAATAATAATAATAATAATAATAATAATAATAATAATATTAATATTATTATTATTATTATTATTAATAATAATAATAATAATAATAATAATAATAATAATAATAATAATAATAATAATAATAATAATAATAATAATAATAATAATAATAATAATAATAATAATAAAAGAAGATGAAGAACACAGAAGAATAAGAACAAGAAGAATAAGAACAAGAAGAGAAGAAGAAGAAGTAAACGAAAAAGAAGTAAATTTTGGCATCAATGCAATATGATGGCAATGGGAAGGCGCAATGCAGTAAATTTGGGAAACTACAACTGTCGGAAAACGAAGAGATATAGACGACGAAAGAGACGAAATTGCCGAATTACTTACTTATTTACTCGCTAGAAAATGCGAAAGCAGCTAGAATCGGAAATCGAGCCGTTCGATCTCGGCCCTTAGGGTTTCCCTTCCTCGTCCTTCTCCCTACTCCTCCGCCCGGCCTTCTAACGGACTTGGGCTCCTCGTGCATGAGGAGCGACACCGGAAGTGACCGCTATACAAGGGAGAGCTCCGATGAACCGCCGCGCTGGATCAGACCGGAAATGATCCCATAATTCTCCTCGTCGAGTTCTCTTGTTGAGAAGAGAACGCGTATTTATGACGCCGCCAAAGTTCTTTTGCAGATCGCAGAAGCTGACGCTAGATGGCGTTACACGTCCCACTCCCTCCACTCCTAAACCCCGATCGGATTTACCGAGCGATTGGTCGTCGACTGCTTTGAAGCCTTGGTGTCTGCATAAGTAAGTAGGTAAGTAAAATCTCGTGAATTTATATACCGCTTTTGTTGGCAGTACAGCGGCAGCTGCCTATTCTTAGGCGCTCATTTATAAAATAGCTATGGGAAAGGTGAAAGGTCAGCCAGGCAATGTCTATATATCCATAGGGCAGTGATGGCGCTGATGCATACAGCTATTATCAATTTATGAGATCAATATTTTTAATAATAATAATAATAATAATAATAATAATAATAATAATTAGTAGGAGTTTTTCTGAGTTTAAAACCACTATCGTTCAATCCGTTCACACAGTCCTCTATTCCACATTTTATTTGTCCGCTACAGCTGCTATATCCTTGATTCCGCAAAAGGCAACAATTCGCAGTACACAATGTCGAACAACGCGCGTATTAAATTTCAGTTTTTCAAAAGTTTTATAGATATAAATCAAGCTTTTGATAGATAACTCTGTCTTGCGTAGTTCCTCTTTGACTCCCGGAGAGAAGACCTGGATCAGTCTAGTTGCTTAGAATGAGTGCACTGAAGTATGGGCCACTGTTAGGGGGTAGGCATTCAATAGGGGCTGCCAGCAACTAAGAACCAACCGTGCACTTTCACATTATTTTCCGACTTCCATGTTTAATAATGTTTCAGGAATGCCCTGTCCTTTATGCATGTGCATCCGTTTCCGAATGCTATTCTCAATAGTAACTGTTCACAATGTTATCCAATGCGTACATATCGTATAGTGACTTTTAGAGCTACAAACGGTATCAAATAAACTTGTATACATGTATATAGTGGCTTTCACACTGGCAGTAATGCTTCCTAAGCCACTTTATATCACGCTAAGTTGTTTTTTAAAGTTTTAACTCTTGTCATGTCAGTCTTCCCTTTTGCTATACTCTATTGACTGTGCCCGATATGTCATTAGATTAGTTGCGATGTTGTGGCAAATATATGGGTGTTACAAAATAATCTTCCCTATTTCCTATTTAGTCTTCTGAGCAGCAGGGAATAAGCAAGTTCCGCATGTTTATTAAGGAATGAGTACATTTGAGCTCGGCATAAAGGGGTAAAATACTCCAGACAGGGGCTTCATTAGGTGACATATACTTGATGAACCAGACACATGATGTCTAAATCTTGAAAATAATATTGACGCTCATTGCAAATTCAGCAAAAATTCATAAGAGACAGAAGTTTGGCAAAGGCCACAGTTTGACGTTTTTGGCAATCTTATCTTGGCCTGTCAAAACTTTTTCAAAACCGCGGAATTTTGAGAGACGAGTCCTGACCTTTAAACGAACAATAAGCAGTCAAGAGCAGAATTTTTCTAAAAGTCCGTCTGCCGACGTACCCGACTTTGTCACAGTCTGCAGGGAGGGGGGGAATTCATCTCTGTGGCTGGACACATCGCCCGACTTTCTTTTTATTTTTAAAGATTTATGAGTCTCTCTCGAGAGAGCCTCTCGAGAGACTCATAAATCTTTAAAAATAAAAAGAACGTCGGGCTGGCAAAACGAAATAAAACGAAGCACGAGAAAAGAACAAGACAGAAACGCGAATGACCAAAGACAACTGATATGAATCAAGTGTCGCAACCAGGACGCGATTTGTAGGGGGTCTGGGTGGATTCCCCCACTGCCCAACTGCATCCCCCCTACTGCTACATCCCCCACCACTACATCCCTCCCACTGCTACACTTCCCCAACAACTACACCCCCCAGATCGACATATCCCCCCCCCACTGCTCCAGGTCACAAATCTCACCCTGGTCGCAATGACCAAATAATCAACTTGAATTCTAAGCATGCGATATTTTCGTAATAAGCTAAACGAGGTCTTATAATTGCGCGGGGAAAGCAGTGGCGGTTCCATGATTTCTTGGTGGGGGGATGAAATGAACTCATAGAAAGTTGGCGGGGGTGGGAGGTGGCTGAAAAGAGAGAGAAAATCAATAAACTTTGCCGAAAAAGAAAAAAGCTGACAAGCAAAAAAGGCAATTTTCCCGAATGTTCCTAGACTTTTACCGAAAAATAGGTTGACAAGCAAAAAAAAGGTCACCCGCAGTTTTTCTCGAGTCATTTTACTTGACTTTTACCCAAAAATAGTTTGACAAGCAAAAAAGTCCGTTTGGAAATGTACCCCCACTCATCCCCCACGTGGAACCGACACTGGGGATAGCTCATTAGGCGTTATCTGTATGTTTAAAAGTTGGCACCGTTATGTACCGCTTCGTCAGATGCGCTACTGTATTCGGTGGTATTACCGTATTGGATATAACGTACCACGCGGATATAGGAGTATCCAGAACAATCTCTATGGTCACTGATCTATGCCCACCAGCAAGAAATCTGCTTCTGCCATTGGCGTCTATTAATAGACAACAATGGTTTCTATGGTTTCTGCCCACAAGTGGGCGGAGCAACCGGACCTTGTTGGTAAACACCGGATACCCCTATAACGCACTAAACTTGACAGACCCGCAAGTACGTTATAACGAAGTTCTACTGTAGATTTCGCAAGACAGTAGTAACGGGTGTTGTTTCGTTAATTACCGATCTGTTTATTCGGTCACTGTCATCTTCATAAAGTCTTTCAATGAGAGAATGGAGACTCATCTCTTCAGAATGCGACATCAGAATGTGATATCAGTGACCAGAGGCGGTTCTAGGTTGGGTGTGACTGTGACTGGAGATGCATCCAGTGTTTAATATAGACTCTGGACTCGGGGGGCTGACAAAGCCGGGGGGAAGTCAGCTAGGGGGCTGCTGTTAGTTGATGTAGTATGCCAAAATTTTCGGAAGGAATTTGAAATTTTCGGTGAGGAAAAAGGGCAATTCCCCCCGGAAACGGTCTAGATTAAACCATGGATGCATCCCCCACCGAGCTGCCTTTTTGGGGGGTTTTACCGGGTCCGATCCGCTATCCTTGTCTGAAAAACAGAGCTGATGACCTTTTTGCTTGTCAGCCTTTTCTGGCAAGATTTACTTAATTACTTACTGGCCCAAAAACACTGCCAATGACCGTCTCTTTACTTGTCAACCCTTTTCGAGACTTCATTGCATCCTCCGCCAACTTCCTAGAAACTCCTTTGCACCCCCACCAAGAATTCTTGGAACCGCCACCGTCAGTGACTTCGTAGTAATCTAATTGTCATTAATTTTCAAAGATCTGCACCTCGACAGAAACGTCGAAGCATTAATTCGCTTAAAACTGTTCACTAGATTAGAACTGATAGCTATAGCCAATCAAAGTAAAGGTGATGTTGATCGCCTCTGTCGGTAATGACGTTAAATCGTGAAATATCGCATCTTGATTTTGCGTGGAGAAGAGCCAGAGGCGATAATTTGGCGCGATGATGGAGGCCATCATTTAGACGGGAGGGGGCCATGACCGTTTATCGGGGCCGGGGGCCTCTTTAAGATCCGCGTCAAAATGAATAAATGATTGCGATAGACGAATCTTGTAACGAAGCTTCATGTCGACGTTCAAAGACAAATTCGATTCTCTGCTACGCCGAAGGACATGGATCAATTAATTCGGCGCAAACATGGATTAAAAAGCACAGAGGCCAATCTCTAGCATTGCCTTCTTATGGTAGCCTCTGAAAAAGTGGGGGCTCGAGCCCCTGAGGCCTGTTAGAAGTCTACACCTAAGGATGCTGTCCAGGTGCCTTTCCCAGGGGAGCAAAAATGTCGCGTCAGAGCGGAAGAGAAACGAAGAAACAGGAAGAACGGAAACATCAATATTCTAGGACGAAAGAAGTGGAAACAATATGCAATAAAATGTCTGAATTTTAAAGACAAAGAATCGAATCACGTGATCTATTATTAAAGGGCGCCGTATAATTCAATCTTGACGCACGAAAGACAGAGAGAATGAATTAAATGATAAAGAGAGTGCAGTGTAAATTACTAAAAGTAAACTGAATACCGTAAAAATTTATATTAGACGAGACATACTGTATATGCAGCTATCGTTTAATTCTCTACATATCGGTCAATCAATCAGTTTACTTCTATTGCGCCACTATTACAATGCCTAGGGCATCAGCCTGGCCTAATTAGAACCAGGTCAAGGCGGAAAGGTCAGTAAGATTAGCAGGAGAGCAATCTTCAGGGTGGGGGTTAGACGAAGCCCAGTGTTTATTCTAGGCCCTTTTTGGGGGGGGGGGAATTTCCCCAAAAGCTTGAAAATTTCCCCTCCCCAAAAATTTTATATGTTGCATTGGGGATGGAAACCCCCCCCAAAGTGTGACGAGAGGGTTTTTTATTTTGGAGAGGGGAAAATAAGAGAAGGATATGACCATATAGAAGAGTATTTGAAAAGAAAAGGAAGGATGTGATGACCTTTTCTTTGCTCGTCAAGGTTTTTGGGCAGACAAACCTTCTCCCCCAAACATTTCAAACTCCCCCCCCCCCAATGTCAATGTGGCTAGAATAAACACTGGACCAAGCCAAGCAGTTACGTTGTAAGACCGGGTCTAAATCTGGTAGAGTGTTGCGGCACGAAGTGATACTGGTAATGAATTTCAGAGTTTGGGGCGACACACCGAGAAAAAAACTAACACCAATGACTGTACGAGAACGAGAAACAAAAAAGAGAACATCACGATAGGAATAATCATGTCGTAGGTCCCGTACTCGAGTCCGAGCGTTGGGTTCCGGCGCTTATCTTCGGCCTGGGCAATCAGCGACGTTGGTGGCATAAGCCATTAATCTGGGGTATAGGTTGCCATTACTTTCCCCCAGACCGACGTTTTACCTACGCAGCTTAACGCTGCTTCTCAGTTTACCACCGCTCTCGAGCGAGTAAGGCTGAGTCGATCTTAGGGCTCCAGCGGAGATCGAACCCGCGACCATCGTCCAGTGTTGTTACCACTCTGCTAACTTCCCGCCCTTCTCCCCGTAGAACTATACGATTTTAGAATCCAATATAGGACATATTATGAAGAAAACAGCGCATGGAAACAACAAGAACTGACACACACGCACACTGTTATGTGAGGCTATTTTGCATTTATATGAGAGTCAGTGGCGGCTCCAGGATTTGGCAAGTAGGGGGGCGTTGGGGTGGCAACTTCTAATCATGGGGCCAACCATTTGTTGTTATGTATGTAGCATTAAGTATAGGGTGCCAAGAGGAGTCACTGGGGGCCAGCCACTCAATAAGGGGCACGGGCCTCTCCGGGCCCACCCTGTTTAGCCGCCACTGGTGAGAGTTCTTACTTATTGAATTAATTGCTAGTTAAGGTTTCATTGCATAGAGTTGTATAGAGTAGGGGTTTCCGGTTTCCGACTCTCGACAGTCCTGGACTCTTATATTCAATTTGTGAATTAAAATCTTCAAAAATCACCGTTTTTTGCGTCTGTCATCGTATACTTCAACAGCGTTCGTACTTAGCAACACACACACACACACACACACACTCGAATAACCACAATAACAACCACCCTAAGCGAAGTGAAATACACTGTCATGTCGGACGGCCCTGTTCTATTCTTGGCGACGCCGACATATTCGAAAACGTCGACATCTCGACGCGACAGTAAATCACAAGAGAACGCACACACGCGCGCGCACACACACACACACACACGCACACACTGCGCATGCGCGGCGCTGTTGTCGGCGGCGGCGGCGGCGGCGCTCTCGGTTCTTGACCCGCGGTGGATGAGATGTCAGAGGGCGGCGCAGTAGGCAGAGAAAGAGAGAGGGGGAGGAGGAAGCCCCGCGGTCTCTGTTCAGAGCGCCGCTCCAGCAGCAGCAGCAGCAGCAGCGCCGGACCACCTCCGCGTGTCCGTCCAAGACGCAACATTGCGAGGCTCAGAGAGACTGCAGATGACGTCACAGACTCAGGAAATCAATATTATTCTAATTAAACCACACAGCAGACGACATGTATAAATATATGCATATATATATATACATGTATATATGTATATACGATGCGGTATATTTTCCACTTAAGCCGGGGCTCTTCTCTAGAAAGTACTCTCTTCATTTATATATATATATATATATATATATGTGTGTGTGTGTGTGTGTGTACTGTACATGCGAGGTCTTCTATACCGTCGAGTGCTCCATTGACGAGCTTTCAAACACTACTAATACTGCCCTTTTCCGTCTTTTTTCTTCTCCTCTTCCTCCCCTGCTCCACGCCTCCTCCTCCTCCTCCTTCTCCTCCTCCTCCTTATCCTCTTCCGTCTGGCGGGGTCCATTGCACGATCATCGGCGGTAAAACAGCCGAATACTCTTGACATGAAACAGCACCGCTGTCACGAATGCCTCAGACTCCGCTCTTCTCTACGTTGGTATGTTGCTAAACTTCCCCAAATATAGGCGATGACACCAACAAACGATGATGACGACGACGCCAACGACGAAAATGACAGTTGTACTTGATTGCCTTTTGAGCACGAATTTTCTCGACTTCGTTTTCCCCCCTTCTAAGACATCATTTTGAGTAGATTGACAGAATGTATGCTTAATTAATACACTGTGTCCAGAAATAACTGGCCCCTAAACATTTTGTAATAGCAGGCGTAAACCAGAATTGAATTACATGAAATTTTATCCGGATGTACTCTAGAACCTGGGTTATAATGATCAATGGCGAGTACTGCCGAAACACGCTGCTCAAAGAGCATCTTCTGCCGGCCATCATTCTGTCGGTGTCCGGACAATTCTTCGCCTTCCAGAAGGACGACGCACCAACCCACTGCTGTGCTCGTGGCATACGGTTGCAATTGCTGCCAGTTGAGACGCCAGACTTCATTGGTCCAGCACATTGGCCTCCGAATCGTCCAGGTCTCAATCCTGTGGATTACGAAATTTGGGGGATTTTGCAGGAGCGCGTCTATACAGCGACTGCCGGGCAGGGTGCGATTTGTGACCTGGAGCAGTGGGGGGATATGTCGAGTTTTGGGGGATGTAGTTGTTGGAAAATGTAGCAGTGGGGGGATGTAGTGGTGGGGGATGTAGCAGTAGGGGGATGCAGTTTGGCAGTGGGGGGATTCCCCCCTTCCCTCTCGCAAATCGCGCCCTGCTGCCGGGTTCAGAACGCTGATCATCCGAAGAAGCGTCTCATTGAGAAGTGGCTCCGTTATGATGAAGGAGAATATTAGACAGAGATGTAAACCAGTGGCGGGATCGACTGTGCAAATGCATCCGAGCGAAAGGAGGACACTTTGTTGATTATCTCATTTGAACGCCTTTATTGCCCGAATTCACGTAAACGAAGAGACAACTGGAATATCTGGGTGACGTCATTCAGAACTTAATTTCTTAGACATCTTGCATCGAATTCACACGAAACTGCTCATTTTGCCAGTAATCGGTGCCTGCTTTAGCATGCAACATTTTATATAATTCTATGCAGAAACAAAAAAGTTATTACAAAAAAGTTTAGGGGTCAATTATTTGTGGACATAGTGTACATACTTTCTCTCCAAACCATGACGCTATAAAAATTTTCACCGTAACAATAAATTTCTGCGACTATATATATATATATATATATATATATATATATATATATATATATATATATTGTTTTGAGCACAGGATAACACAGCATAACCGATTCAGTTTCAAAATGTTAGTAAATACAAGTGAAACGATGATACGTATAAGGAATGAGGTGGCATTGGCCTATACCAGTAGACAGCGGGTTCGGTTTTGGCCGTGTCCTGCCATCTTCCATATCGTCTTCTGAACCTCTTCAAAGAAAATGACCAACAAGGAGAAGACCCTGAAAAATCCGGCTGTCAAGGGAGAGAAAGACAGATGCGCCCCCGGAGCCGAAGCAACGAATATACGCAGTAACGGCCTGAAAGGATCGAATGTAAAAGTCAAACGAAGCATGTATACATCAGGCGTATACACCCAGTATTACACCAAGTATTACACCCTGTAAAATGCCGAAAATGACGTCAGTACAACTGGCCTGCGATAATTCTAAAGAAATAATTGAATGACTGTAAACATTGTCATTGAATGACTGTAAATATTGTAATTGAATGACTTTAAACATTACAGTATATGGAATTCTGAAGCAGTTCGGAACTCAGATTCGCGGTTGATGATTAATTAAAAAATAAAATATCTGAAAATTCATTGTAAAAATTCAGTTATTAAAATCTTGGGCGTTTTGTCGCATGTTCCAATATCATTGCGATAGTGGCGTAGCCAAGGGGGCTTTGGGGGGTTAAACCCCCCTTGACTGTTCGACCAAAACTTGTTTATGGTGTATAAATATAGGCCTAGTTCAGTTGTACGCTCTCATACACCTATATAATTCACTAATCGAAGCAAAATAATAGCTGACGACCTGTTTTGGTTATAATAATAATGTGATTTAAAGTGGTTTAGGAGGCTAAGCAAGCCTGCGTGAAAACCACTGAAGCAACTCTCCGCATTCAATAACCTAGTTTTCCGAGATAGCCTTTGAATCCGTTTACTGTTTCAACTGTCACTTCCACCTCGTTCAAACTGTTCCATTTGTCCACAACCCTTGTACTAAAAAGTTTTTTTTCTTTCTTGGACCCACCCTCTGCTTAAACAATTTGCATTTGTGGCCTCTTGTGCTGCTATAGTGTGCCAATGTAAAGAATCGATCGTATGGCCCATCTACTTTTCCAGTCATTATTTCGTATGTTTCTATCAAACCGTCAGAAGTTGTCAGAATTTTCCGAAGTTGGAAATCATGGAACCATAACCCCCTTTCGGAAAATCCTGGCTACGCCACTGCATTGCGATCATGTCAATTGACAAAATGACGGTCGCGTCAGGCATAAGTCACTTGCAAAGAGGCGTCCTCATCAATCAACAGTAAATGCTACTCGACTCGTAGACAACATATGTTTTCATCAGAGCACTCAATAGGCTTGTCTGCTCTGATCGGATCAATATGTTGTCCTGAAATAACGCAATTTACGCCGAACACAATGAATTACGGGTCTTTCGTTCGGGTCCTCTCCTCTTGGCACAGGGTCTGGTTGTTCGATGATATAATTACCGTTACTCCGATGAGTTCAGTTAGTGCAGCTCTTGCTAAGTGAAAAGATTTATGCTTGAGGTCGAGGTTGAAATAGACTGTTGAGGAGACTGTTGAGGAGCAGCAGTGGCGGCTCCAAATGGGGTGCCCGTACCCCCTATTGAATGCCTGGTCTCCCAGTGGGCCCCCTGTTGGGACCATACACCTACTACTACATATCTAACAGGCTCTCAACAAATGGTTGGCCCCATGCTTAAAACTTGCCACCCAACGGCCTCCCCACTTGCCAAATCCTGGAGCCGCCGCTGAGGAAGAGAAGAAGAATGAAAGCACAGTCAGCATACGTTGTTATTATTTTGTATTCTGGTCAGTCATTTGACGCAGTGGTGATCTCATGCCGGCGTAAAACCAGAGAGTGTACCTCCAGCTGCTTTTTCCATTTGACCTTCAAGCGAAAACAAGGTCACCGGCATTGTTTACGACCAGCCTTCAAAGAGAATTATATTTCGATCATCCGAAATCAATCAATGGATTACGACGATCTCTGCCATTGCTCTCCTTTAGAAAGTGTACTTAGGATTTTACTACTACTACTACTACTACTACTACTACTACTACTACTACTACTACTACTACTACTACTACTACTACTACTACTACTACTACTACTACTACTACTACTACTACTACTACTACTACTACTACTACTACTACTACTACTACTACTACTACTACTACTACTAATAATAATAATAATAATAATAATAATAATAATAATAATAATAATAATAATAATAATAGAGCACCAATATTTCGTTTGATAGCAAGGCGCAGTCGTAGTAATGTCTGCAGACATCCTGGACTCGTCCTTGCCCTCATTTCCTCAGCCTGGGTGTGGTTCGTCCATATTCTCTGTTGGCGATGTAACAGTGTTGGTTAGGACTACACCCTGCAGCAAAAGTCCCTTCGGTGTGGCTATGGACGGCGTCTTTTCGCTTTCCTATCGCAAGGAGTTCTCGCGCTGTCGTTAATGCATGCGCTCTTCGTAACGATATGCAGTGTTTTTTCATAATGGTCAAACGTTCGTCATTCGAGGGACCGAACGCCCCGACTTGTGCCATCGGCCTTGGCTTAAGAACTTCCGCAGTCCAGGGGGACGGATTCAACCGGTCGGTCGAATAGCCTGTCGCGTGACTGCACAACGTCCGGTGGATGCGGATTATGCGACACCTGGTGGGCACAGTGCGATGTGATGAAAACGAAAGGTCAAGAGGTCATGGGCGTGTTGCGCCATCTGTCGAGGGGAAAAGACTTCCGAATCGTGAGATTGTTTCGCGTGGAAGGAACTGAGTCGACTGCTCAGAAGAGCGATGCTCGTCTGAGAAAATACAAATTCCCGTTTGATCAATGATTTCGAACAACTTTATGATAATTATGAAATATTTGAAGCACAGTACTAATGTTAGCCATGGCAAATCTTACGATCTTGAAGTGGACACCACGCAGTATAAAAATCAGCTAGATACATTGACTGGTTGAGAAAGGAGGAACCAAACCCACATACAAACACACATAGACGCCCATCGTCTTTGATACGGACGCGTCTATAAACAAACACAACACACACATTTGCTGAAACTTGACAAAATTAATGCTAGTAAGGTTTTTAAATTTACAAATCTCTTGTGACTCTGAAGGAAAATATTTCTCAAATTGTGTCTATGAGTCAGAAAGCAGAAGCGAAATTTCAAGATGAGCGCAGTTAGCCATTCAATTGCCGTTTTGGAAAAAACGAACATAGGCCTAATTGAAGTGTTTGATGAACTCAATTGAATGCAAGAGAAACTAATCAGATTTCTTGACTGGCTAACGGTAGAGTCTTTTTTGAATTCTTGTTTTCTGCGAAACTGCCTTCGTTAACTTATTTCCGATGACTTTTCTCGTCGAATCTAACAATAAAATTATCTAAGAGACAGTCAAGAAAGAATTAGAGAACTCTGGAGACGCAGTCTTTTTTTCTTCGGATCCATCTCTGGTCATATCTAGAGGCAGTCGTTTCTTGGCCGAGTGAATGGTCGACTTGGCTGTTTTACGGTCCAGTCCAGTCCAGTCCTCCTCCTCCTCCTCCTCCTCCTCCTCCTCCTCCTCCTCCTCCTCCTCCTCCTCCTCCTCAACAGACGATGCTTCCTTCCAGTTCCCGCCGACAGAGAGGAAATCGATAGCAGACGACAAGAGCGACTCTTCGCCTCGAGATCTTCCA
This sequence comes from Metaphire vulgaris, assembly GCA_018105865.1. Taxonomy (NCBI): domain Eukaryota; kingdom Metazoa; phylum Annelida; class Clitellata; order Crassiclitellata; family Megascolecidae; genus Metaphire; species Metaphire vulgaris. The sequence continues at coordinate 7,511,595 of CM030858.1, forward strand.
TTTCACTCAACTTAAATCTATATCGAGCGAAATCTTTTAAGTCACGAGAAATTAAACAGCCAATCAATATAGCTTAAGAACTTTGTCTGTCTGTCTGTCTGTCTGTCTCTGTCTCTGTCTCTGTCTCTCCCCTCTCTCTGTCTCTTTCTCTCTCCTGTCTCTCTATCTCTGTCTCTCTCTTCCTCTCTCTCTGTCTCTATCTATCTCTGTCTCTCTCCGTGTCTCTTTCTCTCTGTCTCTGTGTCTCTCTCCCTGTTTGTCTGTCTCTCTCTGTCTGTCTCTGTCTGTCTGTTTCTGTCTGTTTCTCTATCTGTCACTCTCTGTCTCTGTCTGTCTGTCTTTGTCTCTGTCTGTCTGTTTGTCTCTCTAATTAGGTCAGTCATCCTTCGATTACTTCTTTCTAAAATCGCTAGAACATCCAAAGTGTTTCCGCCAATAAATTTCTAGTAAAATTCTAAGTTTGTTCTCTTATAAAACGAAATTTTGATGGATAGATGTAGGCTACTGCTTGAAAGGGGCCTGACCTTTCTTCGGGATGCTGACCCTCAGCTGATCTGATGACTTTCCATTAGTAACTGACGTCATTATCTGCACCTGGGAAGGCTACTTTTGTACATTTTCAACAGACTTTGTATACGTGTAGGTGATGCGTGAAAAGGTAGGCACCTCTTTTGTGGCATCCCTGCATTGCTTGAAATATGTTAGCATAGAAACATTTCATGATTGTGTTTCACCAATTTCGTCTTCGATTGAAATTCTTTAACTTTCAAAAATGTTATTACCGGTTCTTGATATTATTAATTATATTATAATTCTGAAGAGATACTCTGTTTCGTTATCATAAACTAACAATTCTAACTTAGAAACTCATGATGCGATGTCTATTATTCAAATAAAAGGAATAATTATAATTAGAGTTTATTGGTTGACTCTAGCTTCATTTAAGCGAGTCATTTAGCCGTAATATAGCAGACCCCTCCCCAAGCACACACGGACATAAGACGGACAACTATAGTCTCTTGTGTAGCGAGGTTCAACAGGGACTCACAAAGAAGCCTCAAACAAGATCCAGCCGACAGCGCGAAAAGACACATGCGTTTGTCAAGACTCTCTCGTAGGATTACGAAAGGGAAGAGCTGTCCAAAAGACGTCATGATAAATCCAGGAACTTTTAACTCAGACTGAGAATAAAGAACGCTTTCTCAGGTGTCAACTGCCATCGCAAGAGACCCTGAATACCTCGGTAAGATAAGGTAAAGGTAGATCCCGTACTCGAGTCCGAGCGTTGGGTTCCGGCGCTTATCTCCGGCCTGGACAATCAGCGAGGTAAGTGGTATACTCCACTAATCTGGAGTGGGTTACCCTTACTTTACCTCGGACCCACGTTTTACCTTCGCAGCTTAACGCTGCCCTTCGGTTTACCACCGCCCTCTAGCGAGTAAGGCTGAGTCGACTTTAGGGCTCCTGCGGGGATCGAACCCGCGATCTTCTGCTCCATCGTCCAATGTTGTTACCACTCTGCTAACTTCCCGCCCTCAGTAACATGACGCAAAGACAAGGACACAAAGAAGGACTACGAATAAAGGAACACAGCTACTAGAGGACAAGAGGACAAAGAACGAGATTACACAGCAAGACCATAATGTGATTGAATGGCCGGGTGAAACATACTGTTTCTCACACAGAGCATATCCCACTGAACCACCCAAAACCATGTTGTTATCATTGTTAGTAAAATCGGTAGTAGTAGAGTAGTATAAGTAGTGTTAGTAGTAATTGTCGTAACAGTAGTAGTAGTAGTAGTAATTGTCGTAACAGTAGTAGTAGTAGTAGTAGTAGTAGTAGAAGCAGCAGCAGCAGCAGCAGTAGTAGTAGTAGTAGTAGTAGTAGTAGTAGTAGTAGTAGTAGTAGTAGTAGTAGTAGTAGTAGTAGTAGTAGTAGTAGTAGTAGTAGCAGCAGCAGCAGCAGCAGCAGCAGCAGCAGCAGCAGCAGTAGTAGTGGTAATAATATTAATATATTAGATGTCGAAGGCGTGATTTCCTTATCGCTTTTGGCCATTCGGCGCCGATTCAACACAATAAATTCTGGGCCTAAGTACCGACTCGGATCCTTCCTTCGTGTCATTCTGAGGCGTTTCTTCTGAGACTGTTGTCGGGAAGATGTATCGTAAATTAACAGCCAACACATCGAGTTGTTTATGACATGCCTTTCACCCTTTGACATCGACACTCGTAGAGACTGCTTGGCTTACGGTCGGCCATTCGAAGCAGTAGCAGCGTGCAAAACGGCATCAAAGGCAACGCTATTCCTCTGCTGGTGCTGCTGGTGCTGCTGCTGGTGTTGCTGTCAGTGGCGGTTCCACGCGGGGGATGAGTGGGGATGCATCCCCGCCACCGGATTTCCGGACTTTTTTCGTTTGTGAAACCTATTTTTGGGTAAAAGTCTAGTAAACCAACTGGAAAAACTGCGGATTACCTTTTTTGCTTGTCAGCCGGTAAAAGTGTACCGGTGAAAGTGTAGTAAAATTAGGAAAAAATTTTTTTTCAGCCATTTTCTGCAAATTTTATTGATTTTTCTCTTCTCTTTTCATCCCCCACCAACTTCCTAAGAATTCATTTCATCCCCCACCAAGAAATCCTCGAACCGCCACTGGCTGCTGCTGCTGGCGCGAACTGACCAGTCACAGTCATTTCATCATTGAAGGGAATCCTTGAGAACCGGACTCCGTGGCGAATGTCCGCTCTTCGACAGACGTCGTTTGAGAAAGGCGCGAATAAATTCTCACGGGTTTGAAACCTGTTAACGAGTCTTCGAATCCGTCCAGGGTCGTGTTTTAAACGCCAAGCGCCAAATATTTTCTGAAAGTTGTATACACAGCACCCCATTGGAAGTTTAAAAAATATTTGGGATGGGAGCAGACCGCCGACCATATTCTACCACTTCAAAGAATCGACCAATTTGTCCGAATTTAACCTTCTGACCAGTCTTCTGCAAAGAAGCGCTATAGAAGTAGCTACTTGTTAATGGATGGATGGATGGATGGATGGACGGTGAGACAGAAGGATAGAAGAACGGACGGATAGATGGACGGATGCCGAAAACTAGGGCTATCCGCCTTAAGACGCTCCATATTCTGTCATGTTAATTTGTTGTTGACCGCCAAAAGAATTTCCTACTTTATTTAACAGCAGAGAACCTATAGTTTTTCAGAACGCGAATCATAATTATTATTAAACAAGGGGAACCTAATTATGGTCGACAGTTCGTTATAAATAGAGCAGCAGTAGGGAGTCTTCAAATAGAATTCTGTCTTAGATGGCTTCCATCACTGCGTCAAGTGAAGACTAGAAACGATTAGATTGTCATACACTGTAGAGTGGAAAGAGGAAATCATAGACCACCATTGGCTTCTTATTTAAAGCTCTTTGCATCTCCCTCTCTCTCTCTCTCTCTCTCTCTCTCTCTCTCTCTCTCTCTCTCTCTCTCTCTCTCTCCCTTTCTCCCTTTCTCCCTTTCTCCCTTTCTCTCTATCTCTCTCTTTCTCTCTGTCTTTCTCTCTCGTCTCTTTCCCTCTCCTCTCTCTCTCCACATCTCTATATTTATGTCTCTCTTTCTCTCCTCTCTCTCTCTCTCTCTCTCTCTCTCTCTCTCTCTCTCTCTCTCTCTCCATATATATATATATATCCTTTTCTCTCTTTATCTCTTTCTCTCTCTTTTTCTCCCTCTTCTCTCTTTCTCTCTGCATGATGCATGTGGACCTACACCGTTACACTGTATATCCATATCCCTACGTCGTTTCTCTCTCTCTCTCTCTCTCTCTCTCTCTCTCTCTCTCTCTCTCTCTCTCTCTCTCTCTCTCTCTCTTTGCTAATCTGTCTGTCCATCTGTCTGTCTTTTTTCTTGTCTCTCTCTTTCCTTGTTTGTCTGTCTATATGTCTGTCTCTTTGCTTGCCTGTCTATGTGTCTGTCTTTTTGCTTGTTTGTCTGTCTCTTTGCCTGTTTGTCTGTCTGTGTGTCTGACCGTGTTAATCGCTATACAGTCACTTTGACTTGACAAAATAAAACGTCGCTGACAATTCATTGAGCGGCGGAGGACTGACGATTGGGTGGGTGGGGGCGAGGGGCGAGGGGCGAGGGGCAGGAGGCCCTCCTCGTATCGATCCGTCGAATGATTGCCTGCCATTAAATACACGGTCGATCGATTCACTTGAGTTGGATCGAGGGCGTCGAATAGAGCCGCCCCTGTTCATCCGTCGATGTGGCCTTAGACGCCCACGGTCGCTGGCATTAGGGTCCGCGGTTATTATTAGAACCGCCAGGAAGTGGAGAAGCCGCGTCCGAGAGAGAGAGAGAGAGAGAGAGAGAGAGAGAGAGAGAGAGAGAGAGAGAGTCAGAGTTCCCGACAAATAATAATTCCCTCTTTGCAGATTTTCAGCTGACGGCCGCGAGATGAACACGTTGTTTGCTGGACGGAAACTATGAACCAAATTAGACCGATGCGATAGGCACATTCTTTTTCGGCTCATTATTATTATTATTATTATTATTATTATTATTATTATTATTATTATTAAAACTGATAATTTCTTATGCGCCATATTACCAAAATGTCAGGAGCAGGGGCACATTACAGAGTCTAATAAAAATAAAATAACAGGCATCAAGAAAAAGATCATGTTGCAAGCCTCCGCCTTCCTAGTCTAATGTAAGATACTGGTTATTTTCCGGCTATTGCAATAAGTGAATTCTATGTAGACTTAGTATAAAAGTCATATTAAGTATTTAGGCTAATGCAATAGGTTAATTTCTATGGGTACGAGCATAAGTTGCAACATCTTTTGATGTAGTTTTTATTACCATGTCTGCAATTAGCTGTTTGAAGATTTTCTCAAATAGGCAAATCATGGTGTTTGTAAATAATTGATGCACCCATTCTTGAAGCACAAGGACCACAGAGCAGAGACGGCGGTGTAGAGTCACGAACGAATAATTCTGTTAAATAAGTAAGGCTACAATCTTTGTATTTTATTTCATTAATTAAGTGTAAATTTTCTATTATGTATAATGATTACTGAAATTACTATTATGATATTAAAATACTGTAGTATTATGATGTTATTATTACTACTATGATGTTAACATGAAATTAATATTATGATGTTATTATGCACTTATTTGGAAAATAATAAACTGTTATTGGATTGGATTGGATTGGATTGGTTGAATCAGCCTGCAGACATTCACTGGACTGCAAGAATTCAAATAGTTTTTGAAGCAATTGGTTTTGTCGACATCAAATACTTTACTGGATCGTCATCTTCACTGTTTAAGAGGCTAAAAATGAAGCAGCATTATACGAATATCAAGTTAAGAGATCACTGTAAGTTTATGGGAAAAGAAATTATAACGTCAAATTTAGTTGCTTTCCGTTTACGTAGAGTTAACCCCTTAACTGGGAATCCCGGATATATCCGTCTATTTTACATTGAGTTACAGTTAAATACACGGTTAAGGGGTTAATCGAAGTTCGTATGACGAGCGATGGTGAAATTCTAAAAAGGTCGCATATTTTTTATTTTTTCTATTAATCGTCAACAATAAAAACGCTATACTCATTGATAGAGCAGAGAATTAGCGGAATTACGGATTTTATAAAGTGGGTAGCCAAGGGGGGTTTAAGGGTTAGACCCCCTTGGTTGCCCGACCAAAGATTTTTTTATTGCGTATTATTATTCTTTGGGTGGAGGGGCGCTAAAATCGGGTTTAAGGCAGCAGATAAGAAAAAAGAAGGAAGGAAAAATATAAATTTAGTTATAGGCGCTCATGTAGCTATATAACTAACTTAATCAAGCAAAATAATAGGTGACGACTTTTTTGCTTGTCGGGATTTGTTGAAGTTGGGAATGGTCGTAAGCTTCCCCTTGGAAAATCCTGGCTAGACCACTGTTTTTAATGCTACAATACTACCATCTTTAATCTTAACTGGCTAATTTCGATGGGGTCATAGTGATTGTTTCTATAGGAGGTGGACTGGACATTGAAATTGAAATTTACCCGCTGCCAAAACCACTCAGTAATAGAATTAACCGATGAATCTCTCTGCCTCCCATATGCACGAACGCTAAACTGAAAGTACAATATATTTTAAAACTAAAAGACCGTTAATTCTAGGCCAATTCTATTTTTAACAGGTCTACCAAGCCCGCCAACCTACCCAATCACCTTCCAAAATCTGTTTAGCCCTGGTAACTCATCCCAGGTTCCCAATGTTTTAATTATTTATATGTTTTTTTGCAGCTCAAATCGTGACGACCGACGTCAAAACTCGAAATCTCGAAAACCAATCCTAAATCCCAATTCGTAAGTTGAACAAAAGATCTTTTGAAAGATTAATTAAACTCTTTTAAATAGGCCTTTAAAAATACAGTATTACTTTATTATAACGTATTTCTCGGTTCTGTATAAATGAGCATGTTATATACGCGTGCATGGCCGGACAAGATGTCACGGACAAAATGTCATGGGGACAACATGTCAGCGGATAAAATGTCACGGACAGAATGTTACGGTTTAGGGTTAGGGTTAGAGTTGGGGTTACATTTTGTCCGTGACGTTTTGCCCGCTGACATTTTGTCCCTATGACATTTTGTCCGTTAAATTTTGTCCGTGACATTTTTTTGTCCGCGGACATTTTGTCCTAGTACCTATATACGAGGTACGTAATGTCCAATACCATTCATTCAATACGGTAGTACAGTATATCGGACGGGATCTTACTTGCGGTACGTTATAACCGAGTCCGTAGCAACGAAGTTCTATTGTACATGTAGAATATATGTATACATGTAGTATTGTACATGAATGCGTGTACTATATGGGTCATATATTCTGAACTCTGTTTACACATGTGCCGCCATGACAGAAAATCGGTAAGTGTAGCAATTATAGCAATGATCCGAAAATAGACAATTTTACTTCATTTGGTTCTGTTTGACAAGAACGAGACCAATTTGTCGTCTGCGTAATCACCGCCAGGTGGCATCTTTAGAGTTGCACCGAACGACACTTGCAACACGGACGTCATCGTCTCGAATCAGTCACAAACTCCCTCCCACACAGTCCCTTCCATACGAACCATTGGCGTAGCCACGGGGAGTAGCAGCGCGGGGCCCGGCCCCCTATTCGGATATGGACCGGTCGTGATCTTCGTCCAAAACCGGGGAGTTAGGGGTAGTATTAGATTGAGGAAAACGCACCAGACAGCAGACTGCAGACCAGTGTTTTATCCAGACTTCAGGCCTTCGGGGGTGGGGGTGGGGGTGGGGGAGAATTGACCTGGCTGGAGGGGAAGAGACACAGTTCAATGTAAAGAATTTTTTGTGCTGCGATTTTTTTTTGGGGGGGGGGGGAATCTCCCCTCCTAACAGGTCTGTATAAAGCACTGCTGCGGACATTAAAGCGTTTGAAACGACGACTTTTTCTCGTCAAGAGTTTTGGTCCGAAAATAGTCGAAGTGCCCCCTCTATTCTGTAATCCTGGCTACGCCATTGTGAACTATTTCGTACGAAATGCAAAACAATCTTTGATACTCGTTTTAAGAAAAATGACAAGTCTATTTTGACTATATGCTTCGTTTCTGACGTAGAGCTACAGTATTCTGGCGACGAAGCGTCATTTATTGCTTTCTAGGGTTGGGCTGGATCTGAATCATGATGGGTTGGGTCTTTAAAAATGGACCCACGTCCATGTCTGTTCCAGATATCAGGACTCGACATCTTTCAATTTAAAAAATGACTTTCTTTCTTTGAGTTCTGTGCTGAAGTATTAGCATTATTCGAACAGCCACGAGGCATACATTTCATGCTCTGAAGCAGTGGCGTTGCCAGGATTCCGGAATAGGGGAGCACGTCGACACTTTCAAGTGTACAGGCAGTGGCGGCTCTAGGGTTTGGCATGTGGGGGCTGTTGGGGTGGCAACTTCTAATCATGGGGGGCGGAGGCCAATTGTTGTTTAATGTATGTAGCATTAAGTATAAGGTCCCAACTGAGGGATGCACTGTGGGGGCCAATAGGGGGCACGGGCCCCCTGGCCTTCCCGGTGGAGCCGCCACTGTGTACGGGTGAAAAAGTTCTTGACGAGGAGCAAAAAATTCGTCGTTTAAATCTGAAACGCCTTCAACTTCCTACATTCATTCTCATACTACATACCCCTCGCCCCCAAAAAAGCCAAACAAGCTACTCAACGATTCTGCACCATTTCCGCGACCGAACCCAACCCGAATAAGGGGTCGGGCCCCCGAATACCCCCGTGGCTAAGCTGATGCTCGGAAGATGCTGAAGTGATCGAAACTTGAAGATGGGCAGTGGCGATTCCACCATGTTGATGACTGGGGATGCATCTCCCAACCGGGGTTCCGGGTGACCTATTTTGGCTTATCTTGACCTATTTTGGCTTATCTTTGGCTTGGCTTATCAATATATTATTTCGGTGAGTTTTTAAAAGACATTGGTGAAAAATACTGTGAACGACCTTCTTTTTTGCTTGTAGGACTTTTTTAGCAAGGTGTATTGAGATTCTGGGGGCAAAACACTAACAATGACCTTTTTCTCTTTTCTTTTTTCTCCTTCTTCGCTTTGCATCTCCCACCAATTTCCTATACTTTTTCACCCCCCCCCTACCAAGAATTCCTGGAACCGCCATTGAAGATGGGTTTTGCAGACGACGACGCGTAAAAGGAGTGAAGCGATCGATGAACCACTTGGAAATTTGATTGACTTTGCGGTGGATGGAAAAATCGAACGCCACCGGACTGCACTCTTCTCGTGCACAGCAAGTGCAAATGCCGTGTGTTTATATAGCGCCCACCACACCCGAACACAAATATACGCATTTATTTATATATTATCGACATCGAATCTGAACTCCACGGAATTCTTTCATACACACACACACACACACGATGCATTCATCAGCATGGACTCTATTTTGTCTATTTAAATAAATATTGTTGTGTATGTGTGTGTGCGTGTGTGCGTGTGTAGGTCCCTCAAACCTTTCCGGTATATGGTTTTGCTAATGCCTACTGCGATTCAAGTAATAATATATTATTATTATACGAACATTTCTATAGCGCAAATATTCGCAAAACAGAAAATGCGCTAAAATAATATCTGTTATGTCGATAGCAAGGTGTAGAGTGGTTCAGTAAGGACTGCACTGTGTGAGAACCACTGTGTTTCACTCATCCATTCATTCGCAATATAGTTTTACTGTGTAATTTCTTTGTCTTCTTGTCTTCTTGTATGCTTGTTCCAGTATTCTAATTCTCTGTCTTCTTGTCTTTGCATCTAAAAAATTACAATACATTGGATTCCCCATAAATATATCATCCAGTTACCGTTTAACTGCCACAATACTTTATAATACTTTATCTACTGTCTATAGTAGCTATACAAGACCAATCTAATAACCTTGCGAAGTGAAACGTGATAGAAAGAACGAGAAACTGCGTCAGACAAACAATAAAACTCTTTTAAATATTTTTCTGGAATAATCGTAATATTGATGAGCATTCTCAAAATCTTATGGCTAAGCATCTACCTTTGATGGAAAAGATACTAAAATGGCTGTCTATGCACTTTAAAATGGTGCGATGCATTACGTCATAAATATAGCTTTAATACACTGTACGCTTTTAAAGTGAGTTTTCACGTCATATTGACGACGATTTCTTTACATTTATTGCGGGAAATGAAATCATTAGGCCTATATAATTGAACGCTTAATCGAAAAATCTAAATATAAGTTGGAACTGCAAAGAGCGATTTATTTAGATATGTTCGAAAAATTTTAATTGTGCTCCGTTGTAGACTGATTCTCGTATACTGCCTAGCAATCATCTCATATATATATATATATATATATATATATATATATATATATATATATATATATATATATATATATCCAGTGGCGGGTTTAGGATTTGGCAAGTGGGGAGCCGTTGAGCTGGCAACTTCTATAAGCACGGGGTCAACCATTTGTTGCTAGGTATGTAGTAGTAAGTATAGGTCCCAACAGAGGGGTGACTGGGGTCCAGGCATTCAATAGGGATGGCACGGGCATATATATCGACATAAATATAGAAAAAATAGTTAATTTGCTCCGTCTATATTATTGGCTTATTTCCATCAAATAGATTGAATAATTGCTTCGAGATTCAAGATTTGTTTGCGAATTATACAGCGCATTTCTAATCTGCAAGAAATTCGGTCATGTTCCACCATTTCAAGGAATGTAGAATATACAGTTATACACTGTATAGGTAGGTTCTTGGATTATTGAAATCCATTTATTTCCATAGCAACACTACTCCGGCGCTTACAGAGCATGCGCGAAATACAGAGTTCTTCCTCTGATCATTAATCTGATAAGCAACGGGACGACAGCGTCGACAACAGCAGCAGCGACAACAACAACAACAATGACAACAACATGACGTGCGAGTGACGAGGTCTGGAAGGCACTTAATTCTGTAACAATGGCGCTCGCCAGCCATTTCCTGCGGTTTCATTCTCATGCAGGCGAAATTTAGTGCGTTCAATCATATATCTGCACTTAATATTCCACTGAATTCATGGCAAACCTGGACAACACCCACTTCCACGGTTAACCGGAAACAGTAAACCGTGGACTTCCGCCGTAGAGTAATATCGTAAAACCATAGATTAGAAATTTACTTAGTGTACGTTTTCAAAAGCGACGATTTATCAATCCCTTTTGTATATAATGGACTTGAAGGTTTCACATTGCCCGTTTTAGCCTTACAATCTCCTCTTTTGCCATTGCTAAAATATTACGACTATAGGGTTTGAGGGTCGAGTCCGGTGGGAAATTAATTTCTGGCCGACTGTGTCAAACTGCACCGGACGAAATACGCTCCGGATGACGTCATTTCTTTCAGGCGTTTCGATGACCTTTTCGCATCGGGTGGGGTAATGTCGCAAGACGCCCGTCGGTCTAAATCGCACTGGGACTTCGAAGGGGACATGGACATCAAGTCAATTACACTACGCTTACACTAGCAACAGATTACGTATACTTATCCACAGTTTAATCCTTACAGTAAATCTTCGGCAGATAATCACTCTAAGAAGGAAACGCACTACCAGGGCGAAATGAAATAGTAGATTTTGCAAATGAACGACAGAAATCTTAGAAAAATTGCTATAAAGAGAAAAAGACGATGACGAAGGTGGCTGGATGTATTAGAACGGTTTGGATGAGGCGTTCGATTCATGTATGCAGTAAGCATGGTCGGGAAAAGAAGTGGACCATTGTTCTGTAAAAAAGGACCATGGCTCAGGAATGAAGTAGGCTATTGCTCAGGACCATTGCTCTGGAAAAAGCTGACCATGGGTCAGTTAAGAAGTGGACCGCATAGGCAAAGATGCCTATCTGGAAAATTTCCATCTCTAAGCTTAGGGAACACAGGGCCCGTATTCAGAATAAAATTTGCGCAAAACTGTCGGGGAATTATTCGTGGCTCGGGGGCGGGGGTGGGGTGGAGTGGGGGGGATGGCAGGTAGAATGATTGGAACAGAGTCAGTCGGTGTATCTTGGCGACGCTTATTTGCTTGTAGTCGTTTACTCGAAAATAATCGTGTCGACGTACCCCTCTTCCCGCTCTCCCCGCCCCCCTCCGCCCGATTCCCGAAACCTGGCTACGCCACTGCAAACAGTTGCATTCTCGTGCAATTAGACGCGATAATAACTATTTCGAATGATATCGCTTCTTCGGTCGATTCGATTCGAAGTCCATTCGGTGGCGACGTGTCCTCCAAGAGCAGCGTACGGTCCGTCGTCGGCTGAGAGAATCTATCCTCCTCCTCCTCCTCCTCGTACTCCTCCTCCTCCTCGTCGCGTGCTCCGTTCGAGGCGACCGGTCCTCGTCGTCGATGGCGGCTAATTTCCGTCTTAGGTCAGCGAAGGATTCGAATTTCAATTTCTTTCGTCTGGAGAGTCAGCCGAGGAGAACTCGCAGTCGCCGCCGTCGTCGTCTGCAATACGCAACGGTAAACGTAGAAGACGGAAAGCCAGACGCCGGTTTCCCACGGAATAATCATTATCTAAGCTCAACATCACGGCCTTCTTCTTTTTCTCCTTCTTCTGCTTCCTCCTCCTCCTCTTCTTCTTCTTCTTCTTCTTCTTTTTCTTCTTCTTTTTCTTCTTCTTTTTCTTCTTCTTCTTCAACAACTATTGCTACTACTACTACTACTACTACTACTACTACTACTACTACTACTACTACTACTACTACTACTACTACTACTACTACTACTACTACTACTACTACTACTACTACTACTACTACTACTACTACTACTACTACTACTGCTACTACAACTGCTACTTACTACTACTTATATATACTGCTGCTGCTGCTGCTACTACTACTACTACTACTACTACTACTACTACTACTACTACTACTACTGCTACTTTATTTTATTCATTTTATTTTACTTCTTAGTATCCTTCTTTTTATTTTTATTTTTTTTTCTTCTCTTCTTCTTCTTCTTCTTCTTCTTCTCCTCCTTCTTCTTCTACACGCCCAACCATTGCTCGGTATCGATGTGACAGATTTTCCATTTTGCTTGCGATTGCTTATTTATAGTCACAGGACCGCGTTGATTGATCAAGGCAACACGCACTGTAATTTTCTACCAACTCCCAACTTTCCTGAATATGCATGCATGCAGGAGCGGCGCTGGGTGGGTCCGGACCCGCGGACCCACCCCCTAGCGCCGCCCCTGCATGCATGCCTGACCTCCCGTGGCAGCCCACTGGACCCACCTGCTTCAGATCCCAGGCATGAAGCCTCGTTAGTTGGCAAACATGGGACCTCAAGCAGTTTTTCTCAATCTTCTTTTTCAAGTGATTCAATCGCATTATTGTCTTAATTGATTTAAGTTGCATACGAAAATAAATAACCAGATTGTCATCTACAAGACACGATACCTCTTCTGGAAATTCGCTTTTAAAGCCCCCCCCTCCATTTTTTGCTCTTGCTGTCAGTGGCGGCTCTAGGATTTGGCAAGTGGGGGGAAGGCGTTGGGGTGGTAACCTCTAATCATGGGGGCCAACCATTTGTTGTTTAATGTATGTAGCATTAAGTATAGGGTCCCAACTGGGGGGGGCGCACTGGGGGGCACTGGGGAGCCAGGCATTCAATAGGGGGCACGGGCCTCCCTGGCACCCCCGGTGGAGCCGCCACTGCTTGCTGTTTCGATGATCATGTTAGCATCTAGAAAAATTATCTAGTTATGAGCAGGAAACCGAAAAGGTTACCTTTGTTCCACCTGCGTAGTTACTTCAGAGAAGCATTGGCGCTTTTGATACATTCATGTTCCTCGTTTTGTGTCTGATCCGTGCAGGAATCTGGCAGAATATAACTTAGTCAAAAAGATGGGATTTTAATCTTGTTCTAAAAATCTGTAATGAATTTGCAATGCGCACATGCTGGGCTTGACCTGGCTTATCCACCATAGACTGTCACCCGTTTGTCCGGCCGGATACCCTTTATTTGACTTGAATCTTTAATGATTTGTTGTGCCATCGGTTGTTGCTCCTGTGACATTATGAAGTGGCGCTATAGAAGTTTAAGATTAGATTAGATCAGTGGCGTCGCTAGGGTCGGTGTCACCCAGTGCGGTAAAATCGTGGTGTCACCCATTTAGACTTGGGACCTCTTCTAAATCTTTCTTATTTTTCCTTCTCAAATGCCGTGACAAGCAAAAAAAAGTCATCCTTGTTTGGTGTCACCCCCCTAGATGGTGTCACCCGGTGCGGTCCGCACCCCCCGCACCCTCTTTCGACGCCACTGGATTAGATTAGAATATGTTTCAGCCTATACTGGGATTTTCGGATCTCCTACTCTAACAATATTTCTTTCAACAGATTTTGGTCTTCCATCGTTTGCATTGTTTCGTCTTTCGGTCGCTGCAGAAACTTTTCGCCTATATATATATATTTCTTGCCGAACGCTCACCGAATTGACTCGGCTGTTACCGATTACATCGGGCGCTCAATCAACCGATGCCGTGAAAAATTGAAGGCGTCAAAAACTTCGGCTCTCCTACTGTCGATAGTCCTGTATATATAGCGCGGTCTTTACCTTATAATAATATTGCATTTTATAGTTTCATATTTGCCACTAACTGGCTATCGTTTTATCTTTCCCTCTATCCGTTTTAAATCCATAGTGGAGTAGAACTTCGTTATAACGTCTGTGAAACTGAGCACGTTATATCAGAGGTACGTTATATCAAACGTCATCCATAACGGTAGCGCATCACGCGGGCCCGTACATTGCAATGCGTTATAACCGAAGATTCGTTATAACCGAGTCCGTTATAACGAAGTTGTACTATATATATATATATTTATTTATTTATTTATCGCGTTCACTTTATTTATTAAAATGTGCAAACTTTTCTCATAATTTTTTACACATAACTTTTTTCATAATTAATTAATGCGATGTCTTATGCATAGCCTATTTCAGGGCGCTGTATACACTGTATCAGTGCATTGATGTCTGTAGTTTTCTCTCGCACCCTCCTCCCCCGATTTGATATTCTATGCATATATAGTCTGAATGAGAAAGGGTTAAAATAAATTTATTTCTTGTCTGAAATGATTTTTCTATTGCCTTATTCTGCAATCTTACTGATGCCCGCCGATTGCAGTAGGCTATAGAGATTGTTCGTGTTTCTGTTTTTCTGACCATTCAAGTATCTCTATGGATTTTCAGTTTTTCCTGATTAATCAGAAAATGTTTTCCTTTACAATTGATGATGCTCTTTCCCCTTTTCTCATAATTGTTATACGATTTTCTAATCAAAAGATGGCATCTCAATTTCGGTTTCTGCCTTTAAAGCCTATATATAATTTACTACCCCACACACACACACACACACACACACACACACACACACACACACACACACACACACACACATATATATATATATATATATATATATATAATGTATATGTATATAATGTAAATATAATTTTTTAGCACACAAAATATATATATATATATATATATATATATATATATATATGCCATCTTTCATCCAATGAAAATCTTATGAATACATTATGAATATTTTTCGGATATATATATATCTTTTAAATGTATTTTAAAAGCCCAGACTGAATATAATGTACTGCCAGATATAGGCCTATATTATATATCTGGTGGTATATTTTATTTAATCTGGGCTTTAAAACATAAACTGATATTGAGATGCCATGCATATATATAGGCCCCTATATATATATGGCATATATATATATATATGTATATATATATATATATATATATATAGAGAGAGAGAGAGAGAGAGAGAGAGAGAGAGAGAGAGACAGAGACAGAGACAGAGACAGACAGACAGACAGACAGAGACAGACAGAGAGACAGACAGAGAGAGACAGAGAGAGACAGAGAGAGACAGAAAGAGAAAGTAGCCATTAATATCTTTTCATCCAATTCATTCCATCTATTAGCCAACCACTCTATAGCAAAGCATTTATTAGGCGCATTTAACTAGATAGAATAATATTGTGCTTTTTGAGACGCTAGACTGCAAAACAATTGCGTAAATGCGTAACGTACGATGGACTGCATAATACAACGCGATTCGTAGTATGTTTTCGTAATATCGTCGTATATTATAGAGATAATGGGACGTACGGAAATGCTAACGCGCGATACGCGTGGAAAAGCCAGCGATGAATAATTAATTTACGATTTGAAATAAACCAATTATTCCAGACGCCGTCGAATGGCGGCGCCACTGCGTCGGTGTGTCACGTGATCGCGACGCCATCACGTGATAGGCGTTATGAACAGTGCCTCTGTTTCGCAAGTATAAGGCCTATAGTGCTCTCAACGGAGGAGGGGTAAGATGAAGCTGGAAGTGTGGTAGATACAGGCTTCCAGCTGTGTATACTATCGTGGGATGATGTCATGGGTATTATGATAGTGGCGCTATAGAAGTTTATCGAGTGACTTGAATGGACTTCCGCTGAATCATTCGGCAAAAATGTGATTTCAATTTTTCATGCTTCCACGTGTGTCGACGCGAAAAATCCGACCGGTGTGATAGCGTTCAAATCACTGCTCTTTCATCCAACGAAAAATCTTATGAATATCTTATGAATATTTTTCGGATATCTTATGCATATACTATACGGATATTCGACGGCTTTCTTGAAGATTCTGTGAAATATTGTGTTGTTTGCTTTTTCTAATGAATTAATAATGAAACCCTGACGCGAAATGCGAAGCTACGCGTATATACGATGGTCGGACGCCTTTGTTTGTCACCGTGTTGCGTCGTCTGTCGCTTTGCATCTTCGCCTCAGACTTTGTACAGCATCTGAGAGAGGATCGTATATATCTTGTATAGTGACACACGATGAAACGTGAGGTGTTAATTTCACGGCCAGGATTTCTTGTCTCTCGATAGGTTAACGCAATTTCTTAGCGAACCGACCCGGGTTATTTCTAGGATAATATTATATATGTTATATATATATACTGTATTATATATATATATATATATATATATATATATACCAGTGGCGGCTCTAGGATTTGGCAAGTGGGGGGGGGGCGTTGGGGTGGCAACTTCTAATCATGGGGGCCAACCATTTGTTGTTTAATGTATGTAGCATTAAGTATAGGGTCCCAACTGGGGGGGCCACTGGGAGGGCCAGGCACTCAATAGGGGGCACGGGCTCCCCTGCCCCTGCCCCCCGGTGGAGCCGCCACTGATATATACTGATTTTATGGGGTATATATATACCGATATCCCCATTCGCCGCGGCTCTGGAACCTGCGTTGGTTTTATATCCTGATTTCTTTCTAATCTATGTTTTACCGCATAGAAAATCTAAGCGGTAAAAATTCAATAACAATAACAATGATGTTAAGCGTGTGTCTACGTGTTGTTTTTCAGAACGACTTTTGTGATAGAAAAACTACTTCATTATTATAATCGGCAGGAACCACCTGTGCCAGGTAGGTGAAGACCAGGTATCTAAGCTTCTCGCTTCACGATTGATCAAAAGCAATTCATTCAAACTCAACGCGATCATGATTCTGGGTTTTTCCTTTCTTGTCTTCATTTCTTCTAAATGGCTCATTCGGCAGAGCGTCAGCCCCCGGTCTACCCGGGTTCGATCTAGAGCGACGGAGTGGATTTAATAAGGCCGACGAATCGAATAGCGCACTATATATATCACAGGTAAAGGTAGGTACCGTACTCGAGTTCGAGCATTGGGGTCCGGCGATTATCTCTGGTATAGGCAATCAGCGACGTAGGTGGCTTTAGTCATTAATCTGGCGTAGGTTGCCGTTACTTTCCGCAGACCCACGTTTTATCTCGCAGCTTAGCGCGACTCTTCATTTTGACCACCGCTCTCTAGCGAGTAAGGTTAAAGCGTGTTACTTCTCTGCCATCTTCCCACCCTACTATATATATATATATATATATATATATATATATATATATATAAGCAGTGGCGGCTCTAGGATTTGGCAAGTGGGGGGGGGCGTTGGGGTGGCAACTTCTAATCATGAGGGCCAACCACTTGTTGCTTAATGTATGTAGCATTAAGTATAGGGTCCCAACTGGGAGACTACTGGGGGGGCAGGCACTCAATAGGGGGCACGGGCCCCCCTGGCCTCCCGGTGGAGCCGCCACTGTATATAAGCGCTTTATAAATTGGACTTAGCGTTGTATTGCATAAAGCTTCCATTAAATAATTAATCAATATTATTTTATTATAAGAAGCAGCTGTATATTCAGACTATTAAGAGCCAAACCTTTGATACCGACTAAAATACAGAAACTATCGAAATGCACTGAAAGCTCTCCTGTTCAAAGTTGAAAGCGAGTATTACCTCATTAAACTCTCGGAGGTTGAATCCTGTATGAAATCTGCTTGGAAAAATGGAAAGTCTGAAAACATGTCCCAAACTGAAACCGCCGTTCAGATACTCCTGACTGTATTCCCCACGAGAACCAAGATACTGTACATCACAAAACCCGTACGCTGTATCATTGCATCAAAATCTAAAGAAATACTTCTTGAGTATCAATTCATCTATTTGTCATTTCCCTTTCCCTACGGTAGTCCTGAATTATTTTATATGAGCAACAATACCTAGCGGATGGGTCGAAGCGACCCCTCCCCCCAATGAAAAACCATTCGGGCTAATGTCCAAGGCTCACGAACAAAGCCCCGCGATTCATTCGTAATACTAGTGGGGTGGGGGAAGGAGAGGTTAAAGGTAACCTCATCAATCAAGCGAGGGTCGATTTCGACTGCGTATATTTATATCCCAATATGATTCCCCGCGCTACATTGCGTGATTGATAGCGCAACTGTGAATGGAAAAACGATACAGAGACATGCTCGTCAGACCCACAGCGATTTATCTCAACGTATTTGTTTATATGGTTTGGTGTGGTCGTCCACCCTCGTTGCTGCATTTGTTTGGCCGACGTAAACAAATAAGACCAATTTGTTTCACTCGATGGCCTGCCTGCTAGACGTTGAACGCGAAGAACGGGTTGTGCCGGAGCTGTTGTGGTTAGAAATATCACATCAATAACGATTAGGTCATTATGTTTTTGCAAACTGGAATGAAATGGATGGTTTGTTGCCCCCTCAGAGACTTGAGGAAATGTACATAGCGAACTGGGCTGGGCACACGAGAACTGTTGAATGTCATAGCCTATAGGGTATCGAATGTGTTGCCTTGGAAAATAAGGTACGAAGGCTAAAAAAAATGGTGAAAACGACTCTGGTAAAAATCCTTATGACTATCAAATTCTCACAAAACGACGATATGATGGTTACAAAACAGTGGATAGCAAGACAAATAGAACAAAGGCTTTGAAGCAGAACAAGAAAAACAGGAACGCGTCATTACCGAAAATATCTATAGGTTTCAATTCTTTTGGAAATTTTGGAGTATATCTTTTTTTCTTCCCGCAAACGGACTTGATTAGCCGACGCGGTAAAAAATTATAAGGGCTCTAACCTTCCAGTTCCCTGAGGATATGGAACGACCTTTAGGCCTTACATTTATGGGTCCGATGATCCACTGGACTTGAAAGAATAGAACATAGAAGACTATATGCACTCTGCTGGACATTTCACAACAACAACCAGTGGCGGCTCCACCGTGCCTGCCCCTCCAGTGGCCCCCCAGTTGGGACCTATACTTAATGCTACATACATTAAACAACAAATGGTTGGCCCCATGATTAGAAGTTGCCACCCCAACGCCCCCTCCCACTTGTCAAATCCTAGAGCCGCCACTGACAGCAATCGATGACGCTGTATCAATGTATTTGCAGTCTTGTGGCTATCTGTAGACAAGTTTCAACAGATAAACAAACGCATCACTATGATTATGAAGTATATCTGATATCGAAAATGTTTGTTGCCTATAGCTTAAATATCTTGATATATCTTGAAGATATCTTTGTCACTGATACAGTGACGGAGCGCGAGTTGCCATCGCCCGGGGCAAAGAAAGCATTGAACGTGAATAGAACAATGGTGCACCAGAGATGGAAATCGGTCATTTTTTTTAAAACTCGACCCAACCAATCACGATTCATGCCCAACCCAACCAAACCGATGAAAGCAATAGGGTTACTTGACCCAACCCAACCCAACCCACCGTAATAGATTAAAATTTCTTGAACCATGACTCATTTTCTGGCCCAACCCATGGCATAAACAAGCAACCTAATCTAACTCAACCCAACCCATGGGTGGACCCAAACCATATCCATGCATGTCTGGGGTCAGAACGTCTTGACAAACAAAGAAGCGGTTCTAGTGTCGTATCCCCACTTTGGAACAGATATAGATTTGGCCAAAGCAGCCTTATTTATGCACTGTGACCAAAAAAACATTCCATGATGCCACTGTATATTTGTCAATAACATTGGCAAATGTGAACCGATTTTCGAAAGGTATTCATTATTTGACTCAGAAACGAATGGGGGCACAATGTCATGCCATATATATATATATATAATTATATATATTATATATATATAATTTACGACACCCTTAATTAATGTGTAGCGGCCCTATCTAGTTTGTAAATGGCTTGTCAGGCTACATTTTCACTGTATTATTAATGTTTTTTTTCTTTTATCGATTAAAATTTTGGGCTCACAAGAGCCTTTGCGCCCGGGACGACCGCCCCATCTGGCCCCCAATCTACGTCACTGCATTTTTGCCATGCACCTTTAACTTTCCTCAAGGCTCTTCTAAACGTGTTACCGCTGGTGGTTTTTTGCAGACAGACCGACCGAAGTCAAACTCGGCATCTACATCAACAGCTTCTACTCCATCAGCGAGCAAACAATGGTTACCTTCTACCGAAATTCTTAGTACAGTAATATTATAGGATAATTCAAACATGCCACATTCTTTCTAAATTAATTTTTACCCCTTAACTGGGGATCCCGGATATATCCGTCCATTTTACATTGAGTTACAGATAAATACACGGTTAAGGGGTTAATAGAAATAAGTAATAAAGCATATGCGTCAAGGTATATAATCAATTTTTAGAATAAGTCAAATCAGTATTATAAAGAAGAGAAAAGGAACGCCATAGATCTCAAACACTTGAAATATAATTTGAAAGTCCTTCTATCCATCGCTTGACGTCTAAGAAAAAGAGAAATGCTGAACTGACGGACAGGCTTGTCAAATGACATTATGGGTCGGAACCCGATATACTAGATGGACACAGATGCTTCCGTTAGAAGAGGAGCGCAGATCCAACGTGCATCGTATAGTGAAGTATTCTAATGAGACCGGTCGGTCGGCCATTATTATATATGTGCATACAGTAATTGCAGTGGCATCCCATCATCAAACCGTCTCTATGCTGTGCTCTCCTCGTCATCGCCCGTAGTCTCCGGTTTCTTGACTGTAAGCCGCCTTCGCCGGGCGATGAAAGACAATAGGTCATTTGCACATGTAGATAGAGAGACGACGATCATCATCATCATCATCACCATATCATCACACCATCATCATCATCACCGCCACCATCATCATCGTCGTCGTCGTCATCATCATCATAATCATTGTGGATTCGGTGAATGACCATGCACGAAATGGAGGAAGAAGGGTTAAGAAGAGCAACAGCATCGTCGTAATATTTCCGTGGAGAGATGACGACGACGATGATGATGGTGGCGGTGATGATGATGATGGTGTGATGATATGGTGATGATGATGGCGGTGGTGATGATGATGATAATGATGATGGTGATGGTGATGATGATGATGATGACAACAACGACGATATTATTATTATTATTATTATTATTATTATTATTATTATTATTATTATTATTATTGTTATTATTATTATTATTATATAGAAATCTCTATTCGAAAACGCAGATAACATAAGACATTCTTAACTGACAATTACACATTATGTTATGCAATTGACAAAATTAAGTGGTTTCTTAGAGAACCGAAGTGTAAAAGAGTGTTGACGATTCTTAACGATATCATGTATTCGATTCAATCCAAGCATTTCACGAATACAGTCAATTGTTACTTTATCATAGCCTAAACATCAAAGATTTTGCACACAGCTTGCCGGATTATTATTTATTATTATTATTTCTAGACAATTTCTTCAGCGCAGCAAACAAGGCTAAGGCCTACGACAAAAGCACTTTGACATAATTCTATCAGTTAAATCCTATATTATTATATTAAATAGGTGTGTTTTTAAGTTCCTAAGAAAGGATTCCGCAGAGACAGCTTCCGACACAACGTCGGGTAACGAGTTCCAAATTAACGGGTTCCCTTTGGAGAATGACCTTTCTCCAAACTTGGAGGTCTTTGACGGAGGAGGGACAAGCAGTAGGACTCGACGACTCGACCGAAGCTTCATTCTCGACTCATTTGACGTCGTTCGCTGCACCAGGGCACTCAGGTATTCTGGGCATTGTGGGTCATAAAGGGCTCGGAAAGTGAGCCAACAACGCTTGTAAACAATACGCTGTTGAACGCGTAACCAGTGGAGGCGATCTCTCAGCAGTGGCGTGATGTGGTCATTCCAGCGACAACCGAAGACCACTCGTGCAGCCAGATTCAGTACGGACTGAAGTCGATTTAGCTTGTTTTCCGGTAGGCCTAGCAAGACACTGTTACAGTAGTCCATTCTTGACAAGACGAAGGCCCGTACAAGCTGAACGGCAGCACTCACCGTTAGGTAGCGCCGAACCAGCTTGACCCTCCGTATCTGGTAATGACAGCATCGGATAACGTTGTTGGTGTGTGCATCAAACGATAGTGTTTCGTCCAAAAGCACACCTAAGAGACGCACACTCGCCACAGGAACAATAGTGGCATCACCCACGGTGAAAGGGACTCGACTCAACAACTTCCTTCTTCCTGGAGTGCTGATCCAGAGGAATTCCGTCTTGTCCGGATTCAATGCCAGACGATTTTCTTCTGTCCACCTGATGATAGCAGATATGCAATTCGTGAAGGACATCCGAAGTCGCTCTGTGTCCGACGGCATGGACGAGGAATAAATTTGCCCATCGTCAGCATAGGAGTGCAATGACAATCCAAAAGCCTTGATGATTGAGCTAATGTCCGTAACGTATAATAATTAACTTATTAATCAATCCAAATTATTTAAAGTGCTCTTTTTCGGACAAGTGGCTTCAGTAACATATAGTATAATAGGTATATAATAATAATAATAATAATAATAATAATAATAATAATAATAATTGACTATGTCTATGGGTTTGCTCAGCAGTGTTGCTGTCACTGAACTTGCGTGTTTTCAGGACTACGCGGTCAGCATGTACCTGAGACAGATCTGGAGAGACCCTCGTCTCGTCTTCGACGCCATACACAACAAGATCAGCATCGTCCGACTGGGAGAGGACAGCTGGGACAAAATCTGGGTTCCAGACACCTTTTTCAGGAACGAAAAAGGAGCGAATTTTCACGAAGTCACCGTCAAAAATCGACTTCTAAGACTCAACACAACGGGCCATCTGTGGTACGTCACAAAGTAAGTGTACCCGCTCTCCCACCCCCCCTCCACCCCCGGAAAAATCCAACTTCCCAGCTTTAAAAAAATTATTTTGGCTTTTTTGTTAAACCGAAATACGGAGTTACGCAAGACTAATGCATGCTTTTTCCGATTTTACGTAAATGCGAAGAAATTAAGGGATGGACAGCTTGCCCAAGGTCGCTACGTAGTTACTATGGTCAGATTCGAACCAGCTAACATCCGGTTGCGTGTCAAAAACCCTACCACTACTCCGCCACGCCCCTAAAGTAAGTAAGATAGTAAGCCGCATCCAATTCAGCGACGGAGACACAGAAAATGACAACCTACGTGCAGTGGCGGCTCCACCGGGGGGGGCCAGGGGGGCCGTGCCCCTATTGAGTGCCTGGCCCCCCCAGTGGCCTCCCAGTTGGGACTCTATACTTAATGCTACATACATTAAAAAACAAATGATTGGCCCCCATGATTAGAAATTGCCACCTCAACGGCCCCCCACTTGTCAAATCCTAGAGCCGCCACTGCCTACGTGATGCAGTGTCAAGCCGTACTCAGTGCAATATAATGTAAAGTAGCACAAGGCATGCTAAATGCCTTTGATCGTTTTCTCGAGCTCAGTAGAGAGGCGTTTCATCTTCATCACCGAGAGACGTATTTAGAATTATTATAGCGCCTGAGTGAACTCTGTTCCACGGTCGAAAGGAAAGAGCATCAAACAAGAACTGCGCTTGGTTTGAAGAAATGTATACTGGCAGTGGCGGTTCCAGGATTTCTTGGTGGGGGGGGGCGTTGAAATGAATTCATAGAAAGTTGGTGGGGACGATGAAAATGGAAGAAAAAAATCAATAAACTTTACCCAAAAAGGCTGACAAAAGGGAATTTTATCCCTAATTTTACCACACTTTTGCCGCGAAAAATATTTTGACAAGCAAAAAAAGGGCGTCCGCAGTTTTTTCCCGTAGTTTTGCTAGACTTTTACCCAAAAATAGGTTTCACAAGCAAAAAAATAAGTCCGGAAATCCGGTGGGGGGATGCATCCCTACTCATCCCCCCACGTGGAACCGCCACTGTATACTGGCGAAGATTGAGTATTTCTGGAAAACCTGTTTCTTTCTTCGGCACGTAATAAAATTCCGACTGCTTCTGAAAATCGGCTGAGAAAGTGAGGCGACCAGTCAGAGAAGATAATTGCAGTTTCTAGCTAAATCTTAGGAGTGAAAAATCGATTGAAATATCACGAGATTAGTGTTGACCGCTGCCCACTGCGTCTTAAACTACTTCTGCGTCAATTGACAAATGCGCTATTGAATGGGTATATGATAGTGGCGCCATAGAAGTTGATTGATTGATTGATCGATTGATTGCCTGACTGACTGACTGATTGATTGATTGAGTTCTGAGACATCAAAACAATTTATTGGAAACGGTGCGAATTTTTTTCAAAATACGTTGTGTACGCTCAAAACTCTTTTGCTAGACACTCGTAGCCATAGGCCATCTTTTGAAACTCGCGTTTCCGCAGCCTTGAAATAAACTGCACGAATTCCATAATAAATCCAGTAATAATTAAGATTCAAAGAAGACTCGCGCGGCCTAGACTTGCATTCCATTCAGACAAAGAGTGAAATTTTCTTCAGTGATATGCCCAATTGATATATGAAGTCTGTGATATATGATATGAAATCGTATACTCAAGTATACGTAGGCGTACTTAATTATACTCAAGTATACTAGACATGAGTTCGTTCTTTGTTGGAGTCGGTGGTTGTTGATTGCTAATTGATTGTTGTTTGATTGTTTGCAGAATTTCGGCGACGCTTTCGTGCCCAATGAAACTTCAAAAATATCCGCTGGACACACAGGCATGTCCGATGATGTTTGAAAGCTGTGAGTCTCTTCATCCAAACAATTTCCAATTTCTATGTTCAATATCATCATCACCATAACCATCGTCGTTGCCATCTTATAATCATCATAATCGTAGTCGCCATTATAATCTTCACCATAACTAGCATCATCATCTTCATCATCTTCACCATCATCATCGTCATCACCACAACCACCACCATCACCATCATCAGCAGCAGCCGCATCATCTCATCATCATCGTCGTCGTCGTCGTCGTCATCATCCTTATTATCATCATCGTCATCATCATCATCATCATTCATCATCATCATCATTATTATTATTATCAGCAGCAGCAGCCGCATCATCATCATCGTCGTCATCATCATCATCATCATCAACTTGTTTTCGTGATTTGGCTGCTGGGAATCAGCCATAAGATTTGCCGTCTTGCACGTTAAGCGTCCTCATGCTCGACAAACAGAGCCTAATGCTTCGACGCCGTTGGCTAATATGAACTCGATAACAATAGCGACCAAAAATCGCTACAAGACCCTCACTCCGCAACAGGGAAATTGGACGCCGACACAGTAGTCTCAAACACGTTTAGCGAAGACGCTGGCCTCTGCTGCTGCTGCTGCTGCTGTTTTCCCACCCAACGTCTCTTCTTTTATGTCAAGTCTCTGTGACAGCGCCTGTAATCGCAGCCACCTGTTAACCACTTTCCGCTTTGCCTCGATCGATTTGACTGAAAACCTCCTCCTCCTTATCCTTCTTCTCCTCCTCCTCCTCCTACGCCTTCTTCTTCTCCTCCTCCTCCTACGCCTTCTTCTCCTCCTTCTTCTTCTCTTCCTCATCCTCCCCTTCGTCGTATCAAATGTGCCCTTGACGTGTGAGTAATCGGACAGTGGTTCAACCAATAGATGCGCTTCCACTAGCGTTGCGTTTAGACTTTAGTGCTGGAGTATGCAAATGGTGGCCCGCGGGCCAGATCAGGTCCGCCAAGGGGTGTGAAATGGTCCAGAAAGTCACTAAATGTGTGACAGAGATATGCCAAAATCCTAACACTCCCTTAAACAAATGTTTCGTCTTCGGTTATTCGCATCAGCCCCCGCAACAATTTTTATTGTACGTAAGGTTTCTGACTTCACCCACAATCATAAAACTGGGTCATGACCTATTTCCATCGCTGATTGACAGGTCGATTGCCTGCTTGTTTGAACGATTGATACCCGACTGATTCTTGCGTTATTTCCGATTATTCCACGTGCTTCGCCTCCGCCCGACGGCCTCCCATCGAATATTCATACATTTTACAGTCCATCTTATTGAAAAGTTGCAAAAACCTAACGTAGGCCCAGAGTTGTCCATAGGTCCATTTTTTAGAACCCAATCCAACCCAACCCACAAAATCTCCAACCCAACCCAGCCCATGCCGATAATAGTGTTACTTGACCCAACCCAACCCAACCCAACCCACCGTAGTACAGTACAACCATGGCTTATTTTCTGACCCAACCCAACCCAACCCACCATTAATATGGAAAAGTCTGACCCAACCCAACCCAACCGTCCCAACGCAACCCAACCCATGGGTTAACCCAACCCATGGACATCTCTGCGTAGGCCTATGCCCACTGTTTTGACCGAAACAACGATTTCTACTGACTGAAAGCAAAGACTGCGATTGAACGATATCGAAGTTACCGTAATCTGTGTTCTTGTCCTCGCAGTTGGTCACACTATGGACGTCATGTACTTCTCGTGGTTCAACGAACCGGTCGAGATCGACAAAGCGATCCAACTGCCTCAGTTCAAGTTGAGAGATTACGTTCTATACGACTGTTCGCAGAACTACACCGGAGGTAAGTGATCAGCAGGATCAGAGACGTCATTGGGGGGGGGGGGCAGGGGGCATTTCCCCTGATTTTGAGAGGGAAAATTTTTTTCCGCCAATGTTTGTGTTATTTATAGTTTTTACACGCCCTAAAGGAGTGCTTGATGTCGAGTAATCTGAAGTAGTAACTAACCGTGAAAAGTGACTGACAAGCAAAAAAAGGTCGTCAACTTTTTCGCAAACTTGTAACTTGTCGGGTCGAAAGTGTCTTGCCCCCCCCTGAAAAACAGTGAAATGACGTCTCTGAGCAGGATACTATTCTAGATACTCTATCCGTCTACTATACATGATACGGTTATTATGTCGAGGGCGTTACAGTAGAACCTCGCTAAAACGGACTCGGTTATAACGTTTACCGGGTTATAGCATACCGAAATGTACGGTTCCGTGTGACGCGCTGCCGTATTTGATGGAAATTGGATATAGCGTACCTAGGATATAGCGTACTAAATTTACCGACCCGCTAAGTACGCTATAACGAAGTTCAACTTCAAGGACTTGCCAAAGCGCTGCATAAATTTACGAGATTTTACTTACTTATATCGCGGGCCACATAAATGTCTTCGTGGTGGTTGTCGCGGGCCCGATTTTGTACAAAACATTAACACGAACTACAGTAGACCCACTACACAAAACAGCATATAAAAGCCGTGTTCAAGAAGCGTTTCAAAGATGTTTCTTTCATTTCCATCGTATGTTATTACTATTTTCATATGTGACAGAGACAGAGAGAGAGAGAGAGAGAGAGAGAGAGAGAGAGAGAGAGAGAGAGAGAGAGAGAGAGAGAGAGAGAGAGAGAGAGAGAGAGAGAGAGAGAGAGAGAGAGAGAGAGAGAGAGAGAGAGAGAGAGAGAGAGAGAGAGAGAGAGAGAGAGAGAGAGACAGAGAGAGAGACAGAGAGAGACAGAGAGAGAGAGAGAGAGACAGAGAGAGAGAGAGAGAGAGAGAGAGAGAGAGAGAGAGAGAGAGAAGAGAGAGAGAGAGAGAGAGAGAGAGAGAGAGAGAGAGAGAGAGAGAGAGAGAGAGAGAGAGAGAGAGGCTACGACTGGAGCGGTGCTGGAGCTACTCGAATGCCAGATGTACTCATTTGTGATGTATCTGGCAACTGACAAAATTGATCGACTTTCAGAATGGAAATTATTTTTCGAGGACAGCAGTTGAACCGTTGATCGGACGAGACGGCCCTCCCTAAGTCCACCGCCGCCGCCGCCGCCTCTGACGCCGATAAATCGAATCAGCGGCGCATCCATCGCTTGTCGTCGTCGTCGTCGTCGAGTCCCGCGTCGGGCGTCGAAACGTCGCACGGAAAATTCCAGAATAAGCAGCGTATCCGACTCTAATTGAATCGCGGCCGAAGTGCGACGTCGGCCGCGGCGGCGGCGTCGGCGGCGTCGGCGGCGGTGGAAGAGCGAACGATCCGAGTCGGTTCGACGATTTCCTCCATCGACAACGTCATTATTTAGTGTCGTTGTTGTTGTTGTTGTCGTGTCATCGTTCGTCGTACGCGGGACGTCGTTGTTGTACTCGCAGTTGAGTACTTCGTCGATAGAGACCCAGCTGCATGGTCGTATTCCATTCGATCCCCCCCCCGCACACAAGCGACAGTTTTAGTAGCAACAGTTGAAATAGCAGTAGCAATAGTTGAAGTTGTTCCAAAGCTTCTGGATAGTGCTACTATTCTATAGGCAAGATAGTAGTATAAGCAGTGACATTAGTTGGTAGTGCTGAAGTGGTAGTCTTGGTAGTAGGCCCAATTGTATTGTTAACAGTATAGATTTAGTAGTACTAGTAGGCCTAGTAGTAACAGTAGTAGTAGTAGTAGTAGTAGTAGTAGTAGTAGTAGTAGTAGTAGTAGTAGTAGTGGTAGCAGTAACTGTTGTTTGAGTAATAGCAGCAACAGTATTAGTAGTAATAGTGGTGGTGGTGGTAGTTGTAGCTATTGTTCATTAAAAGTGCTTTAATTAAAACACTACGAAATAGTATTTTGGCATTCAGCAGTACCTATTCAGCAGTACCTGCGGTACTTGAAATAGTACACATTGTGTTTAAAGACGTCAACGTGTAGCACACTAGTGACGTCGTCAAATGATACAGTAACAGATTTAATCGAATAATTACACGTTAGGTCTTCCATAGTGTGTGCTATCTTCTCTTTGTATCTGTCTCGTTTCAAGTATGAAGAACGTAGGTAATACGGCGAAGCTTTTGCGTCATAATTTTGGCGGCTCTATAGAACACCGAATTGCACGGTGGTTCCAGTGGCGGCCCAAGGATTTCTTGGTGGGGGAATGAAATGAATTTATAGGAAGTTGGTGGAGAGATGAAAGGAGAAGGAAAAAATCAATAAACTTTGACGAAAAGACTGACAAAAGGGAATGTTAATGTTAATGTTACTACACCTTTACCGAAAAGTAGGTTGACAAGCAAAGAAAGGTCATCCGCAGTTTTATCCCCGTAGTTTTACTAGACTTTTACCCAGAAATGGATTTGACAAGCAAAAAAAGAAGTCCGGTGGTGGGATGCACCCCCACTCACCCCCACGTGGAACCGCCACTGGGCGCTTCGACAGACAATTTACCTGGAAATTCGGTGGGGTCCTACAGCACCACATACCAGGGTCCTCCAGTGGCATACTGGTGATACAGATTTCGCGCTTATGCCCTGCATCGGCCTGTTGCTGCTGTTGTTGCTTGCACATATGCCTTCGTCAGTTGTGTGGCTTTTTTGGCCGGAACGACGAACAGCGAAGCGCGTTTGTTGAAATTCCGAATGTCGTAAAGCCTTCTGGGAATTCTTTTCGGTTCGGCGTCCGGCGTTGCAGTAGTCATATCGATCGGCGAACAAGTGCAGCAGCGCCCGCCGCCGGTCGCGGCAAAGGGGGACCGGCAATAAAGAGGAAATGGAGAAGACGAAAGCAGGAGGAGGAGGAGGAGGAGGAGGAGGGATCATGGAGAGATGGAAGGCGGCGGATAGGTCCTTGATTTACTATGCTTCTCGAGAGTATGTCGTGAGAGAGAGAGATAGAGAGAGAGAGAGAGAGAGAGAGAGAGAGAGAGAGAGAGAGAGAGAGAGAGAGAGAGAGAGAGAGAGAGAGAGAGAGAGAGAGAGAGAGAGAGAGAGAGAGAGAGAGAGAGAGAGAGAGAGAGAGGCTGGGATCGTCTTTCGTCAACGCTGCCTTGTGATGCTGGGATATAACAAAGGCGAAGGTACCCCCTCGCTTCTCCTCCTCCTCCTCCTCTTCCTCCTCCTCCTCTTCTCTCTCCCTCCTCCTTCTCTCTCGCTTTCGTCTGGTCCTCGTTGGACGACCCATGGTCGGACCCCATCGCTCGCCTCGTCCCACCGAGTGTAGAAGAATTCAGTATACGCGTATCCGGTTCTCTCTTAGATTATCCGGAGTCTATCTTACTCTCTCTCTCTCTCTCTCTCTCTCTCTCTCTCTCTCTCTCTCTCTCTCTCTCTCTCTCTCTCTCTCTCTCTCTCTCGGTCTCTGTCTCTGTCTGTCTCTGTATCTCTATGTGTCTTTCTTTCAGATGCACATATGTTATCATTCCGACCAGTGATTAATAGACTACGCCTACGATTCGATTCTGATCACTATCTATCGCTTGCTTAATGCATGGATGTTATGACATATCTTTCGATTTCATGAACACAACAAGCACAATAAAAAGTAACGGGCCGGTAGATAAGACAAATACTTCATGAGGTTCATAGAAAACACTTTTTTGGAAACAACCTTCGTAGAATTTCTAGAAAATCGCCGACATTTCTCAGCGTGTTCCTGCCATATTCTTGAATCCGTTAGTATTTTGAAGCTTGTATAGTTTGATGCTTGCTTTATTGAATACGCTTTGAAGGTTTTGAGCGTAACGGAATTCGATATAGCCTACAGTGTAAAAGTCTGCGATGTTCGACTCTCAAAAGTCGACCGCCTGTAAGTTCGGCTCAACTTTTATAATAGTCTCAAACAGCTGGAATTTCATTTATTGAATATTTATTTTTGGCCAGCGCCCGCAAAGTTACGTTTCACGAAAATCGTTAATCATTTTCGCTAACGAGAGACGCTTGCGTTCTGCCACCGAACACGCAGTCTATTCCGCTGGTCTCTGGAAATTGTTCAATGCCAAAACATATATGTTTCTGCAGATCACAACATACACACTGTCTCGTGAATCCTCTCACTATCTATCTATCTATCTATCTATCTATCTATCTATCTATCTATCTATCTATCTATCTATCTATCTATCTATCTATCTATCTATCTGTCTGTCTGTCTGTCTGTCTGTCT